>SJYX01010633.1:89933-150343 GCA_006410675.1 Oreotragus oreotragus
CTGGTGGGTGGGGGTGGGGGTGGGGGGTGGAGGGGAGGTGGTCACATGTGACCACTTTACCACTTAAACCCAGATTTTCATGATTCAGTATCTCCGTCTTCTCAAGCAGGATTTATGTCCTCCACCAAGCCTCTGCCCGGATTATCCTTGAGTTCCAGGAAGGCACATCAGCTGCGTTCACACAAGGCCTCCTCACTGGCATGGCTTTGCCTTCTTTCTGCTGCGGGACGTGGCCTTCTCCACAGGCTCTTGGATTCTGTGTTTTCTACCAAGCCTCCTGCCTAGGGCTCCAAACCCAGAGTCACTAGTTTCCAAATTGGCCACATTTCTTTCAGCCCTCCCAGAAGTGAAGCCTCACAGGACAGGGTCGAAACCTCCTCTCTTCTGAGGGCTAGGACCTGTGGGGAATGCTGAGAACCAGAATCGAAAGCACAGTAAAATAGCCAGCATCATAATGGATTCCATTTAAATGGATACTGATATGTTGTGATGGAATGGAATGTGAGAATATTATCAGTCCTGATGATGTAGTAGTGATTGTGACAGAGAATGAAATGGAGGTCATGAACATACACTGATTTCCTGATCTTTCAGTGAAGACACAAAACATAATTTATAAGCAAAACTAAACATAAATAAATGAATAAAGCAAAGGGCAGAAGTAAAAATATATTTAAAATAAAAATATAAAGATAAATATAAAATTGAATAATGGGGAGGAAGCAACTATAATAATTGTGATCTAGTGTGACCTAGTTGTGATCTAGTTGCCTTTATAACTACAACTATATCACAGTTTAACATGACAAAGGGCCATTAGGAGTGAAGATCTAAGTTTCAAGCCTTGTTGTTATTTAGTTGCTAAGTTGTGTCCGACTCTTTTTGTGACTCCATAGACTGTAGCCAACCAGGATCCTCTGTTCATGGGATTTCCCAGGCAAGAATACTGGAGAGGGTTGTAATGACAACGTTCTCCAAAGGATCTTCCCAATCCAGGGAATCGAACCTGCATCTTCTGCTTTGGCAGGTGAATTCTTTACCACTGAGCCACTGGGGAAGCCTAGATCCATTCCAGGCATCTCAAATAAAAGTGAATATTAAATGAACTTAATGAGATAATTAAATTTCAAAGAGAAATTTAATAGAAAAAATATAGGACACTATTTTTGTTACCTACAACGGAGATATATTTTAAAAATAAACTGTCAAAAGCAAGAGAATAAACTAAAAATCTGAGACATTTGATTATACCAGAATAAAGGATTTTTATTCGACAAACATCATCATGACTAAAATGGATAAATCAATGATAGAATGAGGGAAGGTATTTTCCACATCCAAGCCAAAGATTAATATTTAGATTAATCAAGAAACTTTTGAGAACCAAAAATAAAAATACAGCAAGACCAATTAGAAAGTGAGAAGGGATATGAATAGGCAAGATATTGATGAGGACACTTGAAAAGCTAATCAGTGTTTGAAGAGAAAAAAATCAAAATTAAAGTCACAAGGGTGTGTGGTATACACCCATTGGACTGACAACAGAAAACCCATCAGTGGGGTTCAGGGCATAGAACTCGTTATACACTGCTAGTGGGAGTATAGGCTGGTCAGCCATTTTGGTCAGATTAAACAGCCACGAGCCCTATGATTTGGACACGACTGAGTGACTAAGCACAGCACAGCACCTTATAATTAGGAAGTCCAGCAGATGAGTTATGACACCATTAGGTTCCTAAAGGACTTGCAAGTCCCTTGGACTGCAAGGAGATCAAACCAGTCAATCCTAAAGGAAATCAACCCTGAATATTCATTGAAAGGACTGATGCTGAAGCTGAAGTTCCAGTCCTTTGGCCACCTGCTATGACAAGTCGACTCATTGGAAAAAGCCTTGATGTTTGGAAAGATTGAGGGAAAGAGGAGAAAGAAATGACAAGAGGATGAGATGATTAGATGGCATCACTGACTGAACTGACATGAATTTGAGCAAACTCTGGGAGATTTGAAGGGCAGGGAAACCTGGCATGCTGCTCTCTATGAGGGTGCCAAGAGTCAGACACAACTGAGCTACTGAAAACAATAATAAAGAGCTAGGTACAATGATATTAGTTACAGAGGCATGTGCGATATCAGGGAACCTGGGTGCTCATCCCCAGAAGAGTAGAGATGTATAATCAAGTGGATGTTCCTCTTGGAGTTTATCACATCAGTTAGAAGCTGTGGGTTCCATGTTAGCACAATGATATGGATGGGTCTTAAACACAGTGCTTGAGGGAAAATGGTAACAAATATTAATAGAATAAGATGTACTAGTCAGCTCTCTGTATCCATGGGTCCTGTACCCATGGATGTGCAAGGCCAACTGTACTCTACTGTTTTATATGAAGGACTTGGGCCTCTTCAGATCCTGGTACCCATGTGTGTGTTTAGTTGCTCAGTTGTGAGCACACTTTGTGACTCTTTGTCACCCCGTGAATTGCAGCCCGCCAGGCTCTTCTGCCCATGGAATTTTTTAAGCAAGAACACTGGGGCAGGTTGCCATTTCCTTCTCCAGGGAATCTTCCCAAGGATCGAACCCTCATCTCCTGCATTGGCAGGTGAACTCTTTACCACTGTGCCACTTAGGAAACCCCACGTGTATCCATGGAGGTCCTGAAACCAATCACCCCGTGATTCAGTGGGACCACTGTGGTCCACCCTAGCATTTATGTCAAGAAAGCAGGCACACACCAAAACAGCGTACAGTTTGCCAGGATATTAATTTTTAGAAAGACATACATGAAACATGTTAGAATGGTTGCCTATTTGAGCGGGAAGGGTAGGGAAGGACGTGTGGGGATAAAAAGGAAAAGATCCTTTGAAAGAATAAATAAGAGGGGCCTTGTGTTACCAATGATAACAATGGGCCATGAATTGAAGCGTCTGATAAACCTAACCTTCTGTTCCTGAAGCTTAAAAAAAACAAAACAAAACTGAAATATAAACTAGACAAATAATATAAACAAAATAGAGAAGTTTGTGAAAGCGAAACCTTGGAAAGTCCCAGGCCCAGATGGCTTTTCAGGGAGGTTCTACCAAATCGTTAAAGGACAGATAACTCCAGGGCCATGCAGGCTGTTTCAGAGCAGAAAAGGGGGAAGCTTTGAAATGAGTTTTTTTATGTTAGTAGTCCTCACAATGCAACAAAGATAGCATAAAAAGAAAGCCATAAACAGTATGACACTGTTAGGCAAAAAGCCTAAATAAAATATTGGCAGATAGATTCCAACAACACATTAAAAAAATAACTCACCCCAATGAAGGGTTTATTTTAGGTCCATAAGGCTGATTTTCAAATAGGAATTTTTAACATGATTTAGCAAATCAGTAAATGAAGCTACTAATATATAAAGGTCATTTGCCCTAATATATGAAGAAAAGCATTTGATAACTGATTTTTAAAATTGAAACAGGTCCCTTAACAAAATATTAGTAACTCAAAATATTAGATAATTTGAAAAAGAAATAAATACTAAATAAAAAGAAGAAATGCTAAAGGTAATATTTATTGGGTCTTCTCTATAAGAAAGGGACTGCGTTGTATCCTACCAGCAGTAATACATTCAATCTTCATAGCAACCCTATGAGACAGATAATATCATGAAACCCATTTCACAGAGGAAGAAACAGGCTTTACAGAGGCTAATTCACTCAGGTTCACACAGCTGGTCAGTAGTAGAACTGAGTTGCAGACATAGGAAATCTAACACCAAAATCACATATCCTTTATTACTTTTTGGGTGCCTCTGTCATAAGCTTTTAAAACTGTTTTATTTTTGGCTGCACTGGGTCTTTGTTGCTATGCAAGGGCTTTCTCTAGTTGTGGCTCTAGAGCCCAGACTCAGAAGTTGCAGTGCCCAGACTCAGTTGCCCTGTTGCATGTGGGATCTTAGTTCCAGACCAGGGATCGAACCTATGTCCACTGCATGGGCAGGTGGATTCTTAACACTGAACCACCAGGGAGGTCCCTTGTCCTAAGTTTTGTTTTTAAAAATAGTTTCCTTCCTTATTTTTTCCTCTCACATCCACTGAGTTAGATGTGTCTTCTACTTACGTTTTCGTGAATTTCTGAATGCATTGAGTTCCAATGGCAATCTACCAATAGTTCTGTCTGTCAGCATTTCATCTTATCCAAGACTTCATTTAAGAAGAAATAGAGTGTTACAAGTTTATTTCTCTTGTCAGGCACCTACACTTTGGCAAGAATAATTTTGAATGATAACATTTGTTAACATGTGCCTAATGTAGATTGTAGCCATAAGGATAATATGTTAATTTGTAGTTTTTTTCCTTAAAGAAATTAGTCATTGAGTGTTAAAATAAGTTAAATGCATTAAAAGATATGCATTATGACTTTTAAAGAAATGCTGTTTGCATTGTTTTTAAGTAAAAACACTAAGTCAAATAAAGTCAAAAATCTATTACCCAATAAGTATCTTAGGGGATCTCTTCTAATATATAAGGATGACTTATAATACACACACCAGTAACTACTTTAATTTTTATAACAAATAAATATTTTAATGTGCTTGAAATATTTTTCTTTAGTGGCTTAGATATTTTCAGCCACTTCTACTTACAAAAATATAATTGATTTACTTAATGCATAGCAGGATGCTGAGTTGGAGGTTTTAACATAGTGTCAAGATATAACAAATGCTCACACCACATACAAAAATCAACACAAAATGGACCAAAGACCTTAATGTAAGAGATAAAATAGTAAAACTCAATTCCTAGCAGTTAATTTAGAGCAGTCAAGGCAGGGCAGTGATGTAATACAGAAGAAAGAGCAATTGTGTGAATGGAACCAGAAGGAAGTGTCTCCACGTGCAGACCTATTGCATCCCTCAAGTCTCCACATTTTCCAGGAAAGGCTCATCTGTGCAGAGTGTCTATCCTACATCCCACCTCTGCCTCTGAGCAAGATCAACACTTCCCTGTACAAAAGTGAGAGAAAAAGAGGAAGCCCTTGCACAGTCAATAACACAGATCTAACAACCTGAAGAGCTGCAGGTGCATTTTCTTAAGTTTGGGACTGTGGAAAATATTCACTGATAAGCACTTTCTCACCTACGGCACCTATAGTACTGCCTACATTAATTTTTTTTAACAAGGAATGATCAGTGCTTTCTACAGACGGTCTTGATTTTAGAGACTTCATAGGTTTCTTTCAAAAGGTGCTTCACGAAAAGGTATATGTCATGATGGCTTCTACCAGTTTATATAATTCATTAAAGTTTGGCAAACATCTGGCAGTGGACACATATTTATACCCAAGGTCGAATGAAAGGCTTTGAGATGTGATGTTTGGTTGAATGCTTGGCGAGTTAGCAGAGGACTTCACTATCACAAATAAGACAGTTAAAGTTCCAGCTGGTATTATTTTAACTCCTCTCTCAAAGTACTGCCTTCAAAAAATAGTCATCTCTACTGAGAATTTAAAAAGAATGCTGCTGATTCTACATAGTTTTATCTGTAAAAGGAAAAATATTGTTCATTGCATATAGATTCTAAAAAAGACTATTTCTCAGCTACGCACTGAGCAATGATATTTAAACTATTTTGACAATGCAGACCAATGAAATCAGTAGATAAGAGATTCTGGTGTGCAAACCCTGATCTAAGCCAAACCTTAAATCTTACAGATGAGGACACTGGGGCTCAGATGTAAAGTGTCAAAGGTGAGCTTGTCTTATTCTAAGGGCTTCCCTGGTGATTCGGCGGTAAAGAATCTGCCTGCAGTGCAGGAGACTGGAAGGAGACATGGATCTGATCAGGAAGGGCCCTTGGAGAAGGAAATGGCAACCCACTCTAGTATTTTTGTCTGGAGATCCAATGGACGGAGGAGCCTGGCGTACTGCAGTCCCAAGCTTTGCAAAGAGTCAGACACGACTGAGCGACTAAACAGCAACAGAAACCTGCCTGCTGTCTACCACCCAACGCTGACAGGAGACTGGAACGTGGCCAGAACTATCAAATGGCTTGAACAACTTCCTCCAAGCTCTTATTCAAAGTCAGCTTGGCCCAGAAAGTAGGAACTGAGTCACAGTGGCTAAGTCCATTTTGTCTCTTAGCTTTGTTCCTTCCTTTTGAGGAAAGCAGGGAAGAACTTTTACATTTTGCCCTTAATCTGTAGGCGTCATGCTGACACTGGTTTCAGTCTCTCTACACCTACGTGGGTCGAAGCTGCAGGCAAGCAGTGCTCTGGGGCTGTGCTATCAGGCTGATAGCTATGGACGTGCAGTGTTTTACCGTGCTACTTGTTGAGGAAAAACAGACGATCTTAACGGACTTTGAGGTGCATGGATCCCACTGAAGCCTGCTCCATACTTGCGCGCTCAGTCCCTGAGTGCATGGGACCCTCCCTGTGGTGGCTCCTCTGGTTACGCAACACAGGCTGTAGGCACATGGACTCAGCAGCTGTGGAGTTGTGGTGCATGGGCTTAGCTGTCCTGTGGCACACAGGATCTTTCCAGACCAGGAATGAACCTAAGTCCTCTACACTGGCAGCAGATTCCTATCCACTGTGCTGGCAGGGAAGCCCCCACCGCCAATATTCAATCTGTACTGCTCTCTGGAAGAGATCATGGTAGCCTGAGTTTGTGGAGACAAGGATTATTCCTTTCTTTTCTTGTGCTCTTCACTCTTCCAAATGAAAGTCTCATCGCTGCACAGGAGCACTAATTGGAAATCCTACCGGCTCAGATCTTTCTGGACCTCAATGGGGTCTGGAGGGATCCTGTGTAAAGCTCTGAGCTTGGCTGCTTTCCACTCCCAGTTGGGAGTCCCACCTATGACACTGGCCAGCGAAGTCCTTTAGATTTAACCTGTGCGTGCCTGTAATGTCTGGTGCTATGGATGCTGTCAATGGAGAAGGGGAGGATGAGTCTTACTGCTGGATAGGATGATCCATATAATGTCAGAAGAAGAATCTGCCTTGAAATTGAAGAGCCCAGGATCTAGAGTTAAATTGCCAGAGCCTGAATTTAGTCTGTGTGATCCTGGGTGAGTTGAGAAGCCTTAGGGAGCTTTGGTTTCTTAACCTGCAAAATGGGGGATCACGGCAGTTCTTAGCTTCCAGGTTTCTACAAAGACTGAATGTTACAAGCTTGAGTCAGGCTCTTAGATGCATACTGTGTATCTGGAGGCACTCAATCCATGGACATACTTGCAAATGTTGTGTCAAGCCATGGGGACTCTATGAACATGGTTTTGATGGTTAATTTATCAAGATTATGCTGAATCTATGTGTGTGTGTGTTGCATGTGTGTTGTGTGTTTACTGGACCTCAAGTCTCATCTTTAGTCATATTTATGGAGATTCTTGTTAGGAGTCAGTGCTGTGGGGAAGAACAATGGAATATTAGCCATTAAAAGGAACAAAATTGTGCCATTTGCAGAGATATGGATGGACCTAGAGACTGTCATACAGAATGAAGTCAGAAAGAGAAAGACAAATATTGCGTATTAATGCATGTATGTGGAATCTAGAAAAATGGTATAGATGAACTTATTTGTAAGCAGGAGTAGAGACACTGACATAGAAAATAGATGTATGAACACCAGGTGGGAAGGGGGGTGTGGGATGAATTGGGAGATTGGGATTGACAAATACACTATGTGTAAAATAGATAACTAATGAGAACCTACTTACAACATAGGGAACTCTACTCAATGCCCTGTGGTGACCGAAATAGGAAAGAAATCTGAAAAAGAGTGGCTATATGTATATGTATAGCCTATTCACTTTGCTGTATGAACATAACATTGTAAAGCAACTATACGCCAATAAAATTTTTTTAAATATATAGAGCTCAGCATCTGAAAGAAGAAACTAGATAATAAAATTCTTGTAAATGCCACAGGACTAAGGCAGCTAGTCATACCCTAGGAATCCAGAGCGAGATAGAGGGATTTGGGGCTATGGAAAGGAGGGCAGGCTTCCTCAAGAATGCAGGGCTCCACTGACTTGCAAATCCCTGCATACCAGGCTCTTAATTCTCTGAATTTGTTTCCACTTATGATAATTTGGTGTCCGTTTATAGTTGAGAGGGTGGCATGGAAACATGACTGAGCATTGTGTCTGCACGGGCACGCTGGCTGATTTGCCAGCCTCACGAGAGCCTGCGGTAGGGCTACTAGCCAGGACAGTTGGCTTCCCCAGAGGTATCTCTTCCCATCTCCTGCTCATGCTGGAGGAGGGCTGGGTGTGGAAACCCAGAAATGGAATTCTGGAGCTGAGCGGACAAAGGATGCTGATGGGAGCATCCTCTCCCACTGAGTTTAGGCAAATTCTGGGAGAGAGTGAAGGACAGAGAAGCCTGGTGTGCTGCAATCCACCGGGTCACAATGAGTTGGACTCAGCGTAGAGACTGAACAATGATAAAGCCAGGACAATGCACTGCTGTCTGGAACCCCCGGCAGCCTCAGCCTCCTCGAAGTAGGACGGTGTTACCTGCCTGGCGCTGCTGTCTTGAAGTACCGCGATCCAGGTGGCTTAGAACGACAGACACTTATTTTCTCACAGTTCTAGAGGCGAACATTTTAAATCAAGATGTTGGCAGGGTGAGTTCCCTCTGGCGGCGTAAGGCAGTCCAGGCTTCTCTCTACGTGTCTAGTGGCTGCCGGCCGTCCCTGACGTCTGCTGACTTGGGGCAGCGTGGTCTCCATTTCCTGCCGCAGTTGTCACAGGGCCCTCCTCACTGTGCCTCTGTCTTCCCCTTTCTGTCTGGTATAAGGGCCCTTTTCATGGGATTAAGGGCCAACCTAATTCAAGAGGGTCTCCCTTTGAGTTTTTTACCTTCACTACATCTGCAAAGATCATTCCAGACAAGGTCATATTCTGAGGTTCCAAGTGAATATTTTTTGGGTGACACAATTCTATCCAGTACAGTGACCACATATTTTTTGTTCAGACCAAGACACTTTGCCATTGGCAATGCTAAGCTGGACAGAAACCAGTCAAGCATCTTGGCTTGGGCACTTCCTTGGATACGAGGACTGGTTCTACGTTCATCTCTAGGTAACCACCTACCTTCTCTCTTGAGAGGAGCAGCTCCGGGATATGGGCTGGGAAGACAGGGTGCGAAGATTGAATGTTTCCTAATACCAGCTTCTGAATGTTTCTGATATCCTCTTATAAATATTCACTCGCTCCTTGACCAGTTCTCTCCTTTAGGGACACCGAAGTTGAAATATAAGTCTCTTCCTTCGTCCAAATGTTTTGACACTCTCTTTTGCTGTTCTTCCCGCTCCTCTTGTTATTAACCATCAACCACAAGTGGGAAAAATGACTGTAGGAAAATACTTCCACAGGCATTGGGAAGGAGTGGAGATAAGTGTCCCTGTCTGCTTTTATGTAAAAGAATGTGTATTAGAGAGGCTTTCTTGGTGGTCCAGTTGTTAAGACTTTGCCTTCCAAGGCAGGGGGTGTGCAGCCTCAATCTTTGGTTGGGAAACTAAGATCCCACATGCCTCATGGCCAGAAAACTAAAGCTGAAAACAGAAGCAATATTGTAACAAATTCAATAAAGATTTTAAAAGTGGTCCACAACAAAAAATTTTATAAAAAGAATGTGTGTAAGGGAAAACTGCACTTGCTTTACTTTTATGTTGCAACACAAGACATGAATGCTTGTAAGAGAAACCTCACCAATAATTTAAAAAATTGCAGTGGAAACTGCAGTAGAACACTTAGACATAAATAAACTCAACAGATTCTTTTCACTGTAATATTGTGATATTAAATGTGACTGAGGATGCAGGGTGAATGGACAGGCTCATACGCTGCTGATGACTTTTCTGGAGGACAGTTTGACATCAAATATCAGATGCTTGAAAGATATATACAGCCATTCACCTAGTTTCACTTCAAGAAACCTATCGGGAAGAAAAAGAAAAAAGAGATTTGTTACAGTCCTCTGTGTGAGGGTACAAATGTTCTTTTCTTGGGCTCCAAAATCAGTGATAGTGATTGTAATCATGAAACTAATAAATCATGAAGTTAATTTCATGAGTAAGTCATGAAATGAATTTCGTGAGTAAGTCCTGAAATTAAAAGACGCTTGCTGCTTGGAAGAAAAGCTATGACAAACCTAGGCAGTGTTTTAAAAAACAGAGACATCACTTTGTTGACAAAGGCCCATATAGTCAAAGCTATGGTTTTTCCAGTAGTCATGTACAGATATGACAGTTGGACTATAAAGAAGGCTGAGTGCCAAAGAACTGATGCTTTTGAACTGTGGTGTTGGAGAAGACTCTTGAGAGTCCCTTGGACAGCAAAGAGATCAAACCAGTCAATCCTGAAGGAAATCAACCCTGAATATTCACTGGAAGGACTGATGCTGAAGCTGCAGCTCCATTACTTTGGCTACCTGATGCAAAGAGCTGACTCACTGGAGAAGACCCTGATGCTGGTAAAGAATGAAGGCAAAAGGAGAAGGGATGGCAGAGGATGAGATGGTTGGATGGCCTCACCAACTCAATGGGCATGAGTTTCAGCAAATTCTGGGAGATGATGAAAGACAGGGAGGCCTGGGGTGCTTCAGTCCATGGGTCACCAAACGCTGGACGTGACTTAGCGACTGAATAACCACAACACATCACATACTATGTGTAGATCAGAATCCGTTGAAATCCGAGTGTGGGTATAGTTGGCTAAATGAGAAGGCATTCATGTGACAGCACGGCACGCAGCCAGCAAAAACCATGTTTTAGGGGCTTCCCTGGCAGTCCAGTGGTTAAGACCCTGTGCTACCACTGTAGGAGGCCTGGGTTCAATCCCTGGTGAGGGAACTAAAATCCTGGATGTTGCAGTGTGGCCAAAGGTAAAACAAAACAAACAACAAAAAAAACCATATTTTAGAAAAAGTATTTAATGACGTTGCCAGATGATGAGGATTTTATTTAAAATTTAAGAGGCAGGTTACAAAGCAGTATATTCACAATGATTCCCAATTTAAAAAAAGAAACTAGCAACTTTATTCCTTGAGAAAAAAATGACAACTGGATGGGTACATGTCAGAATGTGCAAGTTGAATATCTCTGAAGGATGAGCTTACAGGTGGTATTTACTTCTATTTTTGTGTTGTTCTGGAAAAGGTCAGTTTTCATTCCAATTCCAAAGAAAGGCAATGCCAAAGAATGCTCAAACTACTGCACAATTGCACTCATCTCACACGCTAGTAAAGTAATGCTCAAAATTCTCCAAGCCAGGCTTCAGCAATATGTGAACCGTGAACTCCCTGATGTTCAAGCTGGTTTTAGAACAGGCAGAGGAACCAGAGATCAAATTGCCAACATCCGCTGGATCATGGAAAAAGCAAGAGAGTTCCAGAAAAACATCTATTTCTGCTTTATTGACTATGCCAAAGCCTTTGACTGTGTGGATCACAATAAACTGTGGAAAATTCTGAAAGAGATGGGAATACCAGACCACCTAACCTGCCTCTTGAGAAATCTGTATGCAGGTCAGGAAGCAACAGTTAGAACTGGACATGGAACAACAGACTGGTTCCAAATAGGAAAAGGAGTACGTCAAGGCTGTATATTGTCTCCCTGCTTATTTAACTTATATGCAGAGTACATCATGAGAAACGCTGGACTGGAAGAAACACAAGCTGGAATCAAGATTGCCGGGAGAAATATCAATAACCTCAGATATGCTGATGACACCACCCTTATGGCAGAAAGTGAGGAGGAGCTAAAAAGCCTCTTGATGAAAGTGAAGGAGGAGAGCGAAAAAGTTGGCTTAAAGCTCAACATTCAGAAAACGAAGATCATGGCATCCGGTCCCATCACTTCATGGGAAATAGATGGGGAAACAGTGGAAACAGTGTCAGACTTTATTTTTTTGGGCTCCAAAATCACTGCAGATGGTGACTGCAGCCATGAAATTAAAAGACGCTTACTCCTTGGAAGAAAAGTTATGACCAACCTGGATAGTATATTCAAAAGCAGAGACATTACTTTGCCGACTAAGGTCCGCCTAGTCAAGGCTATGGTTTTTCCTGTGGTCATGTATGGATGTGAAAGTTGGACTGTGAAGAAAGCTGAGCGCCGAAGAATCGATGCTTTTGAACTGTGGTGTTGGAGAAGACTCTTGAGAGTCCCTTGGACTGCAAGGAGATCCAACCAGTCCATTCTGAAGGAGATCAACCCTGGGATTTCTTTGGAAGGAATGATGCTAAAGCTGAAACTCCAGTACTTTGGCCACCTCATGCGAAGAGTTGACTCATTGGAAAAGACTCTGATGCTGGGAGGGATTGGGGGCAGGAGGAGAAGGGGACGACCGAGGATGAGATGGCTGGATGGCATCACGGACTTGATGGACGTGAGCCTGAGTGAACTCCGGGAGATGGTGATGGACAGGGAGGCCTGGCGTGCTGCGATTCATGGGGTTGCAAAGAGTCGGACACGACTGAGCGACTGAACTGAACTGAACTGAACTGCACCTATGTATTTTCTACAATAAACATATGTTAATCTGTATTGCTGTTATGTTAAGAAATATACCCAATAAAACAAAGAGGAAAGATGAACATAATAGGAAAAAATAATCTGAGTGCCTGTCCTTTGCCCTTCCTCTTTCTCACTGTCTTCCTTGCAGAGTACAAAGTCAAGCTATTTAGGGACTAGAATCTATATATACTCCCCAGTGACTGCCATCCCCTTCTCCCCGACCTGTGTACTCACAGTCAAGCCCTTGGTGGCATGTCTTTACAGACTCTCTGACCCTGACAATGTTTCTCTAAGCCTGGCTTGTTCGTATACCTTAGTAACTCTTTGACCCTCTGGGATGAAAAAGGTTGGGCTTCCTAGGTGGCTTAGTGAGTAAAGAATCTGCCTACAATGCAGGAGATGAGAATTTAATCCCTTGGTCAGGAAGATCCCCTGAAGGAGGGCATAGCAACCCACTCCAGTATTCTTACCTGGAGAATCTCAAGAGCAGAGAAGCGTGGTGGGCAACAAGCCATGGGGTTGCAAAGAGTTGGACACGACTGAAGCGATTTAGTATGCACACATGCACAATGAAAGGGATTGCTTTTCTTTGAGCTAACGGTCTGGAACAAACCTTGAACAGTCTTTAGTATCACTTTCCTGTCCTCCCGTAGTGACTCCTGCTTCTAGCCACTCTGTTGGGATGGCAGTACACGTTGTCGACACTCACTGAAAAACTACTTTGACCCACTGCGGTAAGTTGAATCTACCATTCTAGCCTTTCATGTTGTCATGAGCCTTGCCCTGAAAGCAAGTCTTTTGGTTTATGAGATTCACCCTGAAAGCAAATCTTTTGTTTAGACAGATAATCTTTTTAAAACTTTTTTATTAAAGTATAATTGATTTACAATGTTGTGTTAGTTTCATATGTACAGCAAAGTGAATCAGTTATACACATACATATGTCTAGATTCTTTTCCCATGTAGGTCATTACAGAGTATTGAATAGAGTTCCTTGTGCTATACAGTATAGTTATCTATTTTAGATAACTAAAAATAGTCACCTATTTTATATATGCTGGTGCTGCTGCTGCTAAGTTGCTTCAGTCGTGTCCGACTCTGTGCAACCCCATAGATGGCAGCCCACCAGGCTTCCCCGTCCCTGGGATTCTCCAGGCAAGAACACTGGAGTGGGTTGCCATTTCCTTCTCCAATGCATGAAAGCAAAAAGTGAAAGTGAAGTCGCTCAGTCGTGTCTGACTCTTAGCGACCCCATGGACTGCAGCCTACCAGGCTCCTCTGTCCATGGGATTTTCCAGGCAAGAGTACTGGAGTAGGGTGCCATTGCCTTCTCCGATTTTATATATAGTACTGTGTATTTTGGACTTCTCTGGTGACTCAGCAATAAAGAATCTGTTTGCAATTCAGGAGACATGGGTTTGATCCCTTGGTCGGGAAAATCTGGAGAACAGGGCAACCCACTCCAGTATTCTTGCTCGGTGAATCCCATGGACTGAGGAGCCTGGGGGCTATAATTCATGGGGTCTCAAAGAGTTGGACACGAGTGAAGTGACTGAACATGCACACATATACATACAGTGTGTATATTAGACAGATAATCTTTAACTTATTCTATTTTCAGTGTTAATCAAGTATTTGAGTTTTTTTTTTCTTCAAAGGCGCTCATTGACCAGTTCTATATATTAAAAAAAAAATTCCATACCCACACTCCCTCTATTCTGTACCTACCTCCTCATTCACTCACCAGAGCTGAGATGTTACAATTTCTGATCTTTTATATCATTGTTGCTAATGCTCATTTTCACCTGACTTCTTATGCCTTCCAGACACCTTCCTCATGCTCAGCTTAGTTTCTCAACTTCGTTTGTGTGTGTTTTTAAGACAAGTAGATACATGGGAAAATTACAGTAGAGTAATTGGCTACATTTGTATGTGCTAGTGGTAAAGGACCCACCTGCCAATGCAGGCGATACAAGAGATGCAGGTTTGATCCCTGGGTTGGGAAGATCCCCTGGAGGAGGGCATAGCAATCCACTCCAGTATTCTTGCCTGTAGAATCCCTTGGACAGAGGAGCCTGGTGGGCTACAGTCCATAGGGTTGCAAAGAGCTGGGTATGGCTGAAGTGACTCAGCATGCATGCATGAACACATTTGACAATCTGTTTGGGATAAATAAGGCTTCCGTGGTGGCTCAGCTGGTAAAGAATCCACCTGCAATGTGGGAGACCTGGGTTTGATATCTGGGTGAAGATCCCCTGGAGTAGGGAATGGCTATCCACTCCAGTATTCTTGCCTGGACAGAGGAGCCGGGCAGGCTACAGTCCCTGGGGTTGCAAAGAGTCGGACATGACTGAGCAACTTGCTCTTTGTGATAATAAATGTAAGACTCTCTATTTGCATTACTCCATGAACATTTATTGGAATTCCAGGTGGCTCAGTGGTAAAGGATCCACCTGCCAGGGCAGGAGACGGGTGTTAGATACATGGGTCGGGAAGAACCACTGGAGAAGGAAATGGCAATCCACTTCAGTATGCCTTCCTGGGAAATCCCATGGACAGAGAAATCTAGAGGGCTACAGTCCATGTGTTCAAAAAGAGTTGGATTTGACTAAACAACAACATCAATGAACATTTATATACCATTCCTTTGTTTAAATGACCCTAGATCCTAAATCCAAAATTACAACGCGTGGTATTTTTCCCCCTAGTGTTTAAATATCTATTTGGTTGAAGTCTCACAAAAGGATAAAAATGAAAGAATGTTTACTTTAAATGGTATCTGTACTGGTAATAAGAAAATTCAATGATATTAGGATTGTTTTAGAAAATCTTTGTCACCTGGCTATCATTGTATTTTTACCCTTTGGGGTGTATGTGTAAGTTTGTGTGTGTGTATATCATGCTCACAGATGCTCAATCCACATTGTATACAAGTAGCATTATATGAATAATTCCATGGGTATTAAAATATGTGAAATCTCAAAATGCAGTTTACAATGACCTGTCAACTCGTTAACTTATCAGCCTCAGACACATTTAACACCGAGTAGCAATTGTTCATGGTAGGTTATTGCTTGCTCTTCTCAGCCGACAGATAAAGAAATGCAGAAAAGAGCTTTGTAGATTGGGAAGCTTATACTTTAAAAAAGTGATATTACTTATGAGGAGCACAGAGTAGGAGTTTTTAAGATGAAAGTCCCAGATTCCCATGACTTAGATGGGGGTGTTATTCACTCTCTTACCTATTCTACTGTTTATCTGTTGATGTAAGTTGTTTACTGAAAATAATTTAAAAAATACTGAGGCATAGGAAAGCATAATGAAAAATAACAATAACTTACAATTTCAGCACTCTATAGACAACTTCCATGAAGGATTTAAGTTTTAAAAGAATTATTTGTGACTATAGGAATATATGGGGCTCTCCCAATAGCTCACTGCATAAAGAATCCTCCTGCAGGACAGGAGACAAGGGTTTGATCTCTGGGTCAGGAAGACACCTGGAAAAGGAAATGGCTACCCACTCCAGTATTCTTGCCTGGAGAATCCCATGGACAGAGGAGCTTGGTGGGCTACAGTCCATGGGGTCGCAAAGCTGAACACCACTAAGCAACTAACACTTTCACAGGAATATATAAAGATCCTGCTGAATATGTAGTTTTGTACCTTGCTTTTTTTAACTTCATATCATATGTTAAACTTTGCCTATACAATTAAAAGCTCTTAAGAGCATAAATAAAAAATATTTATTTATTTGGCTGTACCAGGTCTTAGCTGCAGCAGGCAGGATCTTCGATCTCTGTTGCAGCATACTAGATCTTTAGCTGTGGCGTGCAGACTCCTAGTTGCAGCATGTGGGATCTAGGTTCCCTGATCAGGGATTGAACCCAGGCCCCATACGCTGGGAATACAGAGTCTTAGCCACTGACCACCAGGAAAGTCCTGAAAACATAATTTTTTAATGATTCGAACTCCATTATTACAGAGATCTTTGTCTGTTTTCCTAACTGATGTTCATCAGGTGGTGAGGACTGTGCCTGGACTGGTAGGCACTTAACAGTAAATGAAATGAAAGGTTCTGTGTATTACAGCCATTCAAACACGGTCCACTGGAGAAGGGAATGGCAAACCATTCCAGTATTCTGGCCTCGAGAACCCCACGAACAGCATGAAAAAGATGACACTGGAAGATGGGCTCACCAAGTTGCTAGGTTTTCAGTATGCTATGGGGAAACAGTGGAGAAATAGCTCCAAAAAGAATGAAGAGGCCGGGCCAAAGCAAATGACACTCAGTTGTGGAGGCTTCTGGTGGTGACAGCGAAGTCTGATGCTGTAAAGAACAATATTGCATAGGAACCTGGAACGTTAGGTCAATGAATCAGAGTAAACTGAATGTAGTCAAGCAGGAGATGGCAAGAATAAACATCAACATTTTAGGAATCAGTGAGCTAAAATGGATGGGAATGGGCAAATTTAATTCAAATGACCATTATATCTACTACTGTGGGCAAGAATCTCTTAGAAGAAATGGAGTAGCTCTCATAGTCAACAAAAGGGTCTGAAATGCATTACTTGGATGCAATCTCAAGAATGACAAAACAATCTTGCTTTGTTTCCAAGGCAAGCCATTCACCTTCACAGGAATCCAAATTTAAGCCCACTAATGCTGAAGAAGCTGAAGTTGACTGGTTCTATGAAGACCTACAAGACTTTCTAGAACTAACATCCAAAAAAGATGTCCTTTTCGTCATAGGAGATTGGAATGCAAAAGTAAGAAATCAAGAGACGCTTGGAGTAACAGGCAAGTTTGACCTTGGAGTACAAAATGAAGCAGGGCAAAGGCGAACAGAGTTTTGCCAAGAGAACACGCTGATCATAGCAAACACTCTTCCAACAACTCAAGAGACAGCTCTACACATGGACATCACCAGATGGTCAATACTGAAATCAGATTGATTATATTTTTTGCACCTGAAGATGGAGAAGCCCTATACAGTTAGCAAAAACAAGACCAGAGCTGACTGTAACTCAGATCATTAGATCCTTATTGCAAAATTCAGGCTTAAATTGAAGACAGTAAGGAAAACCACTAGGCTATTCAACTATGACCTAAATCAAATCTCTTATGATTATACAGTGGAAGTGAGAAATAGATTTAAGGGATTAGATCTGGTTTGACAGAGTGCCTGAAGAACTATGGATGGAGGGTCATACCATTGTACAGGATGTGGTGACCAAAACCATCTCCAAGAAAAAGAAATGCAAGAAGGCAAGAAGGCAAAGTGGTCATCTGAGGAGGCCTTACAAATCGTTGGGAAAAGAAGAGAAGCAAAAGGCAAAGGAGAAAAGGAAAGATATACCCATTCAGGAAAAGTTTTCAATTAGCAATAATCGTGCTTCGGATAAACCTCATTGGCTACGATACTGCCACTGCACAAAGCTAAAGATATACCCATTTGAAAGTAGAGTTCCAGAGAATAGCAAGGAGAGATAAGAAAGCTTCCTAAGGGAACAATGCAAAAAAAAATAGAGGAAAACAATAGAATGATTAAGACTAGAGATCTTCTCAAGTAAATCGGAGATACCAAGGGAACATTTCATGCAAACATGGGCACAATAAAGGACAGAAATTGTAAGGACCAAACAGAAGCAGAAGAAATTAAGAAGAGGTGGCGAGAACGCAAAGAAGAACTATACAGAAAAGGTCTTAATGACCCAGACAACCACAATAGTGTGGTAACTCACCTAGAGTCAGACATTCTGGAGTGTGAAGGCAAGTGGGCCTTAGGAAGCATCACTATGAAAGCTAGTGGAGGTGATGGAATTCCAGTTGAGCTGTTTCAAATCCTGAAAGATGATGCTGTGAAAGTGCTGCACTCAATATGCTAGCAAATTTGGAAAATTCAGCAGTGGCCATAGGACTGGAAAAGATTAGTTTTCATTCCAATCCCAAAGAAAGGAAATGCCAAAGAATGTTCAAATTCCCATACAATTGCACTCATTTCACGGGCTAGCAAAGGTAATGCTCAAAATCCTTCTAGGTAGGCTTCAGCAGTATGTGGACTGGGAACTTCCAGATGGATTTAGAAAAAGCAGAAGAACCAGAGATCAAATTGCCAACATCCATTGGAGCATGGAAAAAGCAAGGGAATTCCATAAAAACATCTATTTATGCTTCATTGACTATACTAAAGCCTTTGACTGTGTTGATCACAACAAACTGTGAAAAATTCTTCAAGAGATGGGAATACTAGGCCACCTTACTTGTCTCCTGAGAAACTTGTATGCAGATCATGAAGCAACAGTTAGAACTGGACATGGAACAATGGACTAGTTCAAAATTGGGAAAGGAGTACATCAAAGCTGTACATTGTCACTCTGCTTATTTAACTTCTATGCAGAGTACATCACGCAAAATGCCAGGCTGGGTGAATCACAAGCTGGAATTAAGATTTCTGGAAGTAATATCAATAATCTCATATATGCAGATGATATCACCCTTATGGCATAAAGTGAAGAGGAACTAAAGAGTCTCTTGATGAAGGTGAAAGGAGAGAGTGAAAAAGTTGGTTTAAAACTCAGCATTCCAAAAACTGAGATCATGGCATCAGTCCCATCACTTCATGACAAATAGGTGGGGGGAAAAGTAGAAACAGTGACAGATTTTATTTTCTTGTGCTCCAAAATCTCTGCAGACAGTGACTGCAGCCATGAAATTAAAAGACCCTTGCTCCTTGGAAGAAAAGCTAGGACAATCTTTGTATATTAAAAAGAAGAGACATCACTTTGCTGACAGAGGTCCATATAGTCAAAGCTGTGGTTTTTCCAGTAGTCATGTATGGATGTGAGAATTGGACCGTAAAGAAGGCTGAGCACCAAAGAATTCATGCTCTTGAATTGTGGTGCTGGAGAAAACTCTTGAGAGTCCTTTAGACTACGAGGAGATCAAACCAGTCAATCTTACAGGAAATCAGTCCTGAATATACATTGGAAGGACTGAAGCTGAAGCTCCAATACTTTGGCCCACCTGATGCAAAGAACCCATTTATTGGAAAAGACTCTGATTTGGGGAAAGATGGAGAGCAGGAGGAGAAAGAGACAACAGAGGATGAGACGGTAGGATGGCATCACTGACTCAATGGACATGAGTTGTGCAAACTCCAGGAGATGAAGGACAGGGAAGCCTGGCATGTGGCAGTCCATGGGTCCCAAAGAGAAACTACTGAGTGAGTAACACTTTCACTTTTCTGTATATCTGAGGGAATCTCTAAGCTATCCCATAATATTCACTGCCCCATAAAGGCATAAGGGCAGAACTTGGGTTTACAGACAAGGAGAAGACTTAGGAAGCTTCCTAAGGTAGTTCATGATTAGCTTAAAAAAAATCTTTATAATAAAACTGCCAAAATCAAGCCTGCCTTCACCTTTTGCCCACTCATCTGGACACCATTTATTTTTCTTGATCATGTGCAGAGATCAGAGCATCTAAGAGCACCATATTGATTCCTTTTACACTATTTCTAGGTTTACAGTCTGCCCTAAGATGATAAGGTGTGAGATTTATATTGTTGGACAGATATTGAGTACATTCCTTTTATTGCACTTGTTTTATTTTAACTTTTTGGTGTGAGGTCATGGATGAGCACCCATCTACATTCTCTCCTAGATGAGCAGTAGCTTGGGATACTTGCTAGATGGTACCGAAAGGGCCAGCGATGGCCTCGGGTGCTAATGCTGAATCTCTGAAAGAATAGCCCCAGAGTCAGCATCTGGGGCAGAAACAAGCAAACAAAAATCAGGTAAAACTGTCCAGCCAGGGTCCTCCTTGGTGACTCAGTGGTAAAGAATCTGCCTGTGAATGCAGGAGACACAGTTTTGATTCCTGGTACAGGATAATCCCACATGCCTCAGGGCAACTAAGCTCAAGGGTCACAATTCCTGAGTCTGCTCTAGAGCCCAGGAACCACAGCAACTGAAGCCCTCCTGCCTGCAGCCCATGCTCCATAGCAAGAGCCAATTAAAATCCAGTGCATTGCAACTAGACAGTAACCCCACAACTAGAGAAAACTCCGTGAGGCAACGAAGACCCAGCAGAGCCAAAAATTAAATTAAAAAATTTAAAAAAAATGCAGCTTATATCTCAGTCTGAAGGACATATGCAGAGAAAGAGAGTTCAATTAATGCGAGAGAAACCAGATGAATCAAGAGAGTTGGAAGTGAAAGGGAGACAGAGGCCGAGCTGGGAGAGTGACTCTAAGCAGCTTTATATAGGCACCTTTTACCTCTAGGGATGGCAGAGTGTTAGTGTGAAGAGCAAAAACTGGAGCTAGCCAAAATTCAAAGACCAGAACAGTAGCTGTAAATAGGCTCCTGGCTGGCTGGAAGCCAGGAGCAGATTTTACTGGAATTGCCGCAGCAGCTCAGGGCCAAGGAGCATATGGCAAGACCCCTGAGTCATCTGCGTTCTCTCTAAGCACTTCGGGAGATCCAGTGGAATGCTCACCTTTGCTACTGAGTGATACCAAATGACTTTGTATCACCTGGAATTATAATAGATTGCATTTGCTTGGGGTGAACTGCCTCATGATATTTTGTTGCCAGGGAGCTTGCAAAGGAGAGTGATGCCAACCTTCAGGGCTACTCAGTAGACAGCCTCTCTCAGGTAAAGAGCACTTTTGGACAGATGGCTGGATGACAGAGTGCTGGGTTTCTCTGCCTCAGGGGATCAAACACTCAAAAAACAGTTGAAAAAGTAAAAAAGAAAGAAAACCTGCTCCACTAGGTATAGATGATGATGAAGAGGAAACGGGTATTCCTCATTTCCTCAGTTCAGTTCAGTTGCTCAGTCGTGTACAACTCTGCAATCCCAGGGACTGCAGCACGCCAGGCCTCCCTGTCCATCACCAACTGCCAGAGCTTCAGTTCAGTTCAGTTCAGTCGCTCAGTCATGACCGACTCTTTGCTACCTCATGAATCGCAGCACGCCAGGCCTCCCTCTCCATCACCAACTCCCGGAGTTCACTCAGACTCACGCCCATCAAGTCAGTGATGCCATCCAGCCATCTCATCCTCTGTCGTCCCCTTCTCCTCCTGCCCCCAATTCCTCCCAGCATCAGAGTCTTTTCCAATGAGTCAACTCTTCTCATGAGGTGGCCAAAGTACTGGAGTTTCAGCTTTAGCATCAGTCCTTCCAAAGAAATCCCAGGGTTGATCTCCCTCAGAATGGACTGGTTGGATCTCCTTGCAGTCCAAGGGACTCTCAAGAGTCTTCTCCAATACCACAGTTCAAAAGCATCAATTCTTGCCTGGAGAATCCCAGGGACAGAGGAGCCTGTTGGGCTGCCTGACACGACTTAGCAATAGCAGCAGCAGCAGCAGCAGGCTCATCTTTCCTCCACTATCTCCAACAGTTTGTTCAAACTCATGTCCATTGAGTTGGTGATGCTATCTAACCATCTTATCCTCTGCTGCCTCCTTCTCCTTTTGCCTTCAATTGTTCCCTGCATCAAGGTCTTTTCCAATGAATTGACTCTTTGCATGAGGTGGCCAAAGTATTGGAGTTTCAGCTTCAGCATTAGTTCTTTCAATTAATATTCATGGGGGATTTCCTTTAGGATTGACTGGTTTGGTTTGCAGTCCAAGGAACTCTCAAGAGTCCTCACCAGCATCACAATTTGAAAGCATCAGTTCTTCAGTGCTCAGCCTTCTTCATAATCCAACTCTCACATCCATACATGACCACAGGAAAAACCATAGCCTTGACTAGACGGACTTTAGTTGGCAAAGTGATGTCTCTGCTTTTGAATATACTATCTAGGTTGGTCATAACTTTTCTTCCAAGGAGTAAGTGTCTTTTAATTTCATGAGTGCTCAGCCTTCTTCATAATTCCATTCTCACATCCATGCATGACAACTAGAAAAACCATAGCTTTGACCAAATGGACCTTTGTTGACAAAGTGATGTCTCAGCTTTTTTAAGATGCTGTCTAGGTTTGTCATAGCTTTCCTTCCAAGGAGTGAGTGTTCTTTTAATTTCATGCCTGCAGTCACCTGCTGCAGTGATGTGGGAGCCCAAGAAAATAAATCTGTCTCTACTTCCACTTTTTCCTCTTTTATTTGCTATGAAGTGATGGGACCAGATGCCATGATCTTCCTTTTTTGAATGTTGAGTTTCAAGCCAGCTTTTCACTTTCCTCTTTCACTCTGACCAAGAGGCTCTTTAGTTCTTCATTTTCTTTCATTAGAGTAGTATAATCTGCATATCTGAGGCTGTTGATATTTCTCCTGGCAGTCTTGATTCCAGCTTGAGATTCATCCACCCCAGAATTTTGCATTGATGTACTCTGCATATAATTTGAATAAGCAGGTTGGCAATACACAGTCTTGATGTACTGCTTCCGCAATTTGGAACTAGTCAGTTGTTTCATGTCCAGTTCTAACTGTTGCTTTTTAATACATATTTAGGTTTCTCAGGAGACAAGTAAGGTGATCTGCTACTCCAGTCTCTTTAAGAATTTTCCAGTTTGTTGTGATCCACACAGTCAAAGGCTTTAGCATAATCAATGAAGCAGATGTAAAAAAATTTTTTTAATCTTCTTGCTTTCTCCATGATCCAATGAATGTTGGAAATTTGACCTCTGGTTCCTCTGCCTCTTTGAAACTCAGCTTATGCATCTGGAAATTCTTGGTTCACATAATGCTGACACCCAGCTTGAAGGATTTTGAGCATTACCTTGCTAGTATGTGAAATAAGTTCAATCACATAGTACTTTGAACATTCTTTGGCAGTGGAATGAAAACTGACCTTTTCCAGTCCTATGGCCACTGCCGAGTTTTCCAAATTTGCTGACAAATTGAGTGCATCACTTTAACAGCATTATCATTTAGGGTTTTTAAATAGCTCAGCTGGAATTTCATAACCTCCACTAGCTTTGTTTTCAATAATGCTTCCTAAAGCCCACTTGATTTCACATTCCAGGGTGTCTTGATCTAGGTGAGTGACTACAGCATTGTGGTCATCCTGGTCATTAAGACATTTCTTGCATAGTTCTGTGTATTCTTGCCACCTCTTCTTAATCACTTCTGCTTTTGTTAGGTCCTTATCATTTTTGTCCTTTATTGTACTCATCCTTGCATGAACTGTTCTCTTGGTATCTTCAGTTTTCTTCAAGAGATCTCTAGTTTTTCCCTTTTTATTGTCCTCCTTTATTTCTTTGCATTATTCATTTAAGATGGCCTTCTTATCTGTGCTTGTTATTTTCTGGAATTCTGCTTTCAGTTGGGTGTATCTTTCCCTTTCTCCCTTGCCTTTGGTTTCTCTTCTTTCCTTAGCTATTTGTAAAACCTCCTCTGACAATCACACTGTCTGCTAGAATTTCCTTTTCCTTCTTTAAAGATACATTTCACCATGTTCTTTCTTTCTTTTCTATTATAATTTCAAACAATCAGCTAACCTAAGTTCAAAGAAGGCCCAGTAGAGAATATAAGTTCATCACTGTCAGCACATCTATAGATGCCCAATTTTGCCTCACAAGTCTTGAGACTTTGGCTTTCCATCATTAATACTAGCTGTTTCATTTTCTAGTTACTAAAAGTATATTTTTATAAGGAAATATGAAACTGATAGGGTCATGAACCTGGCAGTCACCATGGAATAACTTGAATCCTTAGTTAGTGGCTACCCTACAGTCAAAATTCAACAAGTAAAAGGGAGGTAAGACTAGTCAACACATCCTTTTATCTGTTGCTTCATAAAAGCCAATGATAGACTTAAACACAGGGCCCAAAGACAAGGAGATCACAGGAGCACCATACATGTCCCTATGTGGATGGCAAAACATTCCCTGGAGGATGTGAAAAGTTAAGGGTACAAAAGGAGGGGCAGCCCAATTAGGAAGCCTTCCAAGTTAGGCAGAGGAATATCGTCTTCACACAGTTGGCAATCAGGAAGTGACGGCCGCTTGAGGAGAGAAGCGATATAGCACATAAGCAGGATTAATTGGGCAAGGTCACACATGCAGAGGCCAATAGGAATTAGATGAGATTAAAGAGGGCCTGAATGATAGTGGTTGAAGTAACAATGGAAGAGGAAGGCAAGAAAGACAGGAGAAACATTTAAAAGGAAATCAACTTTCCCAGTACTAGGGGATACAAAATGCTGACTCAGAGTCAGCACTGCAAACTGGGTTCTGGAGGCACTTGTGCTGGTGACCAAGGAGGAGACATGAATTCTGATTCCAGGTTGATATCCCTGCTTCCTTCAGGGATGTGACATGCCTGATGCTTCCATATCTCTCTTCTCTCCTGTCTGTGGCTCTCATCCTGGATATACAAATGGATTCCAAGAGGAAAACTTAACTCATGCCAAACAATGTCCCACACTTACAGGCCTTCTCCTTTTCCAATCCTTATAAGAAACATGAAAGAAATAGTGTTTCGCTACATTGATCCTAAAACTATTTTTCTTAGTATATAGTAATCAATTTACACTGGAAAAAAAATCCTAAAAAATTAAAAAAAATATATATATATATACAAGCACCTGGTCTTATAAAAACCAAACACCAGAGGACCATCTGTTTGAACTGATCTCCAGTGAGTTCAGTTACGCAGTTGTGTTCAACTCTGCGACCCCATGGACTATAGCACGCCAGGCTTCTCGGTCCATCACCAATTCCCAGAGCTTGCCCAAACCCATGTTCCTCATGTCAGTGATACCATCCAACCGTCTCATTCTCTGTTGTCCCCTTCTCTTCTGGCCTTCAATCTTTCCCAGCATCAGGGTCTTTTCAAATGAGTCAGTTCTTCGCATTAGGTGACCAAAGTATTGGAGCTTCAGCATCAGTCCTTCCAGTGTATATTCAGGACTGATTTCATTTAGGATTGACTGGTTGGATCTTCTTTCAGTCCAAGGTGACTCTCAAGAGTCTTCTCCAACACTACAATTCAAAAGCAGCAAATTTTCATTGCCCAGCTTTCTTTATAGTCCAATTCTCATATCCATACATGACTACTGGAAAAACCATAGCTTTGACTAGATGGACCTTTGTCGCTAAAGTAATGTCTCTGCTTTTTAATATGCTATCTAGGTTCATAGCTTTTCTTCCAAGGAGCAAGGGTCTTTTAATGTCATGGCTGCAATCACCATCTGCAGTGATTTTGGAGCCCCCCAAAATAAAGTCTCTCACTGTTTCCATTGTTTCCCCATCTATTTCCCATGAAGTGATGGGAACTGGATACCATGATCTTAGTTTCCCTAATGTTGAGTTTTCAGCCAACTTTTTCACTTTCCTTTTTCACTTTCATCAAGAGGCTCTTTAGTTCTTCACTTTCTGCCATAAGGGTGGTGTCATCTGCATATCTGTGGTTATTAATATTTCTCCTGGCAATCTTGATTCCAGCTTGTGCTTCATCCAGCCTGGCATTTCACATGATGTACACTGAATGTAAATTAAATAAGCAGTGACAATATATAGCTTTGATGTATTCCTTTCCTGATTTAGAACCAGTCTGTTGTTCCATGTTCAGAACTATTCTCCATCCTACTTAAAATAATCTTTAGTCATGGAAAGATAGGCACTGTTCTCTCTATTTAGCAGAAAGGTAAGAAAATGAATTGAACATATTTGTAGTTGTAGATTTCCTAAATAAGGGAAAAACACACTCAGGGACTAGGATAGGTTAAAAATAGAGATCTAAGCTGGTAGCCACATTTCATTTAAAAAATCTTCTTTTTTTTTTTTTCCCTCCCAGTACATGAATCATCCACTTGCTGTTTCCAAGTTGGAGGAAAAAAATACAATGAATCCTCTATTGGCCTCCCACTGAATCTTAAGAAATAGAGTCAAATTATTATTAAATGTATACTGGTCTGCTGATTAATACTCTTATTTCTCATCTTGTTGGTCAGTTCACAAAACTTTACCAGTCCACTTTAGTTGGTCATAAATGTCATAAAATGATCTCTATTTAAGAAGTCCCAAAAAAAGCATCGTGCATCCACCTGTACTCCCTCTTGGAATGTGTATGTGGATTTTGTACTGACAATTCCAGGCAGGTGACAAACAGGTTCTCATATCAACATTTACTGGAAACTTATTTTCAGATGTCATAACATCATAATAAATGAATTAAAATGCATACATCATTCATCAGACACCAGTGTGCAGAGAATAGTTATATGCTCTTCATGAAATATTATGCAAACTCTGAAAGCATTCTTAGACAGACAGGTTACTTCACCTCTCCAAGCCTCAGTTTGCTCATTCATTACCTTGTTATAATAGTGTTTACTTCTTAGGCTTCTTGCAAGGTACCTCTTAACTCTGTCTAGCACACAAGGCATGTTCCACATTCTTCATTAGCAATGCACATCCCTCTACTGGAGAGTCATCCTCAATCTCATTGTCCCTGCCTCTCCCAGCAATCCTGTGTCTCACCAGCCTCTGTGCTTTTCCTGACATTGCCAACGAGGGGTCTCCTGCCATAGAGTGGTACCTCCTGAGTCCTGTTTGTAATGAATCATTATTCTCCCAAGGTCACTGAGCAGAATCTGCGATCTTAATCTTGGAGGCAGGTTTCTGGAGTGTGACTGACCTTTAAGGAAGGCGCCCTCTGAGAGCACACCTGACTCAAACCATGAAATGTTGAATCATTAACAATTTAAAGCAGAAAAGATTTTAACCAAGCTAGACAACCTGTAATAGCTCCTGTGACTGGGGCCATTAGGACCATTTTGGTGTTGTTCAGCCCAAACTAACGACTATGAAGAGAAGGTACCTGAAAACAAGTAGATGGATTCCACTTTACTATTTCCATTTTAAAACTCATTTGGAATTTATCTGGTGTGTCTTCCAAGGTTGACCTTTTTCTCCCCACATCAATCTGTTCTAATTAGTCAAATAGTTTTTAACCACCAAAGTCTATTAAAAATACCTTTGCACATTGACTATTCAGAGATTGTACAACAGAAAAGCTAATGTTAGAAACAATTTTTTTTTCAGATGACCTTCAAATATAAAGGTTCATAATGTAAATAGAGAAGAGTGGTATGGATAGGGGTGGTGAGGGTTGTGGGGAAACAGGGCACACAAACCTCTTCCAAAGGCTTCCCATAACAGCAACAACTTGTGATGCTCTGAAGGCCCAATAATACATTCTGATAGCCAGTTTGGTCAACTACTAGCCCATAAATCCTGATTTAACTCAAACCCTTCATTTCATGAATGGAAATTTAACCCAGAGGAATCTAAGAGGACTGTCTTCGGCCACATTAGATACAGATCTGCCAGTGGGATTTCTTGACTCCTAATGCAAAGTCCTCATCTTTTTAAAATTTTATTTTTATTTTTAGTTATGGTACATATACTTAGTTGCTCTGCATTATGTGGGATCCTCCTGGATCAGGGATCAAACCTGTGTCTCTGCACTGGCATGTGGATTTTTCACCACTGAGCCACCAGGAAACTCACTTTTATCTTTGATTTACTCCTGTACCCTTAGGTGGCATAAGGAAATAAAATATCACAAATTCAAGCCTCTACGGAACATCAACTAGGCTCACAGTTCTAAGCCCTGGCGGGGTGGGGTTAAAGAGATCTCAATTTATAGCCTTTGTCACGAAGTGGGTAATACTCTCTTTTCTTAAGCCTAAACCCTCTCTCATATCCACAGCCATACCCCCGCACACAGGCCTGAGAGTTAAAAGATGTCCCAGGGAATGAACTGGTCCACCCCACTGCCTTAGATAGATGAAATGTTACTACCTTTTAAGAAATGGTGCTCCAGAGGTCTCAAAAGAAGGAGAAAATTACTGTGAGCAGCAAAGAAGCCTATCCTAATGCTTTTAAGGAGAGAGGTTTTCCCTGGAACAGACATTTCATATTGGAAAATAAAACAAAAATCATAAATATAATTACATAAAGAATATAGTACAGACTATTCATGTGGAAGCCACTGAAGGGAAATCCCAGTTTTAGGTCAGTAAAGGTGAGTCTTAGTGTTTCTTGAGAAGTTTCTTACAAAAAAAAAAAAGAGTATTTCAAGTCCCAAAGAACTAAGAACAATGCTTTCTACATAAGGGTACAGATTCCACGGCATTTCTCAAGGTCAAACTTTGCTCAGAAAAGACATGCTATTTATCCCTGGCACAACGCTCATGCTGAGTCACCAAGTCCAAGTGGCACCACCAGAAACTGTTTAGTTTACAATAGCAACCATAGCAGAGGGGAACACACAGACACTGTCTCCAGGGTGGCTCCATCATGGACGAGCCTGCCTCTAACTTCCTGCCTGGTTACTGCTTAGAACCACTAACCAAGGCTGCTGCACAGCAAATCCAGGGCAGGAACCATCCACAATGTATGAGGGAGCAGTGTGGAATGTCCAAATGACCCTCCCTCATCAGAGATCTACGATTAAATGGTGTTCTGCATATTCACATATGCCATGAAGCTACATGATTGTTTCCATGTTAGAACTAGCATTTAATTAGACTGAGTCTTTTAAATTCATCTGAATACCCTTCATGCTTGTCTGTTTAGTGCTTTCTGTCACTGATTTTTGAATTATAATTTCTTCCTCGCTTGCCAGCAGATTTAGAAAAAATGTGCCCTTAAGTTTGTTTTTAACATTAAGTTCACATTCCACTGACTGTCAAAGTGAAGTCTGAAGACAGCAATAGCTTTTTTTTTCTTTTGTAATTGTGCCTATGTAATATACAGAATTTTGCCAAAATTTACATCTTCCTGTCCCCATTTCTGTATGCCCTATCTACTGCTTGTGGGTCTTTGTGCATCCACAAGGATATATATGGATCCTGGATACATGTTTTTACGGATTTTAAAAAATATTTTATATTTTTTGCTTATAATTGTATTTTATAATTTCCAGGAAAAAAGTTAGAAATATTTCACCTCTAAGTGGTTTTAAGGCTTACCCATCAGATATTTTATATCCCAACTCTCTCATTTGGGGGTTTTTCATTTGTATTTAGTTTTAGTTGGCTAGATCAAACAGGGAAGATAGAAAATATGTTTTGTGAGGCTTGAACTCGTCAGAAAGCATCTCAGGTTCTCTAAGATAAACAGCTCATCTGACTATACATTCTTGGGATTCATATTTCCCTTTGAAAACAGGTAGACAGTCCACTGTTTTCTGCTTTACTTTAAAAGAGAATATTTTGATTAGTACAACTTCTGTTTTTCTGTAAATTTTTTCTGTTTTTACATTGGAAATACCTGTTTTGCCAGGATGGACTTAGATGCAGTTGTCTATTACTTTATCTGGCTCTCAATGAAACCTTTAAATATGACTAGCTCAGAAAAAGATTCCTAGATTATGTCTTTGATATGTTAGTCTTTGTTACCATCTGTTCCTTGGGAATTTCTACAGGTTTTGGAAAAAAAAAAAAATCTGTAACTCATTCTCTATTCACTAGGCAATCATCTTTATTTTCTTTGACTTTGTCACTTTTTCCCCTATTTGTTCTAGGAGAGCACTTCATTTTTATTCTTCACTTGGCTTTTTCTCAGTATGAATCCTTTGCTGAGTCTGTAGTGGGTTTTAATTTCATTATTGGCTTTTGGTTCTCTTACAGTGTTTCTTATGTCATTTTCCTTGACTCTATGACCTTTTTGTCTCTGACCTGTCCTTACACATTTCCATTCTCCTGCCATTGAGAAGTCACAATGACCTATCCCCATTTCACCACTACCTGCCCCTCAGTTTTCTCAACCTTTTTAAGATTTGTGAATACATCATTCGCAGCACGACGCTTTTCCTCATGTCTTCAAGATGATGTTCCTGCTCCTTATCATGTGGTTGCCACCCACATGGGCTCCACACTGCTTCATCTACTCAAAGGGGAAGGACCCATGCGGGTGCGATGCTGCTCCTGGGTGTACCCTCTGTCCCCATGGACACTGACTGAATGTCCCTCTCACATCCACAGCTTGAACTCTGTTTAGGTATCAGGAAGGCTCTCGTCTCTCACACTCTGAATGGAGGAAATTCAGGAAGGACAACTTCCAGTTTGCTTGGTCACTCACGAATCCTTGCTGCCGTACTTTCTCTTGCTTAAAGAGATTTCTACATGGGAATTGCATCTCCCAAAACACATGATGCCTTGGCTTTTTCCTATTTCTGGCAGTTGTTTTTGGGGACTGTGGGCTCTCATTAGTTTGTATCTAGCTTTATGTATAAATGTATGTGTATATATATAATTGCATGCCTATGTGTGTGTGCACATGCATGCACATGCACGTACAAGTGCATGTGTGTTCAGTCATGTCTGACTTTCTGCAACCCAATGGACTGTTCCGGCCAGGCTCTTCTGTCCATGGGATTTTCCAGGCAAGCATACTGGAGTGGGTTGCCATTTCCTCCTCCAGGGGAGCTTTCTGACCCAGGATTTGAACCCGTGTCTCCTGTACTGCAGGCAGATTCTTAACCACTTGAGCCATGTATGTGTATCGGTCTGTACAGATATGTATATTATGCATGCTAGTCTACATATGTGTATTTGTGCATATATGTATGCATATGTGTTTTCTGTACATGCTGCTGCTGCTGCTAAGTCACTTCAGTCGTGTTCGACTCTGTGCGACCCCATAGACGGCAGCCCACCAGGCTCCCCCGTCCCTGGGATTCTCCAGACAAGAACACTGGAGTGGGTTGCCATTTCCTTCTTCAGTGTGTGAAAGTGAAAAGTGAAAGTGAAGTCGCTCAGTTGTCTCCAACTCTTCACGACCCCATGGACTGCAGCCCACCAGACTTCTCCATCCATGGGATTTTCCAGGCAAAAGTACTGGAGTAGGGTGCATGTGTGTGTAAATGTGTGTGTGTTTTCCCTGTGGGGTTAGAGTAGTAGTCCCCAGCCTTTTCAGCAACAGGGACTGATATTGTGGAAGATGAATTTTCCATGGATGAGGGGGGATGGCTCAGGTGGTAATGCAATCGATGGAGAGCGATGAGGGTTGGCAGATGAAGTTTCACTCACTTGTTCACTGCTCACCTCCTGCTGGGTGGCCCATTTCCTTACAGGCCGTGGACTGGTACTGGTACCATGGGGACCCATGGGTTAGAGAACTGAAGACCAGATTGACTAAAAATGGCAACCACAAAGAAAATAAGAGGAAATGTTCATCTTCCCAGCTGCTACTGATACTAGATTTTGCATTCAGGGCCCAAATACAAGTCAAAGTCAAACCATCTCCTAAGAAACTTCAGCTGGGCGGCACAGGAGATACCCCATGTCCAAGGTCAGGAGCAGTGGCTGAGAGGAGATACCCCATGTCCAAGGTAAGGAGCAGTGGCTGCACTTTGCTGGAGCAGCAGTGAAGAGATACCCCACATCCAAAGTAAGAGAAATCCAAGGTAAGACGGTAGATGCAAAGAGAGGGCATTAGAGGGCAGATAGACTGAAACCGCAATCACAGACAGCTAGCCAGTCTGATCACATGGACCACAGCCTGGTCTAATTCAGTGAACCTAAGTCATGCCATGCAGGGCCACCCAAGATAGACGAGTCATGGTGGAGAGGTCTGACAGAATGTGGTCCACCGGATAAGAAAATGGCAAACCACTTCAGTATTCTTGAGAACCCCATGAACAGTATGAAAAGGCAATATTTCCTGTATGCAGGTCAGGAAGCAATAGTTAGAACTGGACATGGAACAACAGACTGGTTCCAAATAGGAAAAGGAGCAATGTCAAGGCTGCATATTGTCACCCTGCTTATTTAACTTATATGCAGAGTACATCATGAGAAGCGCTGGGCTGGAAGAAGCACAAGCTAGAATCAAGATTGCCAGGAGAAATATCAATAACCTCAGATATGCTGATGACACAACGCTTATAGCAGAAAGTGAAGAAGAACTAAAGAGCCTCTTGATGAAAGTGAAAGAGGAGAGTGAAAAAGTTGGCTTAAAGCTCAACATTCAGAAAACTAAGATCATGGCATTTGGTCCCATCACTTCATGGGAAATAGATGGGGCAACAGTGGAAGCAGTGTCAGACTTTATTTTTGGGGGCTCCAAAATCACTGCAGATGGTGATTGCAGCCATGAAATTAAAAGACACTTACTCCTTGGAAGAAAAGTTATGACCAACCTAGACAGAATATTAAAAAGCAGAGACATTACTTTGTCAACAAAGATCTGTCTAGTCAAGGCTATGGTTTTTCCAGTAGTCATGTATGGATGTGAGAGTTGGACTATAAAGAAAGCTGAGCACTGAAGAATTGATGCTTTTGAATTGCGGTGCTGGAGAAGACTCTTGAGAGTCCCTTGGACTGCAGGGAGATCCAACGAGTCCATCCTAAAGGAGATCAGTCTTGGTGTGTTCACTGGAAGGACTGATGTTGAAGCTGAAGCTCCAATACTTTTGCCACCTGATGCAAAGAGCTGATTCGTTTGAAAAGACCCTGATGCTGGTAAAGTTTGAGGGCAGGAGGAGAAGGGGATGACAGAGGATGAGATGGTTGGATGGCATCACGGACTCAATAGACGTGAGTTTGGGTGAACTCTGGGAGTTGTTGATGGACAGGGAGGCCTGGCGTGCTGTGGTTCATGGGGTTGCAGAGTCAGACATGACTGAGCAACTGGACTGAACTGAACAGAACTGAAAGAAACTTCTAAAGGGGGAGGATTCTGTATTTCTGATGGCTGAATATATAGTATCTTTAATTGTACTGCTGCTGCTGCTGCTGCTAAGTTGCTTCAGTTGTGTCCGAGTCTGTGTGACCCCATAGACAGCAGCCCACCAGGCTCCCCCGTCCCTGGGATTCTCCAGGCAAGAACACTGGAGTGGGTTGCCATTTCCTTCTCCAGTGCATGAAAGTGAAAAGTGAATGTGAGGTCGCTCAGTCATGTCCGACTCTTAGCGACCCCATGGACTGCAGCCTGCCGAAGATGCAATTCCATAAACCTTAAATGTTCATGAAAATTATTCTAAGAGTTTGTTGAGAGATTGACTGTCATTCCTAGTTTGATGATGGAATAATTTCTCATTTTCTGTTTTATCTTAGAGATTTAGGTCGCTCAGTCATGTCCGACTCTTAGCGACCCCATGGACTGCAGCCTGCCGAAGATGCAATTCCATAAACCTTAAATGTTCATGAAAATTATTCTAAGAGTTTGTTGAGAGATTGACTGTCATTCCTAGTTTGATGATGGAATCATTTCTCATTTTCTGTTTTATCTTAGAGATTTTATGTACATCATTAAGAGAGGCTAAGGAAGACACAATTTTTAAAACCTTGAGTCTCTTTTCTCCATTTCCCCTTTCCAGATGTTTACAACTCCAAAGATAAAAACTACCTGAGATATAACTTAGCTTTATGAGTTTTTGAGCCTCTCCATTTTATCAGCATGTACCAGGATGCCCAGAGGGGACAAGTAGTGTATCCAAGGTCTGAGAGCTTGTAACAAAGCCCAGATCATACCTCAAGTGCCCTGACTTTAATAATGATGAGACTCCACTTGGCTCTGGAAAGAAAACGATAATGATTGCTATTTAGAAAAGCTACCAAGTATGTGTATACTTTTGCTCTACCAATCCTTAGGGAGAACGAACAGTGACTCTCATTATTCTTGAAGCACTGTCCTGTCACTAACAATAGCCACTTCCCATTTCCTATCCTCTGAAATGAGCAAAACTTCCACAAAGGTAGGAAAGCTGTCTTCACACATATAGGGGAAAATGACCTTCCTAGAGTCTGTGTACAAGACTAAGAAGACACTGAATCTTTACAGATCCTTTGAAAGTTATGCACAATCTAGATTTCTTTTTTCAACTGCTTACGGCTAGCTGCAGCCAAGAGACGGACCAAAGGTTTTTCAATTCATGCAATCACCATACACTTTTCATTCCAACTCTAAGCCATGCACATCCCCCAAAGCCAATTTTGCAAAGTGCCACATTCTTTTGAAATATTCCATGGATTTCATTATGCATTTTAAAAAATGTAGCCCTGAAGCTAATAAGAAGATAGTCACTGAAAACATGTTCCTTTTGAATTGGCTCTATAATACTGGTTGTTAATGAACCTTAGAGAAATACAGCAGGAAGAAGACTTCAGATTCAAAATCCACATACACTGACCATCTTGAAGCAAAAGTCACTCTAAAGTCAAGAGGCTCCTAGGGCTTCTGCTATTAACACTGCAGAAAAATGCAGTAAATTCAACACCATGACATGAACCTGCGATGCCTTCCAACCATCCTCATCACTTCACTTGGGATGACCTTCATTTTTATTCTGCTTTCTTACCTCCCTGCACAGGCCTTGTGTGCTCAGCATGGGACTTGTGATTCATGTCCAAGCCAATGATCATAATCATGCTCCCTAGCCACCACTACTGGTCCAGAGATAGGCATGTGACACCATTCGGGCCAGTGAGACAGATGGTGAGTTTTGCTTGGTGCTTCTGGGAAACAAGCTTCTGGGTCTTCTAAAAGAGCTCCAAAAGCAATAACCACACCCTTAGGGGAGAACTGCAACATCCTCAATGTATAGGCAAGACTTTTTAAGGAAATAACGAGGAAACTATAAGAAAGTTTAATTTCCAGTCAACTGAGAAGGTATGTTATTACAGAATAATTTCTTAATATTACAAATGGCTTTCTAAAGACTTCTGCAAAGGGAACAGCTTCTGTGGCAAGAGAATCACTCTCTGTGTATGGTAAAGTCATCACTCTTCTCTGGAAGAGAAATCCTGAAAATATCAGGAGATTAAAAAAAAAAAAAAGCTACTCTTTTTGACATGCCGCTGATCAATGTAATTTGAACTGTCATTCAAAAAAACTAAAAAAGCCTAGGTAACTTTCTGAGAAGCAGTGGGCTTAGGAGAATATATCAGAATCATTTATCTAATTTTTCTTCTGGGTTTACATCAAAACAAAAGCAATGCTATTCTAGTACGCTTTTTTCATTACACTTTCAAAACATGAAACATGGGCTGCCGAGGTAATCACTACTTTCATGATAAAAGTCATAAATCAAAGGAAAGAGTAATATTTTTAGAATTATGCAAGTTGATTTCACATTACCAGGGATGGCCAGAAACACAGATAACCTGAAAGCTGACATTTAGAGGTCAGCAGAGAAAAGATGACTATTTGCATGGGAAAGCTATTTATGCAATTAAGTGAAATTAATTATGCTTATATAAGTTTTATAAACACATTACAGATCTGGATTTTGGACTAATTAAGCTTTAATTTAGTTGAGAAAACTGAATCATGTAAGCTTTTATGAGAAACCCCTGGTCATCCACTGAAAGGAAAGAGGTAAAAATCATAGTTTTTAGGAACCATCTGAGAAATAAACAGTTTAGGAAAGCTCTAAAGACAGAATTACAGTCAATTATCCAAGATGTAAAGCCATAGTTTGAGGTTATGCTGTCCTTCATTTTCTCAAGAGTACCCCTTAATTAAATGCAAATAATCAGAAATGGCAATTAATAGATTGCTATAATTCCCTGATTAGATAGTGGAGCCCATTTACAATACTCATGGACTATGGACTCTGCAATAAACCAAACGAAATGTATATTCATAAATTCCTCTCCAATGTGTCCCTCATTGAAAAGTCTTCTATGATGGTGCCACCTCAGAAGCTAGCCAATGATGTCAGCAACTGTCAAACCATGACCATTATTTACAGGATGTTTGAACAATCAATCTTCCTGGCAGATAGGGATATTGGCTTTGAATAGCCAAGCTACAGGGATAGGACTTCCACAAGGGTGAGGCCTTTGAACCACCTGAAGTAAGCATCAAATCATACAAATCAGGAACAAGCTGTTAAAAGCTTCTCATCAAAGACACAGGGCAGAGCAGGCGCCCAAGTGCAAGTACGTCCCCTTTACTGCCTCTTACGAGGCTGTGTCCTCCTACAGCCAACACTGAAGAGTGACTTTCCCTCTATGCCTCTAGAGGGGGCTGACTACTCCATGCTTCTCCCCATCTAAGGCTTTGAACTTGCCTCTCCCTATGTCTAGAATCCCCCTCCAGGTTCTTCTAGGCTGTCACAACCCATTCTTCGGGCTTCTTCTAAACTTCACTTCTCCAGAGACACATGCTGATGTGCGTCTGAAGCAAGCCATGCCCAGTTATGCAGCGCCATATCTTTCAGAGGACATATCAGAATTCATATTTTGTTTATTAAGCAGTTTGCTTCTCATTCTCATTCTTGTGTTTCACACAGTTCTGTTTCAAGTTCAATCAGCAACAATGCATTCAGAAAAAGCCCTGGAGTGACTGTAATTCTCGTAGCATAGATGATTTTTCAGCCACACCCAAGTTAAATATGCTTCCAAGATGCCATTAGTCATTTCTTTACGAAGGAGCTTATGAATCTGCGCTGAATTTCTGCCGTTGAACCCTCTTTTCCCTTCATAAAGCGCTTCTCCAAGTGTCCAAGTTGACCAGAATAAGCAGCACTCACTGGGTGTCTGCAACACTGTGTTCTGGTTCACTCCAATCTTTAGCACAACTCCTGAATCGCATTACTACGAACAAGTAAAGTGAAGTTCCAAGAAGTTGCGCTTCTTGTCCAATATCAATCACCTGGCTCACCAGCAGAGCTGAGGTTCGAACCCAGGTCTGTTTTCTCAGGAACCTGTAAACCACAACTCCCACTTCTCTAACATCAGATTTTTCACGCATCAGGATCCTTCCAAAGCATCAGTTGGCAGCCTGACTTCATAGCAACTCTGGACAATGACAGCATGATGGAAAATAAGCAAAGAAGCAGGTCAGTCTAGACCGGAAGGATTTACTCCTACATATTTCAGTCTGCTGATGTGAGGACTCTGAACCTCTTAAAGCTCAGTAAGTGATTTGTACAATAGGAAAGAAGGGAATAAGGTCCATTAGAAAACACCAAAGTGAATTTCTCAATATATTGTGTAGGAAGCATACTGTCAGGTGGGAATAAGAAGTATTCATCTCAATGTGTGGACACTTAGAAGGTTCTAAAATCAGAGTGGGTATACTGCAGACCATTAGCAGTATATATACTGCTCACACACACACACACACACACACACACACGCTCGCATGTGCTCTTTTATGAGGCCTTGCTGCTGACTCTTGGAGCCGTCCCACTTATGCCATGAGAAAAGGGACTGGAGGCTCTGAGGAACAGACAGTGATCTCTCAGCCTGGAGAGTACCAAGGAAAGGGGTATGATGCAGCTGTTAGGAGTTTGGGGCTCATGTTTCCTTTCATATTCCAGCTCTGTCATTTACTGAAACCAGGTGAAAAATAACTTGACCACTCTTTGAAGCCTCAGTTCACTCCTTTGGGAAAGGGAGAGAGTTAAAGGACCCATCTTCTAGGGATGAAATAACATACCCCATGTGAAGTGCTCAGTATCATGCCCAGCACAGAATAAACTCTCAGTACAAGTCACTCTACTGATGACAATAATCTCTATGCAAATATAGGCGTTAATGCACCTATGAGTGGCCAGATTTTGTTTGTAGCAATGAAAAAAGCGAAAGACTTGTTCGAAATAACCTCCCTTTTTCTAATACAGAAAGTATTTGTATTAAGTGTGAGGAATTACACTCTGTATCTGTCCTTACAGATGAGGTCCCCAATTCAACCACAGTGTGGCCAATGCAGCCTTAAAGAAAGCAAATATGATGACACATTCTTACTTCTTTATGATTTTCTTCTCTTTTTCATTTTAGCTCATTATCTTTACTTTTTTGAATCTCACAAGTATTACCTAAATACATTCTCCTGCAAAATGTCACTAGAAAATAATACAGAAAGGCAAAGTCACCTTCCACTGTCCTCTCCCATCTGCCTCATCATCCCACCTCTCCCCAATGCACAACTCCTCTACCAGTGGAGACTACTGTATCAGATGTTCAAGGGATCCACAAACTAGATTGCCATCCCCTCTTACTCCACTCTTCAATTTCATTTTTAGCATTTATACAATCGTCTTGTCTTGGCAACCTCCTCCTTGATTAGTAAAGCATCTGCCTACAATGCAGGAGACCTGGGTTCAATCCCTGGGTTGGGAAGATCTCCTGGAGAAGGAAATGGCAACCTACTCCAGTATTCTTCCCTGGAAAATCCCATCGACAGAGGAGCCTGGCGGGCTACAGTCCATGGGGTCACAAAGAGTTGGCCATGACTGAGTGACTTCACTTTCACTTTCACCCCCTCTGTACATTCTTGCAGCATCCACTCATTCTGGTGGCATTTCTACATTTATTTGTTCGATCATATGATCAAGTCTCTCCTGTTAGACAGCAAACTCTCTCTGAGGAAGGCCCTCATTTACTTCTGTTCACTGTTGTACGTCCAGAACCTAGTACAGTGCTTCACCCACAGGAAGAGTTCAGTAAACATTTGTTGAATAAATGTTACTTATTCATTAGATTGTCACAGTTGGTAACTAAGACTGACAAGAGATTCATAGAGTTGAAGATTTCAAATAGAAACCAGTCACTTAATTGGGACCTGGAAATTATTTTTCAAAGAAAATCACAAAAATCAGAAATTCTCCACCAGTGAATGAACAAGATGCAAAATATCCCTGCTCTCATGGAAACCTCCTTGCCAAGAACTGCAAGGCAGGTTTTCAATTAAGAAAATAAAAATTTGCTCATGTGAACCAAAAAGCATTCACTTCCAAAACAGCAACCAACTATGTATGACATAAAGTTGGTTTACGTCAATGAGTGACCGAGTGACCCAAAGGATCATTTCCTTCTATCTTTGGATTTTAGGAAGAGCACTTTTTTTTTTTTTTAACTTAGAATTAAGAGAAATTTCAGAGAGAGAAAACAAGCCTACTTAACATGGCCAACTACAGACAGTGCATTAATGATCAAAACTCCCTGCCACTGGCCAAACCAGATACAATGACGAGCTAAGGAATGAGAATGTACCGAATATTTTACCAGACATTCCAGAGACACACTCAAGACTTGCCTGAGTTTGCAAAAGGCAAAGCTCTACAACTCACTGTTCATTCTTGTTTATTCTAAAGTTGGAAGGTTGATTGTAGTAGTTATTAGGCATGAGACCTTAAGCAGATCACTGATCCCTAGTTGCCCCTTCATCAGTTCTAATGAGGTGGATGAAGCTGGAGCCTATTATACAGAGTGAAGTAAGCCAGAAAGAAAAACACCAATACAGTATACTAATGCATATATAGGGAATTTAGAAAGATAACCCTGTATGCAAGACAGCGAAAGAAACACAGATGTATAGAACAGTCTTTTGGACTCTGTGGGGGAGGGAGAGGGTGGGATGATATGGGAGGATGGCACTGAAATGTGTAAATTATCACATGTGAAACGAACCCCCAGTCCAGGTTCAATGCACGATACAGGATGCTCGGCGCTGGTGCTCTGGGATGACCCAGAGGGATGGGATGGGGGAGGGAGGTGGGAGTGGGGTTGAGGATGAGGAGCGTTGTGTACACCCATGGTAGATTCATTTCAAGGTATGGCAAAACCAACATAATACTGTAAAGTAAACAGACAAATAAAACAAAAGGGTAAAATTACATGATCCTGCTATGTCTCTCCCACGGGGATGCTGGTAGAGACTCAGGTAACGCAGCAAACATGAACTAATGTTCTAAGGAGTCAAGAACTTTTACAAACGTACCAGTGGAGGATTGAATGGAGCTCTGTTTTCTCTTACTGTCTCCCTTGGTAAGTAGTAGTCACTTAAAAACACTTGCTGAAATACAGTGATGACTATTACCTAAAATTGTAATAGTAACAATTGTATGGATTTTTTAAACGTGTGTGTGTGTGTGTTTGTGTGTGTGTGTAACAGCACACTGGGAGTCCATCACATTAGGTCCTTAGTAAGTGACTCTGAAATGGTGCAGTGCTCTATTGTTTTCCACTGAAAAAGGCTTAAATTGTCCTCATGTTCTACTCACTAACTCATCCTGTAACAATACAGCATCTACTATTAGCACACCAAGTGTTATGAGATGCTAATAAGTTTTTACACTTAATAAAGCTGACCAATAATTAAAAGCTGGCAAATATGCATACTTTCAGCCATGCAGGTATTCCAGTTAGAAGGTTTCACCATTAAATATAAAGGCTATACTCCTGAGAATTTTTTCTATTCTTTAACTCCATTTTTAACAAAGTAATTCCTTATCTAGTTAGATGATTCACATGTGGCTTAGTGAAGGCAGAAAAGTAATTCAAAAGGTAACTAAACCATGATTCTTATAACATAGGTACTGGTTCTATAGCTAGTGACTCCTTAAAATACTCCTGAAGCTAAAACTGCCTGAAGTAGTCAAAGATTGAACCAGTTTTGAAGTAATTTAAAAATGCGCACTCTTTATTACTCCTAGATAAAATGGTGACCATCAGCGCCATTGAAGGTTCTGCCAGTAAACACATTACTAGTTATGATATATCTATTTTTTGACAGCAAACATTTCTGAAAAAGTTAAAATCATAAACTTTCAAGTTCAACATACTTGCACAGATATATGTATATGTACAGACAGTATGCTCTTGTATATGTAGTATGTAATAGACATACAAACTATTAACTATTACTTCCTAGCTGAAAAAGGTGGTAAGAAAGCAGGTCAAGCAAGCTCTGAGCTTTAGTTTTCTTGTAGATGAAGGGGAGATAATAACACACCCCTCACAGTGTCACTGTAAGGCAAAAAGAGAGAACTCAGGCAGGCCCCTAGCACTGTGCTCAATGCAAGGTGTGGTGTGTGATAGCCAATGGCAGTTGTTCTTGGTGGTGGTGGTGATGGTGGTGGTGGTGGTGGTGGTGGTGTGTCAGACTGTACAGCTCTTCCTGGACTTACAATAGGGTCACATTTTGAAAGGCTCACTAGCTGTTGCAAATATGTAAGTAAAAAATGCGTTTGGGACTTCCCTGGTGATCCAGTAGTTAAGACACCGACTTTCAGTGCAGGGAATGGAGACTCGATCCCTGGCTGGGGAACTAGGATCCCACATGCCACCATGGCGTGGCCAAATATAGATATAGATATATTGCTTTAAGCCATTCAAAAATGATACAAGATACAATTAATATACGTAAGCTACTGAACATCACAGCTTAGGCTCTCCAACCTTAAATATGCTCAGGACATTGACAGCAGCCTACAGTGGGGCACAATCATCTAACCCAAGACCTATTTCATAATAGAGTACAGGATACATCATGTAACTTACTAGATGCTGCACTAAAAGCGAGGATCAGAAAAGGTCACAGTGTACCAGCCATTGATCCTTGTGAGGGCATGGCTGACTGGGAGCTGGAAGCTGCTGCACCCGAGACAGGACCATACCACCCATCTCTAGCTTGGGAAAGAATTACAGTTTAATACTGGATCTACTTTATTCACATGTCTCTTGCAACATGAAGTTGAAAAATCATAATCAAAAATCATAATTCAAATCATAAGTTTGGGACCATACGTACTTTCCAAAAGTGGCCAGAACCCTATCTCCTACAGCCACCATACAAATGATCACAAATTGACAGGTTAAAACAAAAGATATTCATTCTGTAATATTTCTGGAGGCCAGAAGTTTGAAATCAAGGTGTCAGCTGGGCTCCACTGCCTCAGGAGGCTCTAGAGAGGAATTCCTTCTCTGCCTTTTCCATCACACCCAAGCTCTGCTCCTCCCCTCCTTCCAGTATTCCTGATTCGATAGGTAGTGAGACTGGGATATAGGGCCTTTTGTGGGTAAAGGGCTGTACTGAGTGGGGGAGTCACCAGGACCACTTTGAGTCTTACTTTCTGAACCTGTAGAATATGGAGTTTGACCAAATGATATACAGCCTACTATAGCTCATATAATTTCTAATTAAGGGATCCTCCTATATTGTCCGTCAGAATGAGAGAGACTGAGTCACTCTTTCTTCTAAAAGCGTATGTGTTCGTGTGTGCTCCCACTATATTTAGACGAAAACCCAAGATGCTCAATGCCAGGAAATATTTCTAATGCACTGTTGTTATTATTTTTTTAATCTTTAACCTTAACCCATTCCATTACTTAATGAATAATTAGTTTCTTATTTATTGGTATGCAGCAAACCACCCCAAAACTTAGTGCCTGAATACAAGAACAATCATTTATTTTGCTCAAGGCTCTGCCATTTCCTTCTCTGGGGGATCTTCCAATCCAGGGATTGAACAATGGTCTCCTGCATTGCAAGCAAATTCTTGACCAGCTGACCGACCAGGGAAGCCTTGCTTCCCTACCTTCTGTTAAATTGAAGGCTTTGTTTGTTTGTTTCCTTTCCTACCTTAAGCCTTTGACTCCAGGCCTCGTTCAGGAAGATCCCCTGGAGAGGGAAATGGCAACTCACTACAGTATTCTTGCCTGGGAAATCTCATGGATAGAGGAGCCTAGTAGGCTACAGTCCAAAGGGTGGCAAAGAGTTGGACGCGACTGAGCATGCCAGGCCTTAAAAACTGTCTAGGGCACAGAAAGGAAAGGCACCAACTGTTACATGGAAGGAAATGAAAAATCTGTTTCCACATTCACTTCACATGCTCTCCATGAGCTGTCTGAAAAGTAGGCCCACAGATTTTAGACCTGTTTTGTAACAGAGACCTTCCTGCACTAGTGGAAATGTTTTCTATCTGCTCTGGTGAGGATGGCTCGCTTCCCTGGTGGCTCAGAATGTAGTCTGCCTGCAGTGCGGAAGACCTTGGTTTGATCCCTGGGTTGGGAAGATCCCCTGGAGAAGGGAATGGCAACCCACTCCAGTATTCTTGCCTGGAAAATCCTATGGACAGAGGAGCCTGGCAGGATACAGTCCATGGGGTTGCAAAGAGTTGGACATGACTGAGCGGCTTCAATTTCCTTCTTTTCTTTCTTTCTGGTGANCCCTGGGTTGGGAAGATCCCCTGGAGAAGGGAATGGCAACCCACTCCAGTATTCTTGCCTGGAAAATCCTATGGACAGAGGAGCCTGGCAGGATACAGTCCATGGGGTTGCAAAGAGTTGGACATGACTGAGCGGCTTCAATTTCCTTCTTTTCTTTCTTTCTGGTGAGGATGGTGGCTACTCACTCCAGGTAGCTATTAACTTATGTGAAATCTAACTCACATGACTCAGGAACTGAATTTTTCCTGTGACTTAATTTCAATACCATATTGGACAATGCAATTGGAGACAAAGTATTTACAAAACCATTCTGAGGTTAGAGATTCTACCTAGAGACACAAACAGTCCAAGTGACCTGAAACTTCATATTTACTGCCGTGTCTCTTTCTTGTTGCTACTGTCTACTCTCTCAGTTGTGTCTGACTCTTTTGTGACCCCATGGACCGCATCCCACCAGGCTCCTCTGTCCATGAGATTTTCTGGGCAAGATTACGGTAGCGAGTTGCCATTTCCTCCTCCAGGGGATCTTCCTGACCTAGGGATCGAACTCACATATCCATATCTCCTGCATTGCCACTGAATTCTTTACCACCAAGCCACTGGGGAGGCTCTGAATAAGCTTTCTTCTGTGGAAGAATTGGTCTCTGAGTTCACAGTGGTGAACTGATCCCTCTTGGGATTCAGAACTTCTCTCCTATGATTGCTTAATGCTTCAGTAAGAGTGGAGAGATCCCCATAATGTGGTTGCAATTTCTGATTTCTGAGAGTCATTCAGAGTTCACAGCTGCATGACCAAAAAAGAACTAAAAATTCCTTCTGTGAGCAGCTGTATGTGATGGAAGAAGACACAAATCCAGAGAGATTTTGCTGACATTCTTTTTCTCAATTCTAGAATCACAAATAAAGTGAATTTTGAGTGTATGAAAATGATAATAAGTGGGAAAGGTCAGAAATATTATCCAAATAATAAGTTAATGTTGCACAGTGATTTGTTTATAATTGGAACTCAAGTTTCCCAGTTTGACTCCCAAGAGTATCTCTAATTTGCATCCTGTTGAACTTGACTAGCATCAGCGCCTACTCGCCTCTTTCCCCACCCACTCCTCTCTCCAGGGGCCTGGCCTCGCAACACTGGAAGGAACTACAGTATCCGAGGTGACCCGCGTTTAACATCCCTGCATTCAGGCTACAGTCACAGTGCCATCTCTGCTTTCAACACCATTCAAAAGGTCCTTCTCTATCCTTTAAGCCTCAACCTAAGGAGCCTTCCAGGGTCTTCTACTTTCGACTAATTTCTTCTTTCACACTCCCTTAAAAAGTCTGTCACTTAGGGGAACTTATTAAAATTTCACATGTTTTTTCTTCCTAGTAAATTATACTCTATTAAAGTACAGGATTTTCTTCATTATAATCTTTAATGACCAGAAAAACCACAGTGCTGCACAATGTGCTTAAGAAATACCAATCGAACTATAGCAAAAGCACCCAATAAATTGTACAAATTTGTAACAAGCTTGTTTTATAGCATTTTAAAGTAATTACAAGGACTAAAATCATCCTTGAGGATTTGCATTCTTGCAAAAGGTATGCAACACAGTAAGCTTCAAACGAAATAGGACATGACAGAGCCGTATCCCAGGACTTTCATGGAACAGAGTGGATTTTTGTCCTGTGTTTTTCTGCATTACAATGTTCAAGCAGCCTTAAAAATAACACTGTGGTCATTTTTCAGCTTGATGAATTTGAGCTAATGGATGAAAAAGTAACCTCCAGAGACAGAGCCTTGAGAGATGGAAACACAGTGTTCTCAATATAAAAAGGCTTTCCAAGTTCTTAAGTGACACTGGCATCAGAGCTGAAGCAATTGCTATTCACAATACATTCATTAACAGTGTTAAGTGAAAGATACAACTAAAGCCAGTAATATCATTTTCTCCCATTTCCTGAGCAAATCTGTATGTGAACTAGGATGATTTTTCCTGCTTCTCGTCTATTTCACACTCCTGACTTGTGTAATTAAAATGTAGCAGGTAGTTGATATACAGGAGGGAGTGTCTGTATTAAAAATACTTTTTCATAATCAAATTCAAGCACTCATCTCATTTATGGTCTGTCTACCTTAATAAATCAACTAATACTTCCTTTTAAAAGCCATATAAAGCTCTATTAACCCATCTTTACATACTAATTTAAAGTGACAGGCTATTCATAAATTTTTTGCATTCATTTATTCAACAAACATTCTAAATATCTACTATATACTAAGCAAGTTGTTGAATGCTGTCACTATACAGGTGAATAGTTTAAGGTTACCGTCTCTGTAGGGGAAACAGGCAAGTTAAATAATGCAGTACCGCATGTCTTCCCACCACAGGGCACCGGGTACAGCAAAAACAGAAGAGATGTCAGGTTTATCTGGGAGGACTTCTGAGAAAATCTGAGAAATCAGAGAAAAGCTTAAAAAGAGCACTGTGTATGGAAGATCAAATATAGGTGTGATTTTCAAGCGAATTTCTGACCTCATGGGAGGGAAGTCCTGGCCCAGCTGCCTGATGAGCAGGACTGACTAAATGATTCTACCCTCCCAGGCCACAGCTGATAGGGCATTTCATGCAGTCCATGCACAATAAACAAGTACAGCATGATGTGTACAATCTGCTGAGCCAGCGCTGTTCCCTCTCTGGAGCTTCAAGTGGGTAACAGGAGGAGTCTAGGGTGGGGAGAGGTCGGAGCGGAAGGGGAAAGTCATTGCAGAGAAAAGGTCAAAGGCACACACATGCTGAAGATGTCAGGAAGCAGGAAACTTGGATCAACACAGGAGGTAACTGGTAGTTCCACAAAGGTAGAGGGATCCTGGCCTGCCAACAGAAGCAAATGTTTCAGGGCAATATCAAGGCCACGTGGTCCAGTAAAATCAGAGGATGGGTATCCCCAACACTGCCGTTGGTTCCTAAGAGTACCCTGGGTCCCATGGCTGTGAGATCCACCCACGCACCAGGAGAGCCCCTGTCCTGTTCCCTCTGCAAGTATATCCTCACTCCCCTCTGCTTGAGTTAGTTTGACTGGGTCATGGCTCCTCAGCCCGTCTCCAAACAGATGATGTGTCAGTGTTCTGAGTTATGGAACTCACTGCCCATTCGCTCTGGCTTTTACTGTTTTACACTGTGTCCAATTTACAAGTATTAGAATGCCTTCCTCTGACCCTCAGTGGATCTTTATCTTACTTTAGGGTAAATAAATCATGTTTTAGACATTGCACTGAACAAATTCAATTTGTCTTCATGAAAAATAGCACTTGGAAAATGGGCAGCATAGTGTACTGATTAAGAGTGCAGGCTCAAAAGCCAGACTCCTGTGACCCAGTTTCAGCTTCAGCGCTCACTGACTGGGTGACCTTGGACAAGTTATTGCACTTCTTGGAACCTCCTCGTCCCCATTTGTAAAATATGCATGATAGTAGTGTCTACCTCACAGGAATTTTTATTAAGATTATACAGGAACATTACAAAGTAAGTTCTGTTTTAGTTTTTATTAAACAAATGGACATTCTCTTCTTAATCACAGATACAATGGTTTGGATTTTGTAATTTTAATGAGTTGAAAAAGAAAGAGAAGTTAGAGGATCTGTTAGACACTAGTATAGCTAGCTACAATTTATCTAGGACGTATTGTGTGCCCAGCATGGACCAGGTACTTGACATGTGGTCTGTATAAAACATTCAAATGTATTTGACAATTAACAAACACACATTGAAAGCCGACTGCATACCAGGCACTGGTTCATGGCTATAAATATGAATAGAATACAACCCCTGCTCTTGAGGAGTTCCCAGCATGGTTGGGATGCTAAAGCTGGGTCAGGCAACTTCATCATCTACTTTGGGTCAATCAACTGCAAGATGCGGATGTTTGAAGAGGTGCGTCAAGGTACCTATTTCATCTAATCATGATTTCACACTCACTGGAAATCAAACTTTTTAAGCTTTGCCACTAATAAGCACTTGTGCTAAATGACCCTGTAGACAATCAGTACTGTAGTATTTAGGGAGGTCTTTGAGGCCAAGTTATTTGGATTGAGCTGCTGGAATACACTGGCAGAAGCAGCAGCCCTCTACAGAGAGAGATCTCACATGGTCAAGGCCAAGCTCCAAAGACAAAACTATAATGTTCAAACAGGAAGATGCCTCGTAGTCCTAAAGGATACCAAGTTCACTGCATTCGTTTCTGTACTGAGCACCAGAAGGAAAAGGTGATGTAGTTCAAAGCCCACTAGGTGTCCCATTCCTTGACACTCATGCTAGGGATTTCTGCACTGTCCCACAATACATCACAGAGATGAATAAACCATATTCCAGACTAAGACTGTTTGGATTCGAACCTCTACTCTGCCACTTTTTAGTTATGTGATCCCAAATCAAGTTATTGAGCTTCTCTCCTCCCTGTGAAGTTGGTATCATAATACCAATCCACGTAAAGATTACGTTAGATATTTATAAGTTGCAATGGCAGAGAGCCTGATGCAAAATGAGCCTTCAATAAATGATGATGGTGATAATAATGCTAATCACTTACAGAAGGCATTTACTTTGGAACAAGCTCCTTTTCTAAGCACTTCACATTTATCACCTCATTCACTCTTCACAACAATCATATAAACAGGTACGTATTGCTATTACTCCCAATATATGGCAGTACAGAAAGGTTGAAAAATCTGTCAAAGTAGCAGAACTCAGATGCGAACATAGAGCATCTTTGTCCTGAGTCTGAGCCCCTAACTACTGCCCTGAGTGGGGTCGCCCATGATTTTCTGTTCCCAACACAAAATCTTCCTACAGGTCAGGTGCTAACTCAGAGTCTCCACACCAACTTATGACACAGATAGCATTATTCAGTTTGCATTAAATGTTTATAGAAACATAACAAGGGACTACAACAAAAGGTAGAAGCAGTGAAGGGAGAGGCCATCAGCTGTAGGATAAAGAGAACTGAGTTAAGGCCTGAACACACATAACTATCAGGAACTACTCCACACAGGGAAAGTCAGTGGATATCTTGGATGGGAAGCAAATTTGTGATCTGATGACACAAGGCGGGTAACAAAGGTAATGAACCACTTCAGCAGCTTCAGAGCTGTGCTGGAAAGCCAGGTCATTGCAGCAATTAGCTAGAGGAGGTGGGCGTGAATGAGTGGCTGAACTGAACTGAGCTGAACCGACTGTATGCTGTGGCATAAAGGGGTAGGCTTTGAAGTCAAGCACCACTTCTTTGACTACTAGTTGTTTCCTTTAGAAAGCCACTCAACTTCTCTCAGCCTCGGGTTTTATTTTACTAAAATGGAGATTGTAATACCCAGTTTATAGGGTTGTTTGGAAAATTAAACAAGATAATTTTTTTAAACTGCCAAGCAGTGACTAGCACATATNTGAAGTCAAGCACCACTTCTTTGACTACTAGTTGTTTCCTTTAGAAAGCCACTCAACTTCTCTCAGCCTCGGGTTTTATTTTACTAAAATGGAGATTGTAATACCCAGTTTATAGGGTTGTTTGGAAAATTAAACAAGATAATTTTTTTAAACTGCCAAGCAGTGACTAGCACATATTAAGCACATGCCTAATAAATAATACTAGTTTCTTTGTAAAGCACAGTGTGTGATAAACTACGAGAGGTGAACCTTTGGGTCTTTACAACTAAGGTAAATTAAACACTCCTCCAAGTAGGGGAAACACTGGAAAAGTGTAGGAGACTGTAATTCTATCTTGATTAATGATGAACAGCAGAGTAATCTGCTAAAAGCAGAGAAAAAAAATGCATTTTTATTCTGATTTACATCTGGGATAAATAAAACTTGGTTGGATGCTTGTCCAGATTGTTATAATGGAAGGACTCTTTCAGCATAACCCTTGGGGACAGCATAAAATGCAAATCTGACAACATAGAAAATTCTGGATGCCCGATATTGAATAAACTGCCAAGTCCTCAGAAACACTTGCAGATGACATCACTCTTGGTTTGTCATTACTCAGAGGGTTTGATTAAGGTGTAAACTTTTCCAAATCCCAAATTACTAAACATTCCAGGTGTACCAAATAATCAGTCTTTCCTCTTGACAATCATCCAGAATCCTCACAGAAATTGCTTCACTCCTATCATATTGGATTTCCTGTGTTCATACACTCCACATTCACCAATGTAATACTGATGAACAGCTCATTCTTTTTCAAGATATTCACTGTCAGTAAATTATTATTTGTGCAATAGAATTATAATTCTAAAGGGATATGCATTATACCGTGATTTATGGAGAATATGTTTTTACCATCCAGGGAAAGACCAATTTTCTGACACTTCAGCTCTATTTGCTCAAAAGCATTACTGTTACAAAATTACCCATTATGACTAATAATAGCATTATTCTCACCTCAGTAAGTACTTGGTTTGGTAAATCTTTAAGAACTCTCAACTTTGGCAATCAATTTAGTTAACTACAGGACACTCCACATTCACCAATGTAATACTGATGAACAGCTCATTCTTTTTCAAGATATTCACTGTCAGTAAATTATTATTTGTGCAATAGAATTATAATTCTAAAGGGATATGCATTATACCGTGATTTATGGAGAATATGTTTTTACCATCCAGGGAAAGACCAATTTTCTGACACTTCAGCTCTATTTGCTCAAAAGCATTACTGTTACAAAATTACCCATTATGACTAATAATAGCATTATTCTCACCTCAGTAAGTACTTGGTTTGGTAAATCTTTAAGAACTCTCAACTTTGGCAATCAATTTAGTTAACTACAGGGAATAGCCTATTTTATATAGATTATTACCTTAATATCATATTGCTCCCCAAACTCACATAGCATTCAGAGTGAATTGTCATTCAATATACATTTACATAGACATCTCACTACTGAGCCTGCCTGATAAAACATACTTGATAAGCCAGATCTGTGTGATATCACAGTTATCTAGGTTTGAGTTCATATTCTCCACCACATTCACCCTCTAATCTTTCAGGTTCTATANAGCATTCAGAGTGAATTGTCATTCAATATACATTTACATAGACATCTCACTACTGAGCCTGCCTGATAAAACATACTTGATAAGCCAGATCTGTGTGATATCACAGTTATCTAGGTTTGAGTTCATATTCTCCACCACATTCACCCTCTAATCTTTCAGGTTCTATACATTAACTTCGTGTCAAACTATGTCAATATAACAAAAACAGCCCTAAACAGGGACGAAGAGGGATACATGAGTCTCAGCTAAATTCCACTGGAAAGATAATGAATTCCATCTTGTTGTTACTGTCCTACCGTCCAACCATCTCACTCTCAAGAACCTGGAGTATTCCAGAATTATCTTTCAATCCCTCACCAACTCATATCCAAACAGCAGGTGAGGTTGAGGCATGTCACTTTCATCTTTTAATGTCTTTTGAACATTTATTCTTCATTCTACTGCCCTAGCTTCAGTCTTCTATTTTGTATTACAATATAGAATTTTTCTACTTTAAAGCTTTTGAAATATGAAATAAAAACATCACAGAACATGCATACTGACAAATGACAACTATAGTCCCTTGGACTTAAGGGCAGATTCATGACACCTTTTAGAGCCTTAAACTCTGAGACACTTTCTCCATCATATTGCATCCTTACATGAGCAGTATCTAGACTACAACTTGGATCATACCTCCCTCTCTCTCTCACCTAAAATACTTATCTGATTTTTTTTAATATAAAGTAAGTTCAAAAAAATGTTTACAGATTCTAATTCAGAAGTAGAACCTAATGTGCTCCAATATTCTAGAACATATTTTCTTAGACCCCTACAATACACTGGAAATTGACCTGTATCAATGTGAAAAAGAAAGCATACGTATGTATAACTCAATCACTTTGCTATATAGCAGAAATTAACACAGCATTATAAATCAACTATATTTCGATTTTAAAAGTGAGCCCTTTTGATGCACTAACACTGGTTTATGTAATCTTCATGAGTCAAGTGCCCATAGCCCCTCTCATGAGTGATGAACAAAGGCCCACAGGAAAGAGATGCCACCCCTGCTATTCTCAAAGTTCACGCTGCCTGGGAGATACATGTAAAAATTTTTATCTGGAGTGATCAGTAAAATAATAAATATATAAATGGAGCTACAGGAGCATCAGGGAGGAGCTGTACCAGGCAGAAAATGGAGAAAAGCTGCCCAAGGAGAAGAAATGGCCTGAGCAAAGGCAAGAAAGTCTACCTGTACACAGGTGTGAGGGGTTAAGAATAAACTCTACAGTTCAGGAAAGACACATATCCACTATTCTATTTTGGATTTTCACATGAAAACCTTACTTTTAATTATGTTATGGTTACATTTTCTTATCACACAGGAGATCTTTTATATTGCCAACAGAATTACTTACTTTTGACATTACTAGAGGAAAAGAAAGCATTTTTAGGACTATGCTCTCACTAACGCAAGAATTTATTTATACTGTTATAATCTTTACAAAAGTTCTAGGGAAATAAATACCTCAGAATAACTCCAAAAATCTTTTTGCCAAGATTTTCTTTTCATTTGAACTTCAACAAGCAAATGTCCAATCTGCTGTATGGCCCTAAGTACCAAGATCAAGAATTTCTTCAAGGAAGTGTAAACACAAATTCTTAAAAAAAAAAAAAAAAGTGAAATGGCTATACTCCTCTGATTCTATTCCTAAAAATTGAGGAAATGTTCCATTAACTACCAGGTATAAATAGATACTGAAAATTCTTTAAAGGCTAATTGAACACTGATGTTTCAACCTTTACATCATGAAAACGTTCTTAATTACTACTAAAATTAAAAAAAAAACAACACAAACTTACTACTTTGGTCTTTATCTCATCCTTCTCTCTACATTATTTACTCAAATTATTTATAAGTTACAGTCTATAGAAACACAGTTATCAAAATGTAGGGAAAGCTCACATGAGGATTGCAAAAGAAGAGAAACATCCCACAATCGGATTTCCAGCGTCTGAAGAGTTGAGATTTAAAAGAAGTCAATCCTCACATGTAATCTGAGCAGCAACGCTTTTCTCCAACCGCCCCCCCCCATCAGAACCACTGCTTGTAGGTTATTTTTAATTTTACTACCATCACTTTCCACATTCTTTTTTCTTCCCCCATGTTTTCCCTTCCCCACAAAAAAGCTAAAGAAAACTGTATGGTTTTACTTACAATTGTGAAGTTCATGACTTTGAGAATCCAGATGGTCATGGCCAAGTTCACCAGTATTAAAATCATCAGGAGTAGGACAAAGAAATACAAGCATCTTTTCCGCCAGCCATAAATCCCCACTTTGTATACCTGTGGCCCCTCAGAGCTGGGCATGGTGCCCCGGTGATGAGTGTACTGTTCCTGAGGCATCTGAAATAAATGAGCCGAGAGAGAAGCACTCACATTAAACTGAGAGGAGAAAGAGCGGGGGAAAAGAACAGGAAAAAATCAACTTGAAGAGATATGGCTGACTGCTGTCCATATGTTCCTGCCTTCCTGACAAATCTAAAATCTGTATCCTTTGGACAAAAGTGGCTCCTCTGGATGCATGCGTGAGCCCTCTCTTTTCACGCAGCCATCTCTCATCACGCACTCTGAGACATCCACATACATACTGCAGGTATAGAGGGACCTATAGGAATTCACTTTCTAAATGATTCTTAGAATTCCGACATCTTTATGAGGGACACTCAAAGTATTCAGGGTAAAGTTGAGAATTCACCTGCCAAAGTAAATTAACCTCAACCTTTCATTGTGCTGGGATACTACTGTGACTTGGGCTTCCCTGGTGGCTCACACAGTAAAGGATCTGCTTGCAATGTAGGAGACCCCTGGGTTCGATCCCTGGGTCAGGAAGACCCCCTAGAGAAGGAAATGGCAACCCACTCCAGTGTTCTTGCCTGGAAATCCCATGGACAGAGGAGACTGATGGACTACAATCCATGGGGTCACCATCAGTCAGACGTGACTGAGCAATTAACATTATGCTACTACTACTTAGGCAATTGATTTGGGGTAAAATGATCTCTGGAAAGTCAGTGGCAAAATCAGTCCATGGGGTTTGAAAAGAGTCGGACATGATTGAAGCGACCTAGCACAGTGGCAAAAGTAACAATTTTGATCCTGCCTTCCAGAGTTCAAAGAGGTGTTGATGTGCTCACTTGGTTCAGGAATCCTCCAAAAGTGATAGCCTGTGTTTAAATTCCTCTCTTGACAGAGATCTCACTACTCTTTCAAGTAGCCCTTAGGAGTTAGAGGATTCTAATTCTTATCAACACATTTATTTAATAAATATATAAGTCTGAAAGTCAAGTAAGGTATGAATATTCACTCCAGGAGCTTGCAGGCTAATGGGAAAAAATGAACTAAACAGTGATTATAGCAGAGTGAGATAAATTAGAAAAAAAATCTGCCAATATTAAGTAATATACCAATCCCCTTTAAAGTAAGGAAGGTTTCTCCAACCCCTGCTGTTGACACAAATTATCTTTATACTAACACTACTAATTAGGAACCAACACAAATCTAAGTAAACATTACTTCTATAAAATTCTCCAACCAAAACAAATTTTAAAATTAAATACAAACAAAATTGCCAATCCGTATCGTTCAAAATGGAAAATAACTGCCTACTGAGAAGAATGATGATCTGCAAAACTACACAGCATAGTGTGGCAGCAAGAGCTTTAGCACAGCATCTTCTGAGCACAGCATCCCTACTCTACCACGAGCCATGCGACACAGCCCTGCTGCTTTTCTCCATTCAGATGGCTGCACAACTTTTATTTTGATGTGTTTACATCACTGGCCCCCACGTAGGCATAATGTGTTCTCTAGGAATAAGACCTTTCTCTACTTATTTTCATCTTCATTTCAGTTCAGTTGCTCAGTCATGTCCGACTCTTTGCGACCCAATGAATTGCAGCACGCCAGGCCTCCCTGTCCATCACCAACTTCCGGAGTTCACTCAGACTCACGTCCGTTGAGTCGATAATGCCATCCAGCCATCTCATCCTCTGTCATCCCCTTCTCCTCCTGCCCTCAATCCTTCCCAGCATCAGAGTCTTTTCCAATGAGTCAACTCTTCGCATGAGGTGGCCAAAGTACTGGAGTTTCAGCTTTAGCATCAGTCCTTCCAAAGAAATCCCAGGGCTGATTTCCTTTAGAATGGACTGGTTGGATCTCCTTGCAGTCCAAGGGACTCTCGAGAGTCTTCTCCAACACCACAGTTCAAAAGAATCAATTCTTCGGTGTTCAGCCTTCTTTACAGTCCAACTCTCACATCCATACATGACTACTGGAAAAACCATAGCCTTGACTAGACGGACCTTAGTCGGCAAAGTAATGTCTCTGTCTTTGAATATGCTATCTAGGTTGGTCATAACTTTCCTTCCAAGGAGTAAGCGTCTTTTAATTTCATGGCTGCAGTCACCATCTGCAGTGATTTTGGAGCCCCCCCAAAAAATAAAGTCTGACACTGTTTCCACTGTTTCCCCATCTATTTCCCATGAAGTGATGGGACCAGATGCCATGATCTTAGTTTTCTCAATGTTGAGCTTTAGGCCAACTTTTTCACTCTCCTCTTTCACNCTTTGAATATGCTATCTAGGTTGGTCATAACTTTTCTTCCAAGGAGTAAGCGTCTTTTAATTTCATGGCTGCAGTCACCATCTGCAGTGATTTTGGAGCCCAAAGAGGAATAGAAATGTGAAGACAGAGAAGATGAGTTCTGCATGTATGATGGAGTGAGATTTAAGGTCAAAAAGGCCCCAGCTGCCAGTGAATATAATCCAAGGTACTATAATGCATGTTTCCCATGATAAGGAAATGAGACTAGCATAATTAACTGATACAAAATATAAGTGATGCTGATGATGAGCAGGAAAGAAATAAGGAAAGCCAAACAATTGGTCCTGTAAGAGTCATTTTAATTACAATTACTTTGGTACACTTTTAGTATTTATGTCTTATTGCCACATAGTCTGGGTAATATTTATACTGTTGCATCATGTTGGATTAAATTTTTTGTAATTTTAATTTGATAGCAATAGTAAACTACTTTCATATGCTTCTTTTCTTCCAGTGTGTTGATCAGTGTTCTTGAATTTTTGTACAGTTGCTTACTTGAAACTTAAATTGAGGGAATACGAGTAACAGCATAAATCATGATTTACTCTTCAGATTATAAGGATAGAAAAGTTAAACTTGTATAGTAAAAGATTCAAAAAAGATTGAATAATATAGTCTTGTGTGTGCAGTGTGCTAAGTTGCTTCAGTAGTGTCCAACTCTGTGCAACCCTATGGACTGTAGCCTGCCAGGCTCCTTAATACATGGAATTCTCCAGGCAAGAATACTGGACTGGGTTGCTGTTTCCTTCTCCAGGAGATCTTTGGACCCAGGGATGAAACCCATGTCTCTTAAGTCTCCTGCATTGACAGGTGGGTTCTTTACCACTAGAAAGCTTCAGTTCAGTTCAGTTCGGTCGCTCAGTCATGTCCGACTCTTTGCGACCCCATGAATCGCAGCACGCCAGGCCTCCCTGTCCATCATCAACTCCCGGCGTTCACTCAAACTCACGTCCATCGAGTCCGTGATGCCATCTAGCCATCTCATCCTCGGTCGTCCCCTTCTCCTCCTGCCCCCAATCCCTCCCAGCATCAGAGTCTTTTCCAATGAGTCAATTCTTCGCATGAGGTGGCCAGAGTATTGGAGTTTCAGCTTCAGCATCAGTCCTTCCAAAGAAATCCCAGGGCTGATTTCCTTCAGAATGGACTGGTTGGATCTCCTTGCAGTCCAAGGAACTCTCAAGAGTCTTCTCCAACACCACAGTTCAAAAGCATCAGTTCTTCTGTGCTCAGCTTTCTTCACAGTCCGAAAAGCTTACTAAACTTATTTGGTTTCTAACATATGAGAAATGCTCGAGCTTATTGTAGAAATCTGGTACCCTAACTTTGAAAGGACATAAGAAGTATCTTTGATGTTCTGTAAAATTATCAGAAATGTGTGACATTTTAAAATCAAACTCAATAAAATATTAGCTTTGTTCTTCCTTGACTTAATCAACACTTCTTATGTCTATAGTATACATTTGTCAACTTATCATTTTAGTTAATACCACAAGATGTAGCACATGTGTTAATCCAAAAACTTTCATGCTCCCTATATTGGGGTAAATACAGAATACCAAACAGAGAAAGTTAAAGTTGTATTATGACTCATACTTCAAGAGGCACAAACCTCTTCCTTTCAGGTGTGAATGACAGGGAAACATGCTTAATCAACAGTTTTATTGGATTGTCTTCCCCCCAGCCCCCAAGATCTTGGTAAGGTCTTTCCTCCCTAAGGTGTTCTGATTACTTGCCAAGAAATTCAGTGAATTTTCCTTTGTAAATTAGAGTTAAGAAATAGAAAACGTGCCAGGCTGGACAGTTTTATGATGCAAACGTGTCCACTGGAGACTGTTAAACTGTTAAAACGCTTGTTGCAAGTGAAGGTCTGGCCTTCTATCACTGAAAAGTGTGGAGGAGGAGTAGCGTCAAGCCTGGAAAACAAAGCAGCTCTGGACTCTGCACACACTGACAATAATATCTTCGTATTTCTCTTGATTTATGAAGAAATAAATCATAATCTTTAGATCCACTGTATTTTTAAATGGGTAATGTGAATTATTTTTAAAATGTAATATACTCATTATATACAGTATAATTTGCATATACAGTATGAATTGTGCAAGATATCTTGGATTAGGTCTTCAAAGGCAAACAAATCTAACAGGTCCAGAAAAATAGCTAAAATAAGCAGAATCTGCAATTTCAAGAGTAAAATTTTTTAAAAGTCTAGGTTGTCTCATCAGTTCTACGCGGGCATCCACGTTTATCTGTAAGGTCCTACCATAAAAATGATACTATCAGTGACCAAGCTCTGTCAAGCCCACCCTCTGTTATTTCCTAAAATTTTCCCTATGCCGTAATCTTACTTCAGGACCTTACTGAATTGCTATATTCCATTCCACAAGAATACTATGAACTGGGTAGTTTATAAACAACAGAAATTTATTCCTCACAGTTCTGGAAGCTGGCATGCCCAAGGTCAAGGTAATAGCAGACTTGGTGTCTGGTGAGAGCTCATTTCTTGGTTAATAGACAGTCACTTTCACTTTCATTAGACAGTCTTCTTATTGTATTCTCACTTGATGGAAGGGGCAGGAGAGTTCTCTGTAGTCTCTTTATAAGGGCACCAATTCCATTCATGACGACTCTGTCTTCATAACTGAATCACCTGCTACACTACATACCATTGAATAGGGGAATAGATTTCAACATAAGAATTTTGGAAGGATGCAACGTTCTGTCCATAGCACATGTCTTACCTGGATGGCTACTTCCCATCTTCCTACTTCCCACCCTATCGCCTCTATTCTCCCTTCCACCAAACAGTTTTTTTTTAATGCAAATCTAATTATGCTTAAAACATTAAAGGCTTCCTTACCTTCTCATCTTTATTCCTTTCTTGTCTTCTACCACACTATGTACTCTATAATAAAGTCATATACACGGGTTGAAGTTAACACTTAAATAATTTAGGTAGCTTGTGATGAAAATGAAGAGACTATCTCAAATTTTGTACTGTTACGTTTGTGTACTTCAGACACTGATTTTGAATCTGATTTCAGAATATCATGAGTATTCTTTTCAGCCAATGACATAAGAATGCCAACTTTGAGGCACTTCTTCCTTTTTGTGGCTTTGCTCAAGTTGAACCAGCTACTATATTATTTCTGCACAACAAATCGATCAGTTTTCTGTTGCTTCCCAGCAGCAGCCAGTATCTGCCATACAAAGTAATGATGTCTAGCAAAATTTTATGTTGTGTTTCCCCTGCCAACTCCAAAGTGGTCAGCCTCCTTTGGTTTACCATCCTGTAACTGTGTGGGATTCTTACTGTAGCCCAGCCCCCACAGGCACAGACTCTTCTGCTTACAGCTTGGCTGGGCTCCAGATCTTTGTTGCTGGAAATGCTACTGTAACATCTGTTGAGTATTGCATGTATGTAGTTACTCACATCAGTCTTAAAAATTTGGGTGCACTTTCCAGGATCGTGGCACACATTGTATAACATGAAAATTAAATGTCTTGAAAAGAATGTTGCAGATCAAAAAGGGAAACAGTTAATAAGTTTTTACAATGTTGCTTTCATACTAAGACCTTCCAGAAAACCTTTGTTGGATATTTGGATAACATATGACTGATTCTCTGTGGAATTAACCAGGTAGGAAAAAGTGTTTTTTTTTAATTAACTTTTGAAGAATAATTGGTTTATAGAATTTTGTTGTTTTCTGTCAAACCTCAACCTTAATCAGCCATATGGAAAAGTGTATATAAGGGCTTGACTAAATAATTGATTTTTTAAAGTTAATAAGTTTTGTCTTAGGAAAAGTACTCAGGATTTTAAAGTGATATATCATGAGACAAAATAAATATGTGCTTACAACTTCCATATCTGTATTTTTCATGACCTTGGAAAATCCTGCATGAACTCCTTCTTTAGACCACAAATCCAAAATAATGTGATGGCTACAAAAATGTTGATTGGCTCCATAGTAATATGTTTCTATAGTCTAAAGAACCCATTATATTGGATCTGATTTTTTTATCAGTAACTAAAGCTGATTAATATTGAGTCTGATCTGTTGGAAGATTGGAAAGACTGGGAAGGGGGAAAACTGAGTAGAAGAGAAAAGAATCAAGATGTTATTGCTGAAAATAACATAACTGAAGGGGGAAAGGTCTTTTCTGAAAAATAGAGTAATCTTATTTTAGTCTATGCAAAATCTTGGAATTGAGCTTTCTGATTAAGTAAATTAAAAACCACATGATCAGTGGAATAGTTTGGAAACCTATAAAATATTCATGACCAAACTTTGAAAAGTTGCAATATCAGTCCAGGTAAGCAGTTATTTGTGCATTTGTTTGTCTTTTCCCATAGAGTAACCAATCTAAGAATTCTGGAGCCCCATCCCCCACAATTTGGCTCATTTTTCAGGATTCCTAATTGATTTAAAATTAAACGAATTTAAAGTACCTATTTACCCATAGGCTACACTTCAAATAATTATAGTTAACCGTCAATAAATCAGATTACAGTCTAAACCTTTATAACCATGTGACCCCAAAACAAAGTCTTTGAAATGAAATAGAAATAGTTTTCTTACATAATATTTTTAAATTGAGGGGTCCAGGCTGATGGGGTGACTCTTGTTTCACAAGGGCATTTGTGAAATCCAGATTTCTATCATCTTGTTGCTCAGCCATTACCTAGAGAGGGGTCCTCAACTGCAAAATCCCATTTAGATAATAAGTAGACAGGATGTCTAGGGAAACAGCTTTGCTTTAAGAGAATTTATATCCCATTCCCATTGTATCTAGTCACATGGCCATAGCTGGCTGCTGGGAAGTTGGGAAATGTAATGCATAGCTGAAGGTCATGTACCTAGCTAAACAAGGACATTGCTGCTATTAACAGAGGAAGAGGAAAATGGACATTAAAGGAATTAATATTTTCTACTTTATTTAGTTCTTTATCTTATGAAAAATTGGTGAGAACTTAGTCTCCTTTTTTTGTGTGTATCTTATACTATCGAGAATTTAGAATACGTATTTGATATTTTGTCGTCTATCCTGTTGTTCGAATTAGAGAAAAAGTCTAGTTCAAAACATTTAATATCACTAATAATGAAGAAGAGACTCCATGATTTTCAATGGCCAAATTCTTATAATTTTTTTTTTTTAGCATGTAAAGGTGAAATTAGAACCCAGGTAACTTAACCAACATTCCAGACTTCTGTGCAATAAAGACAATTTTGTACAGAGAATCACCTAAGAATGTACAAGTTTAAGAATACTGCTAAAATGCTGCTATTTTTTTAACCTTCATTTTCCTTCCATGATAGTAAATCTGTCTGTACTGTGTGGGTTGAGCTCACA
>SJYX01010633.1:150541-201586 GCA_006410675.1 Oreotragus oreotragus
GCTCTACACATCTGTGTCTCTTTTGCTGTCTTGCATACAGGGTCCTCATTACCATCTTTCTAAATTCCATATATATGTGTTAGTATACTGTATTGGTGTTTTTCTTTCTGGCTTACTTCACTCTGTATAATCGGTTCCAGTTTCATCCATCTTATTAGAACTGATTCAAATGTATTCTTTTTAATGGCTGAGTAATACTCCATTGTGTATATGTACCACAGCTTTCTTATCCATTTATCCGCTGATGGACATCTAGTAGGTCAGTTCCTTTTTCTGATGACACATCTGCTTTGAGCTAGGAAGTTCAAAATGCATAATGCTTATGATAAAACTGAATACAGTGTCTGAGATGAAATCACGAAATGAATAAATAAAAACATATAATTGATACTTTATAGTTACAATTCATGTCTTTTCAGGTTTTGTAAAATTTTCTGAATTTAGAAAACAGAGCCTCAATCTGTGGCTTGCTGGTCACTCTATCCACAGTGCAGTTGTATGATAAGACTATCTTGGTTTCTAGTGAATCCTGCTGGTAGATTTAATGAGGGCAGCTAATGCCTGAATTTTGCATCACACCCATCCATCAGGAATATGTTAGCCTTCATGCTTTCTCAGTGAAGAATTGTTATAAAGTCACCCAGGAAATCAAAATAAAATGATAACTTGTAGCAGGCTCACCTGGAAAGACCCAAAATTGGATGGAAGTCATGTTATGTTGTTAATATACACTGTAGAATTACTTATGAAAAGGTATAAAATGCTTCTTGCTGACATTCTGGCTGTAAATAATGCAAGAGTAAACACCTTAATAATTTCAATTAGTTCTGAAGTATAGCTTTAATTTTTCCAATTAGAGCTGATATTCCTAAATCTGAGACTTCTTGGAGAAGTTAATGAAATCTTTGCTTACCATTGCAGTTACATTATAGAATTTGCTGTTGAAATTCAGGACACTTTAATTAAAAATATTTTCTAATCTAACGTGCTGTTTTAATGCCTTGAAAAAGTTTCAAGTCATACATTATTTTAAAATGGATTTTAAATGAATCCAACTACATTTTTTGATTTCTGTTGATTTACTATTTCAGTGTTAAAAAATGCCAGTTTTCTTCATAGAGTCAAATGATAACTCATTGAATTAGTTCTATAAATTCATTCGAATGAAACTCTGATAGTGCTCAAAGTATATTTTTACAAAGAATAGTTTGTTATCAGTTTTCTTGGGAAGACAAAATAAAATAAGACATTAAATTATTGTAAGCTACAAATAAAGCATTTAACAAATATATTTGCATAAGATAAACATTTTAATAGATAATTTTCATTCAAATAATAGCATGCTTCCTTACTAAGAGTATGGTTAGTAAGCAAGGACATAAAAGCCCCACCCCCCCTCCGCAGATTTCTTCCCCAGACATGCTATTTGTTGCCAAAACTACTTAACAGATGTATTTACATATTCTAAAAAACCTTCATGGACAGTTTCTGTACCAAAAATGACTTGCTTCATTACCAATAGTACAGATAAAGTAAGGACATTAAAAAGGCTCCCCCTGAATTTCTTTACTAAATATATTATTATTTGGTACCAGATAAACTATTTAAAATGTGTTCTTGTATATGATAAATAATTTAATGGACAATCTTGGTACCAAGTAATAGCATATTTGGGGGAGAAATTTTGAGAGCCCTTTCATATTCTTATTATCTGTTCTATAGGTGATGAAGCATATTTTTCATACAGTCCTTAACAGTAAACTATAATAGCAAAAAATAAAGACCTTAATGTTGCTAGAGAAAATACTTTAATAATCATGACACAGATAGCTATTCGTTATCTTTAGCCTTTTTGAATCATTCTTTTTAGAAATACTCATATTTTTCATGTTTGATTTGATTTACTTGACAGAAGTTACATAAAATACCTAGGACTTGGTCTTTATTACCATATATCATGGTTTGCACATACTATATGCATGCCCATACACTATACTAAACGTTCTAGTAGTAAATTTAAATGCTCTGAACAACTGTGTCTTTTAACTTTTAGTTTAGTTGTATTTTATATGTGTAAATTATATATTTCCTAACAAAATAAATTATTTTTCTTTAACTTCAACTCCTGACCATTAATTTCTCATTTTTTTACATTTTACCAGCTCTTCAAGGTATTCACTGTCAACCCAATTTGAAGGCACAGATAAATTTAACCAGTGCTCCACTTAACACACATAACTTATGTTCATATTAAATTATGAAACCCATAAGAAATAGTATACAGTAATTTTTAATGTCTACTTATATTTCATTCCTTTTATTTCATACTCTCTTTTAAATTTGGTCATTGTTTATAACCACAGAAAACAATATACTTTTAGGAAAAAAAAACTTAGTAATTGCTAGACTATAAAGGTCTGTTCTAATTGTATGTGGCATGAACTCATTGAATATGAGTAGATTAGCAAATATATATACACATGCACGCATATCATACATGTGGATATTGGTGTGACATATATGCTACATGTAAACATAATTAATTGCATTGGGGAAGTTTTGACAATTTTTGCTTTTTGCTCAATGTACATCCTGTAACAACATAAGTAATTAACAAATTACTTAAGCTGTTCACTATTTTTAAGTATAGTGTTTAATAGTCACATTGATTAGAAACGTGGGCTTTAGAACTGTCAAACTCAGATCAGTTCTAGCTCTATGAATTATTAGATTCTTGGTCTTCATCCAGTTACTAATTTCAACAAACTGCAGTTTTCTCATCCATGAAGCAGAAATCCTGTTACTTAGCTTTAAGGTTTTTCTAAAATTAATTAAGTCAGAATATAAATGTAGATATAAACAAATGTTTCTTTATGTATGTGACCAAGTTTGTGAGGGATACAGAAAATATTTGAATGAAAAATAGATTATTTTTAACGGCTACAGTAGAAATAATATTCATAAAGGAGAAGGGGTAATGGCGATATCTGATATTTTCTCTTTTAGAATGTGCAATATTTAATTCATATACACATTTTTGTTCTTTATTCAGTTGCTAAATTGCATTTAACTCTTTATAATCCCATGAACTGTAGCATGCCAGGCTTCTCTGTCCTCCGTTGTCTCTTGGAGTTTGCTAAGGTTCATTCACTTCCATTAAGTTGGTGATGCCATTTAACCATCTCATCTTCTGCCACACCCTTCTCCTTTTGCCTTCAATGTCTTCTCCAGTGAGTTGACTGTTCGCATTAGATGGCCAAAGTATTGGAGCTTCAGCTTCAGCATCAGTCCTTCAAATAGTCAGGGTTGATTTCCTTAGGATTGACTGGTTTAATTTCCTTACTGTCCAGGGGACTCTGAAGAATCTTCTCCAGTACCACAAATTGAAAACAATTCTTCAGAATTCAGCATTCTTTATGGTCCAACTCTCACATCCATACATGACTCCTGTAAAAACCGTAGCTTTGACTGTATGCACCTTTATCAGCAAAGTGGTATCTTTGCTTTTTAATACTCTGTCTAGGTTTGTCATTGCTTTCCTTCCAAACAGCAAACGTCTTTTAATTTCATGGCTGTTGTCACCAGCTGCAGTGAGCCCAAGAAAAAAAAAAATCAATCACTATTTCCACTTTTCCCTGTTATATTTGCCATAAAGTGATGGGACTGGATGCCATGATCTTAGTTTGTTAAAAACTGAGTTGCAAGCCAGCTTTTTCACTCTCTTTCATCCTTATCAAGAGCCTCTTTAGTTCCTCTTTGACTTCTGCTATTGGAGTGGTATCATCTGCATATCTGAGGTTATTGATATTTCTCCTGGCGATCTTGATTGCAGCTTGTGATTAATTTAGCTTGGCATTTCACTTGATGTACTGTGCATAGTAGTTAAATAAGCAAGGTGACAATATACAGCCTTGTTTTACTTCTTTCCCAATTTTCAACCAGTTCATTGTTCCATGTCCAATTCTAACTGTTGCTTCTTGGCCTGCTTACAGGTTTCTCAGGAGACAGGTGGGTAGTCTGATACTACCATCTCTTTAAGAATTTTCCAAAGTTGGTTGTAATATACACTGGATTAATGCATATCCATTTTTTATTTCTTACTAAAAAAGTGAAAAGTACTGAAAGTGTGAAAGCTTAGTTGTATCTGACTCTTTCTGACCCCATGGACCATAGCCCGCCAGGCTCATCTGTCCATGAGATTCTCCAGGCAAGAATACTGGAGTGGGTATCTCCTTTGCAGGGGATCTTCTCAACCCAGGGATCAAACCCAGGTCTCCTGCAATGCAGGCAGATTCTTTGCCATCTAAGTCACCAGGAGTGCCTTTTTCCTACATGAGACCATCATGTTATGTTCTTAATTTTTAAAGGCTTGAATTTATTATGGAAAAAGTGCTTGGTACATTAGATGTTAATTTCTTTAATAAAGTAGCTGTAGCCTATAGGGAAAGTATTTTAAAATGTACTCTAAGGTGGTCTTTGAAAAATAGCTAATGCTTATCATTGATACATAATTCTAATTTCAATTTATTATAGAAATACATAGTAACATCTATAAAATTTTTCCAGAACTATTAAATAATGTGGGCAGATGGCATTTAAGGTAAGTTATGACTCTGAAGCTGCACAGCAGAATGAGCCAAAAAGCAAACCCAATTGCCTGTGGAAGATCAACTTATTTGGTGAATGAGCTGAGAAGGAAACCTTCCTTCTGAAAAGCCCTAGTTATGTTTGCTTCACTTTGTAGAAATTTAAAGCCCTAATGGTTTACTGAATTATCACTGATTTTTCCAACTTATTTGGAATTAATTATTGGTTATTTGAGGGAAAATTCATGTAAAACTATTCAGTTAGTTGTAAACTGACTCATTATCTTTTATAGTTCATCTATGTTTTTATTTTTTAATTTACTTTAAAAATTACTTTTCTTTAATTAGCAATTAACAATAAAAAACTTCTTTAGTTGCCCTGATCCACTCCTATGGATTTCTGTGGAGATAATAATATGTTAATGGATGCTTTCATTTGACCTAAGCCTCATTTTTCACTCTGAAAATGGTACCTGTACAGAGTTAGACAAGAGCCACACAATGTAAGCAAATTGGTTATTTTAAATTCTGAGGTTAACATATGGTCTAATTATCTACTATAAAAAGTTACCGTTTGAATAATTAAGTCAACCTGTCGTTGAGCTTTTTTGGGAGGGGGGAATACACACAAACTCTCTGGAGATTTTTTTTTTTTTTAACTCTTGACAACATGAAAGTAAAATTTGTATCACTTCTACCTCTTTAAAGTGCAAATTATTTCATAAAGAAGTGGCATTTTTCATTTAATTTGATACTGTGACAAGGATCCACTGAGAAATGTGTATGCATACTTCAAGTAAGGATACGATTTTTTTCCTCTCTGCTGCCCTAACACACACCTTTGAACTAGTAGACATCTCATGACACCTCATTAGACAGAATAACTGTGGCAAGGGTGTGACCTTGTGTGTCTAAAGCATTCTCCCATTCGATGGATGGTGTGAAGGATGAACTGGGTCAGTCCCAGTTGATTATAAGCCATTCATTCTCATTAGGCTGCCAACCACAAAACTCCAACAACATACCAGGTTGTTTGAGAAACACAGCAATTTATTGAAGACACTTTTATACCTGACTCTCTCAAAGCAATCAGCAATTCAAAGAACATAAATTAACTGAAAATTCAGGTATAAATAGCATCACTTTATTTTTGCTCTGCTAAGCTCCTTGCTTGCATTTAGACTTGATTTGATATTAATCAGTGATCATAATTGTATAGGTGCTTTCCCTTTCTGAGTTTAGTTGAATGAAGATGAAATATAAAAAGACATTTCTTGTGTCACTACAAAGCACTGAAAAAGCAATATCCAGTTGAATTGTACTCCAGACATGTGCAATTTAATTTACCTTTATTTATTTTTAAGGAAAGTAGAGAACACACACTTTCTCAAAACTAGAGGGTAACTGTCTTCCGTAATTGCCAATAAAGGAGATTATATAATATAGTTCTTGAGGCTTATTTTACAAATGGATGTCAACTAATAAAAACAACTTAAAATAAGTGGGAAAGATAGACGCGTGACTCAGAAAGGAGTTTAATTTTTCTTTTTAGGATGATAAGGTAAGATCTAAATACTTCTTTTAATGACAATGTGATTTTTTTCATGCACTGAATATATATATATTTAAAAACAAAGGAGAGGGCAATAATTTTAATGAGAGAAGAATGACCTAAATTAAGAGAAAAAGCAGTGCCATCCTGGACAGAGGAAATATTTTCAAATTGTCAATTTTGTATTTTCTTTCTTAGCAATAAGAAAAAAAGAATAACAACAGTAACAACAAAAAGAATGAAAAACATATTTAGTCAAGGTGACAAACAGGCTTGGGATTTTTTTTTTAATAGAAATGTGTATTTTGCTTCAAGCTTTCCTTTTATTTGAAAATGGTTCATTAAAATCTCTTTGGCTTAAGTTCCAAAAAGCTGTCTGTCTGCCAAAATTCTTAGAGAATTCCCAAACTCTTTTCATTAATATGAAATGTGCCATTTATATCGAAACAGGATTACACCTAATGTGTTTGTAGAGATATACAGACTAGGAGATATACGATTAGGTTTGAACAGCATTGTCGAATTCAACTCCATGTTTTTCTGATTTGATTCACTTGTCAAAGTGTCCTGCTGCCAAAGGGACATATTGTCACTGCTTTCAATTTAGTTCAGATGCTCAGTTGTGTCTGACTCTTTGCAACCCTGTAGATTGCAGAACACCAGGCTTCCTGTTCATTATCAACTTCTGGGACTTGCTCAAACTCATGTCCATTGAGTCAGTGGGGCCATCCAACCATCTCAACCTCTGTTGTCCCCTTCTCCTCCTGCCTTCAGTCTTTCCCAGCATGAGGGTCTTTTCCAGTGAGTCAGTTCTTCTCATCAGGTGGCCAGAGTATTGTAGTTTCAGCTTTAGCATCAGTCCTTCCAATGAATATTCAAGACTGATTTCCTTTAAGATTGACAGGTTTATCTCCTTTTAGTCCAAGAGACTCTCAAGAGTCTTCTCCAACATCACAGTTCAAAAGCATCAATTCTTTGGCCCTCAGCTTTCTTTATAGTCCAACTTGCATGTCAATACACAACTACAAAAAACCATACTTTAGACTAGACGAATCTTTGTTGGCAAAGTAATGTCTATGCTTTTTAATATGCTGTCTGGGTTGATCATAGATTTTCTTCCAAGAGCAAGCATCTTTTAATTTCATGGCTGCAGTTGCCATCAGCAGTGATTGTTCAGTTCAGTTCAGTCACTCAATCGTGTCCTTTGTAAACCCATGAATCGCAGCACGCCAGACCTCCCTGTTTATCACCATCTCTCAGAGTTCACTCAGACTCACGTCCATCGAGTCAATGATGCCATCCAGCCATCTCATCCTCTGTCATCCCCTTCTCCTCCTGCCCTCAATCCTTCCCAGCATCAAAGTCTTTTCCAGTGAGTCAGCTCTTCGCATGAGGTGGCCAAAGTACTGGAGTTTCAGCTTTTGCATCATTCCTTCCAAAAAAATCCTAGGGCTGATCTCCTTCGGAATGGACTGGTTGGATCTCCTTGCACTCCAAGGGAATCTCAAGAGTCTTCTCCAACACCACAGCTCAAAAGCATCAATTCTTTGGCGCTCAGCCTTCTTCACAGTCCAACTCTCGCATCCATACATGACCACAGGAAAAACCATAGCCTTAACTAGATGGACCTTAGTTGACAAAGTAATGTTTCTGCTTTTGAATATGCTATCTAGGTTGGTCATAACTTGAGCCCCCCAAAATAAAGTCTGTTACTGTTTCCATTTTTTCCCCATTATTTGCCATGAAGTGATAGGATTGGATGCCATGATCTTAGTTTTTTGAATGTTGAGTTTTAAGCCAGCTTTTTCACTTCTTTCACTTTCAGCAGGAAGCTCTTTAGTTCTTCTTCACTTTCTGCCATAAGGGTGGTGTCATCTGCATATCTGAGGTTATTAATTGTGCTTTATCCAGCCCAACATTTCTCATGTCACTGCTTCATTTCAGTTCAGTCGCTAGTCGTGTCCAACTCTTTGTGACCCCATGAATCGCAGCACGCCAGGCCTCCATGTCCATCACCAACTCCTGGAGTTCACTCAGATTCAAGTCCATCAAGTCAGTGATGCCATCTAGGCATCTCATCCTCGGTTGTCCCCTTCTTCTGCCCCAGTCCTTCCCAGCATCAGAGTCTTTTCCAGTGAGTCAACTCTTTGCATGAGTTGGCCAAAGTACTGGAGTTACAGCTTCAGCATCATTCCTTCCAAAGAAATCCCAGGGCTGATCTCCTTCAGAATGGACTGGTTGGATCTCCTTGCAGTCCAAGGGACTCCCAAGAGTCTTCTCTAACACCACAGTTTAAAAGCATCAATTCTTTGGCACTCAACCTTCTTCACAGTCCAACTCTCACATCCGTACATGACCACTGGAAAAACCATAGCCTTGACTAGATGGACCTTTGTTGGCAAAGTAATGTCTCTGTTTTTGAATATGCTATCTAGGTTGGTCACAACTTTTCTTCCAAGGAGTAAGTGTCTTTTAATTTCATGGCTGCAATCACCATCTGAAGTGAATTTGGAGCCCCTAAAAATAAAATCTGGCACTGTTTCCACTGTTTCCCCATCTATTTCCCATGAAGTGATGGGACTGGATGCCATGATCTTCGTTTTCTGAATGTTGAGCTTTAAGCCAAGTTTTTCATTCTCCACTTTCACTTTCATCAAGAGGCTTTTTAGTTCCTCTTCACTTTCTGCCATAAGGGTGGTGTCATCTGCATATCTGAAGTTATTGATATTTCTCTCTTGGCCAATTGTAATTGGTGTGGCTGTTGCCTGTAGCTGGGGTTGCAACTTGTTTTTATGAGAGGTTTGTAGTCTTGAATGCTTTAACACTTACTCTCAACCAGTAAGCAATTTCCCCCTTCCTTAACTTCACAGAAAAAGAAACTGTGCTGATATTTTAAACAAGCAGACTGCTTCAAAAATGAATTTAATAGAGAACGTGTGGACACAATTGAAGCGACTGTGCAGGCACATACATGTTAATCCCTCAGTCGTGTCTGATTCTTTGCGACCCCATGGACTTTAACCCACTAGGCATCTCAGCCTATAGAATTCTCCAGACAAGAATACTGGAGTGGGTAGCCATTCTCTTCTCTCAAGGATCTTCCTGACCCAGGGATCAAATCTGGGTCTCCCGTAGAGCAGACAGATTGCTTACTGACTGAGCCACCAGGGAAGGCCCTAAACAGATGCATACATTTTCGTGTGTTCTTGCAGTGGAATACTACACAGCAATACAGACCAAGAATGCAAATAAATCTCAGAAAATGTATGTGCACCTAAAGAAGCCAGAGAAAAAGATTAGATATGTTTTTGTTTCTGTGGACTTCTAAAACAGTCAATACTAACTCACAGTGTTAGAAATAAGATCAGTGGTTGCCTGAGGGAGGGGAAGATAGAAAATATTAACTGCAAAGGGGGCATTTGGGTAATTTTAGGATAATGAAAATGTTCTATATCTTAAGATAATTACCTGGTAATATTTATTTGACAAACTGTTCACTGAAGTATTTGCAATATTTACATGGTATTTTCTAACTTCCACCTACTATTACAATATATTATAGATTGACTATCAGCCTGAGTTCTCTGGTTCATACGAATTTTCTTATTGAATTTTCTGTTTATCACTATATTTGTGGAATGCATATCAAATAAGTTTAATTTTAAAAGTATGACATTGTAGATTTTTTCCTTTGACATAAGTGTCAAAGTTAGAGAATTAGGGTTCATTTTATACAACTTTTAATTTATTTTTGTACTTCTTTAATTGACATGAGTTTCTATAGGCCTCATTATCCAGTGGTTACAAACAGAGTCACATTAACAGTACTAGCATAAATTTAATTTTTTTATTGAAACTTTCTAGTTCATTCATTTTCTCAGCCTTTGGGGAAAATGCTCCCTAAGTTTAGTCTGAGGTGTCCCAGACAGGCTATTTTACATGTGTTCAATCACAAATTCAGTCAGGGTACAAATCAGCTATTAGTTGGCCTATAGTAGTGCTTTCCCCTTTTCCTGATTCTAAGCCTTTTGCTGAGCAATGGTACATGCAAAAATGATATGCCCAGCTAATATCCTATGGCTGCCACTGGATCCCTCAGGTTCTTCTTTATCCTTTCAGGGATTCACTGGGCCCTGGGTTTCCCTCTGTCTCCTAGTTGCAGCACGGGAGGCCTCTGGCTTTTTCCATGGTGATACATTACTGAGCTAGACAAGCATGTCTTCTCCTCAGACCCTCTCCCTTTACTTTTTCTGCCACACTTTACTGTAGGGTTTCTGTTTGTGCTCTAAGGCTTTAGTCATCTTGTCGAGATAGTTCCTTCAGTTTTAGATGCAAGTGTCCTTGCAACACTTTGTTCTGTAGGACTCAGACGTAAAACTCAAGGTAACTAGAGTGTCTGGTTCCACTCTTCACTGATCGTTTTTCTTCTTCTGTGACCAAATCTCTTTGATTAGGTCAAAGTCAGCATTTGGTTCCCTCTTCTCTTAGGCTATGTTCTATTTGAAAGATAGTCTCAGTTTCTTTGGATAATTTCTTGATTCTTTTGACCTGTGTATCAGACCCATACAAACATTTCTGAAATCTCTGTTTAAGTTTGTTGAGGATTCCTACTGTTTCCTGACACTGTTAGACATGATTCCAAGAATTAAATAATTATGATTTACCTAGAATTAAAGACCTTAATCCTTATAATAGTCTATGTAAGAGATGAACTTAAAAAATTCTGTTAAGAATGTGAGATCTTTTTTGGGTCCAGGCCTGAGAAGTCATAGAGCAAGTCTCAACTCCATTTTTTCTATTTGTAAAATGAGAAACTTTCCTTCATTGATTCATTCAGTAAGATCTCTTTTTGTAGGGCTTATATTCTAGTGGGGGAAATAAGTTAAAAATTTAAAATATACATAATATATTAGATATTAAGTGCTAAGAATAAAAAAAAAAGTGATGAAGGAGGTGTAGGCAGTGGGGTATAAAATTTTAAATAGGGGATCAGAGAGGCTTTCATTGAAAAGAAAGCATTTGAGGAAAAAGCTTATAGAGGAGATAAATTTTTAAGTGCCTTCCAGCCGCTTGTTCAGAAGGCTTCAAAGATGTAATTTCTCACAGTGAAAGACACTTAGTAATTTCTTGTTCAGTAACAAACTTTTAGTAACAAGCAGTGCTCCTTTACTGAGTATATGCATTGTGGTTTTGAATTCTCCGTCTTTGAACTGTAACTGTGATATTCTTCTAGTATCAGTATTAACAATATAAGTTCTAATTCTATGAGCTGTTTATCCAGATAATTGAGATTAACTTACGTTTAGCTTTATTGTTTGGACAACCACATGTATTTGTGTGTACAACAAACCACAGTGACACCTAATTAGTGGTCCTATATAGAGTGTCAGCATACTTACTTGGTAGCGTTTTAAAAATCACCACCAAGTGGAGAATTTTCTCACTGCCAGAATTCTCGTTTCTCTCATGAACACTGTCTTAGTCGCTTATTTGGATTGCCTTTAAAAAGTCCACACTTTGAAGTCAGAAAACTTTTGATTTCAATCTTGGATCTTAAATTTAATGTCTGACCAGGTGCTGACAAACTCCTAAACTTGAATTATTGCTGCTATAAAACTGAGACCACTTATAATTCAATGTTGTGGCTGAGCATCTATTTTGAGTCAGGCAATGCATAAGGTGTTAAGTGTAAAATGATGTCTAAAATGTCACCATCATGAAACCAATACTTGCTGGCCTCACAGATGGGTTATCTTACTCCCTTTTTAAAACATGTTTTGCATAATGCTTTATACTTACAAAGCTTTGTTTCCTGTGACCTATTAGATGTATGGTACAATAATTATCTGCCTGCAATGTAGGAGACCCAGGTTTGATTCCTGGAAGATTTCCTGGAGAAGGAAATGGCAACCCACTCCAGTATTCTTGCCTGGAAAATCTCATGGACAGAGGAGCCTGGCAAGCTACAGTCCATGAGGTCACGAGTCGGACACGACTTAGCAAGTAAACCACCACCACCACAGTAGATACCAGGTTCACCTTTGTAGGAAGGATCCTTACACGTGAGCTGTAATTCCTTCTAGTAGACTAAGAATATAAACGTTTTTTCAGAAGATCTGCTATCATTCATTTTTTGATTCTATCCCCCATTTTCTGTTTTAGAGCTCTTTGTGTTTTTTCCTTCATTGTGTTTACGAAACATTTGTACGTATGCCTGAGCTCTATGGTTTTTCCAGTAGTCATGTATGGATGTGAGAGTTGGATTGTGAAGAAGGCTGAGCGCCGAAGAATTGATGCTTTTGAAGTGTGGTGTTGGAGAAGACTCCTTAGAGTCCCTTGGACTGCAAAGAGATCCAACCAGTCCATTCTGAAGGAGATCAGCCCTGGGATTTCTTTGGAAGGAATGATGCTAAAGCTGAAACTCCAGTACTTTGGCCACCTCATGTGAAGACTTGACTCATTGGAGATGACTCTGATGCTGGGAGGGATTGAGGGCAGGAGGAGAAGGGGACGACCGAGGATGAGATGGCTGGATGGCATCACGGACTCGATGGACCTGAGTCTGAGTGAACTCCGGGAGTTGGTGATGGACAGGGAGGCCTGGCGTGAGATGTGTATAAGAGACAGGTCCAGGCTGATGGGGTGACTCTTGTTTCACAAGGGCATTTGTGAAATCCAGATTTCTATCATCTTGTTGCTCAGCCATTACCTAGAGAGGGGTCCTCAACTGCAAAATCCCATTTAGATAATAAGTAGACAGGATGTCTAGGGAAACAGCTTTGCTTTAAGAGAATTTATATCCCATTCCCATTGTATCTAGTCACATGGCCATAGCTGGCTGCTGGGAAGTTGGGAAATGTAATGCATAGCTGAAGGTCATGTACCTAGCTAAACAAGGACATTGCTGCTATTAACAGAGGAAGAGGAAAATGGACATTAAAGGAATTAATATTTTCTACTTTATTTAGTTCTTTATCTTATGAAAAATTGGTGAGAACTTAGTCTCCTTTTTTTGTGTGTATCTTATACTATCGAGAATTTAGAATACGTATTTGATATTTTGTCGTCTATCCTGTTGTTCGAATTAGAGAAAAAGTCTAGTTCAAAACATTTAATATCACTAATAATGAAGAAGAGACTCCATGATTTTCAATGGCCAAATTCTTATAATTTTTTTTTTAGCATGTAAAGGTGAAATTAGAACCCAGGTAACTTAACCAACATTCCAGACTTCTGTGCAATAAAGACAATTTTGTACAGAGAATCACCTAAGAATGTACAAGTTTAAGAATACTGCTAAAATGCTGCTATTTTTTTAACCTTCATTTTCCTTCCATGATAGTAAATCTGTCTGTACTGTGTGGGTTGAGCTCACAGACAGAAATCATGGGCTGAGTCTTATTTGCTTTTTTTTTTAAAATTTATTTATTTATTTATTTATTTTGTATTTATTTATTTTTTTACACGAACTCCCAAACATGAACCCCCCCCCCAACCTCCTACCCCACATCATCCCTCCAGATCATCCCCATACACCAGCTCCAAGCATCCTGCATCCTGCATTGAACATAGACTGGCAATTCATTTCTTACATGATAGTATACATATTTCAATGCTATTCTCCCAAATCATCCCTCCCTCTCCCTCTCCCTCTCCCNATTATTCTCAATTCTGTGTCATTTCATCTGCTATTCATTGGTTTTATCATGGCAATTGAGTTACCTCTTTCAGTTGATTCTTCTTTATAGTTTCTAGTTCCTTGTTACAAGATCTGCATTTTTAACAGTAATGTTTCTTAATCCCTTTAGCATTTTTATTATCTCCTTTTTGAATTTAGGGTCTAGCAGACTTGGGAGGTGTGTTTCATTAATCTTTCAGGAGGTTTCCTTGTTCTTTTAATTGGAAACAGTCCCTCTGGTTTTTCATTTTAATTAATTTCCTCTGTCTCTATGAATTTAGGAGAAGGTTATCTACTGTGGTCTTAAAGAGGAGTTTTTATGTGACAGTGTCCCTGTGTAAACTGTGTATGTCCAATATTTTTGGTGCAAAGACTAATTTCAATACGGATGCCAGCCATGTCTTTCCTAGAGTGTGCTGGCCATTATCCCCTTGGTAGGTGGTGTGGTTGGTGTGGTAGTATCTAGAGCCTGTGTAGGATTTGAGGTGGGGCTTCATCTTTGCTCTGTTGCTGTCACCAATAGAGGTTTGTTCTCTAATTGTTGGAGTAGAAGCACTGAGACTCCAGGTTCAGTCGGGCTCTATTGCTTTTGAGTGTGTGCCCTACTTAAAAAGGAAGTGATTCCTGAAGCGGGTGAGGTCTGTCCAGTCACAGAGGACCTATACACTGCCCATATTGGTGTACATAGTTCCACCCAGAAGCAGGCCATGATTCCATGTCTCTCTGTTGTATTTGTCCTAGATCAGGTGTAAGACTATGGTATGAGATAGTCTGTGGTTGACAGTTGGAGCATTGTGGCTGTAGGAATTGTTGGGGTGGTGGTGCTGCCTGAGATATGGGCTGCCTTTACGGCTGACTTCTCCTAGAATCTCTCTGCCCCAGAGTTAGTGCTAAGCTGTGGTGTGGAGAGGGCAGAGTTGGGCTTTCTCATGGGAAACAAGCCACTGTGTATTCCTGCTCAGGGCTTATCTACCAAGATTCAGGACTCAGTTGTTGCATGCTCTTGTGGAGCTGCCCACTGTGTGTGCCATCAGTGTCCACTGCAACCTCACCACTGCCAAAGTCTATGCTGACAGTGGGCTCTGCAGCTCCACTTAGATCACACCCCAGGGCTCCACTGTGTCTCTGCATAGCTGGGCTAAACCTTTGCCCAGATCTTGTGTTAGTCTGTAATGGGGAGTGAGCAGGGTTGGGGTGTTTACCCCCTTGGATTGGGAAGTGCGGTGAGACTGCAGTTGCCAGTGCAAGGCTGTTCTCTGCCTTGACTGTTAGCAAGCCAAGTGTGCACTACCCACAAGTTGAGTTTTGGCCTCTCCAGTCCTTCTGTCTCAGCAGATTTTACAGCAGAGATGGTGTCTCACCTCTGGGAAGGACACCAGGACTAGGATGCCCAGATTACAGCTCAGCCTGCTCATTCCTCAAGGCAAGGGTCCACCTGCCAAAGTCCAGCTCCAGCAGCCAGGGAGTCAGCCTGAAGGGGTGAGTGTTGTCAGCATATGATGATGTAGCCTCTGACTCATAGTATGGAACTACATGTTTATTTCAAGCTTCAGGTTTTCTTTTATACTTTGACAAAAGCATTAGGTCAGAGGTTTGACATTTTTAGTTTTCACCACCCAGATTTATTGTCTCCAGAAATCATTGTTGTCCTCCAGAGTTCCTGCTTCAGTGATTCTCTCAGAATCGGCTTTACTATCTATTATCTACTTTCTCTTATGTGTCCTATAATTAACTTGTGATTACATTGTAACTCATGCTACATTCCTCAGTTTATTTCTTATCTTTCTAAATCCTGTTTGCCCCTAGCAACTTAAGATCACTATCTCCTAAAAAGGCTTCTGGCTATTCTTAATTATTCCTAAACCCTAAACTCAGCAAACTACTTTGCCATAAATATTTCCCTCAAAAACAGGCTTCAGATAACAATCCTTCCCATGGCCTCAAGCTGCGGCCTACCTGCTCATCCTGGAACATTCTTTGTAAAGATCCTTGAACAAATGTCAATTGTTACTTTATAGATTATTTTCTGGGCACAACTGTAGAAGGCTTTGTGCTTTCTCATGCTTCTCTCAAGCACCATAACATTCTTTCCAGCCAGCTCAACTGCAGAAAGGAAAGAACAAGTCAGAATCACAAGGCCTAACTCCTTCATCCTGGGTCTGTTCTTGTGAGATGAGGAGAGGTGGTTGGGGCCATGCCTCCACTTTGTCAGTAATGCCTAAAGCGGCTCCTGACATCCACCCATGTGGGTCTTTTCTTATAGACCCCTCAAAGGCTACAGGTGCCAGCCAACCTGATACCATTTTTTCCTGTTCTACCCAGTATTTAGAGATTGTTCTTGTAGCTTAGGTTTTATGGGAATTCTTTTGCCACTATGCAGTTGGTGCTCTGTGAGAATTATTCCACATGTAGATGTGTTTTTCATGTCTTTGTGGGAGGAGGTGAGTTCCACATTCTCCTGCTCTGCCACCGTGATTTGTTGTTTTTCCATTGCTAAGTTGTGTCCGACTCTTTGCTACCCAGTGGACTGTGGCATGCAAGGCTTCCCTGTCCTTCACCATCTCCTGGAGTTTGCTCAAAATCATGTCCATTGAGTCTCTGATGCCATTCAACTATCTCGTCCTCTATTGTCCCCTTCTCCTGCCCTCATTCTTTCCCAGCATCAGAGTCTTTTTCAATGAGTCACCTCTTCAATTAAGGTGGCCAAAGTAGTGGAGCTTCAGCATCAGTCCTTCCAGTGAATATTCAGGGTTGATTTCCTTTAGGATTGACTGGTTTGATATCCCCCTTTTTATTTTTCCATAGTAAATCTATTTTTTTTCAGGAATCTCCATATTGTTTTCTTTCGTGGTTGAACAAATTTGCATTCTCACCAACAGCATGCAATGGTTCCCTGTCCGCCATATCATCACTAGCACTTATTTCTTCTTTTATTGTTGATAGCATTATAATGAATGTGAGGTGATAACTGGTTGCAGTTTTGATTTTTATTTCCCTGATGAGTGATTTTGAACATTTTTCATGTAGCTATTGGCCATTTGGGTGTCTTCTTTGGAAAACTGTCTATTTAGTTCTTCACACTATTAAAAATTACTGAATTATTTTCGGCTGTGCTGGGTCTGCCTTGCTGCGTGTGGGCTTTCTCCAGTGGCAGGGAGTGGAGGCTATTCTCTAATTGTGGTGCACAGGCTTCTTGGCTTCTCCTGTTGTGGAGCACAGGCTCTAGGGTGTGTGGGCTTCAGTAGTTGCAGCACGTGGGTTCAGTAGTTGTGGCTCTCAGGCTGTAGACCACAGGCTCAATGTTGTGGTACACAGGCTTAGTTGGTCCATGGCATATGCGATCTTCCGGGATTAGGGATCAAACTGGTGTCCTCTGCATTGCAGGACAGATTCTTAATGGCTGGACCAGCAAGGAAGCCCTAGTTCTTCACAGTCTTAATTGGATTTTACTTTGTTACTGGGTTTTATGAGTTCTTTATATAGTTTAGATATTAATTTGTCTAATACATGGTTTGCAAAAATTTTCTCCCCATTCTCTTGATTGCCTTTTCGTTTTGTTAATTGTTTCTTGTGCTGCGCAGATGCTTTTAAGTTTGATGTGGTCCCTTTTGTTGTTTTTTTGCATTTTGTCATTTGTGTTTTTTGGTGTTATATCAAAAAATATCATTGCTAAGACCAGTGTTGAGGAAATTCTTCCTACATTTTTTTCTAGGAGTTTTATAGTATCAGGTCAAATGTTTGATCCATTTCAAGCTAATTTTTGTAAGTGGTATTAAGAGATGGGTCCACTTTCATTGTTCTGCATGTTTTTATCCACTTTTCCCAACACCATTTGTTAAAGAGATATCCTTTCCCCATTGGGTTTCTTGCTTCCTTTGTCAGGTTAAATTGACCATATATCCAGGGATTTAATTCTGGGATCTCTGTTCTGTTCCATTGGTCTCTATTTTTGTGTCAATACCATAGTGTTTTTATGATAATAGCTTTGTAGTAGTTTGAAATTAGGAAGTATGATACCTCTACTTTTGTTCTTTATCTTCAGTATTGCTTTCGCTATTTAAAGTTTTCTGTGGTTTCATTTAAATTTTAGGATTTCTTCTTCCATTTCTGTGAAGAATGCCATTGGTATTTTGATGGGCTTTGCTTTAAATCTGTAAATGGCTTTGAGAAGTATGGACATTTTAAACATTATTCTTCCAATCCATGAACAAAGGATGTCTTTGTATCCTTGATTTCTTTCAGCAAAGTCTTGTAATTTCATTATATATATATATATCTTTTACTTCCTTAGTTAAAATTTTTAAGTATTGATTTTGGTGCCAATGTGAATGAAATAATTTATTTTTCAGACATTTCATCATTACTGTATAGAAAAGCAATTGATTTCTGTATGTTGATTTTGTGTCCTGCAACTTTAATAAAATTTTTGATTAGTTCCAACAGATTTTTCATTGAGTCATTGGGATTTTTTATGTATAAAATTGGATAGCATATGCAAATAGCAACAATTCTACTTATTCCTTTCCAGTTTGTGTGTCATTTGTCTTACCTGACTGCTCTAGTTAGCACTTTCAATGCTGTATGGAATTAAAGTGGTGAGCATAAGCTTTCTTGTATCCCTGATCTTAAGAGGGAAGCCTTTCACCATTGAGTATAATTTAGCTATGGGTTTGTTGAATACCATCTTTATTAAGTTGAGGTATATTCCTTCTATATCCCTTCTTTTAAATGTTTTTATCTTGGAAGGCTGTTGTATTCTGTAAAATGCCTTTTCTGTGTATACTGAGATGATCATGTGATTTCTATCTTTCATTAATTAATGTGATGTATTATATTCATTGATTTGTGTATGGCAAACCCAGGGATAAATCCTACTTGGTCATTGTATATAAACCTTTTTAATGTATTCTTGAATTCAGTTTGCTAATAGTTTGTTGAGAATTTTGCATTTATATATATCAGGAATATTTTCTTGTGTCCTTATCTGGCTTTCATATCAGGGTAATGCTGGCCTTGTACAATAAATGTGGGAGTGTTCCCTCTCTCACTTTTTTGGAAGTTTGAGGAGAATATGTTTGGTAGAATTCACTGGTGAAACCATCAGGTCCTGGGGTTCTCCCCATTGTGAGGCTTTTAAAATTCAGTCTCTTTACTTGCTTTGTTTAGATGTTCTATTTCTTCCTGATTCAGTCTTGGTAGGTTGTGTGTTTCTGGAAATTTATTTGTTTCTTCTAGTTTAACATGTTAGCACATAATTATTCATAATAGTCTTTTATTACTCTATTTATTTCTAGTATCAGTTGTAATGTCTCCTCTTTTCATTGCTAATTTTGAAGGTTTTTTTTTTTTTCCTTAGTCTAGTTTTGAAGCATGTCTATTTTTATCTTTTGGAAGAATTGGCTCTTAATTTTGATGATATTTTCTATTAATATTTTGGTCTCTGATTTGTTTCTGTTCTGATCCTTATTTCCTTCCTTCTGCTCACTTTGGGGTTAATTTGTTCTGCTTTTTTATTCCCTTGTAGTGTAAATTTTGGTTATTAAAATCTTCATAATTTTGTAGTATATGCATTTTTCCACTGTAAATTCTTTTCAGACCACTTTTGCTATATCCTGTGAGTTTTGATATATTGTTCTTACTTCCTCATTTGTTTTGAGATAATTTTTTCCCCTTTGGTTTCTTCTTGACCCATTGGTTGTTCAGAAATGTTTTGTCTAGTTCACATATGTATATTTTCCAGCCTTTCCATGTTCTACTTTTATAATTATAAAATTATAGTCATAATTAGAAAAGATAGTTGCTTTGATTTAGACCTTATTAAATTTGTTAAAATTTGTCTTGTGCCCTCTTATATGATCTATTCTGGAGATTATTTTATGTGCATTTGTGAAGAATGTGTTTTCTGCTGCAGTTCAATGGAATGTTCTATAAATATGTTAGATCCTTTTGTTCTAAAGTGTGGTTCAATTCAAACATTTCCTTATTTTCTGTCTGGATGTCATATCATTCTTAATAGTGGGATACTGAAATCCCCTTTTTTATATTGTTGTCTCTTTATCCATTTAGATCTATATTTGCTTAATGTATTTTTTAAGTTTTTTGAAATATAGTTGATTTACAATGTTGTGTTAGTTTCAGTTGCATGGGAAAGTGATTCAGATAAATATATGTATATACGTATACACACATATATATATTTACATATGCTCTGCTGTGCTTTGTCACTGACACGTGTGACTCTTTGCTACCTCATTGACTGTAGCCTGCCAGGCTCCTCGGTCCATGGAATTCTCCAGGCAAGAATACTGGAGTGGGTTGCCATTCCCCTCCCCAGGGGATCTTTCTGATCCAAGGATCAAACCTGAGACTTTCACATCTCCTGCACTGGCAGGCTAGTTCTTTACCACTAGTGCCACCTGGAAAGTATATATATCTTTTTGATTTATGATTTTCTCTGGATATGTGCACAGGAGTGGGATTGCAAGATCATATGGTAACTTTTTAGTTCCTTAATGAACCTCTGTACTGTTCTCCATAGTGGCTATGTCAATTTACATTTTCAACAGTGGAGAATTCCCTTTGCTCCACATGCTCTCCAGGGTGTGTAGCAATCTACAAATCTGTTTGTAGGTTTATTTGATGATGTTCATTCTAACTGGTGTAAAGTGATACCTCATTGTAGTTTTGGTTTGCATTTCTCTAATAATTAGTGATGAGCACTTTTTTCATGTGCTTTTTTGCCTTCTGTATGCCATCTTTTGAGAAGTACACATTTAGATCTGCTGTCCATTTATTGAGTGGGTTTTTTTAAGATTTTCTATTTCTTCCTGGTTCAGTTTTGGAAAGTTGTACTTTTCTAAGAATTTGTCCATTTCTTCCACGTTGTCCATTTTATTGGCATATAATTGCTGATAGTAGTCTCTTATGATTCTTTGTATTTCTGTGTTGTCTGTTGTGATCTCTCCATTTTCATTTCTGATTTTATTGATTTGATTTTTCTCCCTTTGTATAGAACAGTCTTTTGGACTCTGTGGGAGAGGGAGAGGGTGAGATGATTTGGGAGAATGGCATTGAAACATGTATAATATCATATATGAAATGAATCACCAGTCCAGGTTCAATGCATGATACTGAATGCTTGAGGCTGGTGCACTGGGGTGACCCAGAGGGATGGTATGGGGAGGGAGTGGGGTTCAGGATGGAGAACACATGTATACCTGTGGTGGATTCATGTTGATATATGGCAAAACCAATATTGTAAAGTAATTAACCTCCAATTAAAATAAATAAATTTATATTAAAAATAAAATAAAAGAATAAATGAAATGATGAGTGAAAAAAAAAATTCCCCAGTGAAGCCACTGGTTCTGGACTGTTTTCATGGAGCTTTATTATTACAAATTCTATTTCACTTCTAGTGATTATTATGTTCAAGTTATCTATTTCTTCTTGCTCAGTTTTGGCGGGATGTATGTTTCTGTAAACTTGTTCATTTCATCTAGGCCATCCAGTTTGTTGGTGTATAACTATCCATAGTACTCTCTTATTTTTTCTTTTTTAATTTCATGGTATCAGTTGTTATTTCTCCTCTTTCATTTCTTATTTTATTTGGGTCCTCTCTTTACTTCTTGGGGAGCCTGGTTAAAAGTTTGTTAGTTTTGTTTATCTTTTGAAAAAGCCAACTCTTGGTTTTAATTGATTTTTTCTATCACTTTTTATCTCTTTCATTTCCTCTCTGATTGTTATTTTCTTCCTTCTGCTGTCTTTGTGTGTTTTTTATTTTTTGTTCTTCTCTTTCTAATTATTTTAGGTGGTACTTTTGGTTGTTTGAGATTTTTCTTGTTTCTTGGGGAAGGCTTGTATTGCTTATAAACTCCCCTCTTAAAATTATTTTGCTACATCACACAGATTTAGTAAGATTGTATTTCCATTTTTGTTCATCTCAAGATATTTTCTGATTTCTTGTTTGACTTCACTATTTACCCTTTGGTTTTCAGTAGAATATTGTTTAATGTTGATGTGTTTGTTCTTTTCCCATTTTTCTTTTCATTTTTGTTTTCTAATTTCATACTATTTAATTAGTTGAGGCTTATTTTGTGACCTAGTGTATGGTCTATCCTAGAAAACACTTCTTTTCTTGAAAAAGAAGACATAGTCTGTTTTTGTTTTGTTCCTGTAGATATTAAGTCTGACTAGTCTGTTGTGTCATTTAGGACTTTTGTTGTCTTACTGACGCTCTGTCTAGATAATCTATACATTAATGTCAGTGGAGTATTAAAATCCCCTACTATTATTGTGTTATTGTTGGTTTCTCCCTTTATACTTGGTGTAGTATTCGTTTTATATATTTAGGTTCTCCAGTATTGGGTGCATATATGTTAATGAGTTTAATATCCTTTTCTTGTACTGATCTGTTTATGTATAATGCCCTTCTTTGTTTTTCTTTGTGGCCTTTGTTTCAAAGTCTGTTCTGTCTGATATGAGTATTGCTCCTCCTGTTTTCTTGTCATTGCTACTTGCATGAATTACCTGTTTGCATCACTTCTCTTCAGTCTCTGTGTCTGGTACTCTCAAGTAAGTCTCTTGTAGGTAATATATATCAAATTCTTGCATTTTTATCCAGTCTGCCAATCTGCATCTTTTGATCAGAGCATTTAGTTCATTGACATTTAAAGTAATTTTTGATAAGCATGTATTGCTATTTTAAACTTTATCTTCCAGTTGTTTTTGTAGTTCTTTTTTATTTTTGGTTTTCCTTTTGCAGTTTGATGACTTTCTTTTGTATAATGCTTGAGTTCCTTTCTTTTTGGTTTCTGTGAATCTGTTGTTGCTTTTTGATTTATGGTTGCCATGGAAATCAAGTATGTTAACCCATGACTACATCTGCTTCAAAGTGAGTCATTCAAATTCAAACACATTCTAGATCTACATTTTTATACTCTCTTCTCTCACATTTTGTGAATTTTGATGTCCTGTTTTACATCTTCTTGCTTATCCTTTTACTGTTTATTTTAGTTATAATAACTTTTATAATATTTTGGTTGCTTTTAATCTATGTCCTGCTTGTTTAAGTGATCTTCAATCCATTTATATAGTTGCCTTTCCTATTATGATTTTTTATTTTTTATGATCTTGCTGCTTTTCTGTTTAGATACCCTTCAATATTTCTTTTAGGATAGGTTTAGCATTACTAAATTCTTTTATGTAACTTGTCTGAAAAATTATTCATTGCCCATTCTATTCTAAATGATTATCTTACTGGGTAGAGTATCAGGTTGTAGATTTTTCCCTTTCAGTACTTTGAATATATTATGCCACTCCAGAGTCCCTTGGACTGCAAGGAGATCCAACCAGTCCATTCTGAAGGAGATCAGCCCTGGGATTTCTTTGGAAGGAATGATGGTAAAGCTGAAACTCCAGTACTTTGGCCACCTCATGCGAAGAGTTGACTCAATGGAAAAGACTCTGATGCTGGGAGGGATTGAGGGCAGGAGGAGAAGGGGACGACCGAGGATGAGATGGCTGGATGGCATCACGGACTCGATGGACGTGAGTCTGAGTGAACTCCAGGAGTTGGTGATGGACAGGGAGGCCTGGCGTGCTGCGATTCATGGGGTCACAAAGAGTCAGACACGACTGAGCGACTGAACTGAACTGAACTGAACTGATGCCACTCCCTTCTGACCTGCAGGGTTTCTGTAGAGAGATCAACTGATAGCTTGATGGAGGTTCCCTTGTAACTGACTGTTTTTCTCTTGCTGCCTTTAAAATCTACTCTTAACTTTTGCCATCTTAATTATGATATGTCTTGGTGTGTGTCTGTTTGGATTCATCTTGTTTGGGACTCTCTGTACTTCTTGTACCTGGATATCCATTTCTTTCTTGAGGCTTGAGAAGTTTTCAGCCATAATTTCTTCAGATAAATTTTCAATCTTCTTCACAGTCTCTTCTCCTGAAACTTCTATTATGCATAGGTTTTATATTGTCTCATAGATCTCATATGTTGTTTTCTTTTTTCCATTTGTCTTTCTGTCAGCTGTTCTAATTGTATTATTCTCAATTCTGTGTCATTTCATCTGCTATTCATTGGTTTTATCATGGCAATTGAGTTACCTCTTTCAGTTGATTCTTCTTTATAGTTTCTAGTTCCTTGTTACAAGATCTGCATTTTTAACAGTAATGTTTCTTAATCCCTTTAGCATTTTTATTATCTCCTTTTTGAATTTAGGGTCTAGCAGACTTGGGAGGTGTGTTTCATTAATCTTTCAGGAGGTTTCCTTGTTCTTTTAATTGGAAACAGTCCCTCTGGTTTTTCATTTTAATTAATTTCCTCTGTCTCTATGAATTTAGGAGAAGGTTATCTACTGTGGTCTTAAAGAGGAGTTTTTATGTGACAGTGTCCCTGTGTAAACTGTGTATGTCCAATATTTTTGGTGCAAAGACTAATTTCAATACGGATGCCAGCCATGTCTTTCCTAGAGTGTGCTGGCCATTATCCCCTTGGTAGGTGGTGTGGTTGGTGTGGTAGTATCTAGAGCCTGTGTAGGATTTGAGGTGGGGCTTCATCTTTGCTCTGTTGCTGTCACCAATAGAGGTTTGTTCTCTAATTGTTGGAGTAGAAGCACTGAGACTCCAGGTTCAGTCGGGCTCTATTTCTTTTGAGTGTGTGCCCTACTTAAAAAGGAAGTGATTCCTGAAGCGGGTGAGGTCTGTCCAGTCACAGAGGACCTATACACTGCCCATATTGGTGTACATAGTTCCACCCAGAAGCAGGCCATGATTCCATGTCTCTCTGTTGTATTTGTCCTAGATCAGGTGTAAGACTATGGTATGAGATAGTCTGTGGTTGACAGTTGGAGCATTGTGGCTGTAGGAATTGTTGGGGTGGTGGTGCTGCCTGAGATATGGGCTGCCTTTACGGCTGACTTCTCCTAGAATCTCTCTGCCCCAGAGTTAGTGCTAAGCTGTGGTGTGGAGAGGGCAGAGTTGGGCTTTCTCATGGGAAACAAGCCACTGTGTATTCCTGCTCAGGGCTTATCTACCAAGATTCAGGACTCAGTTGTTGCATGCTCTTGTGGAGCTGCCCACTGTGTGTGCCATCAGTGTCCACTGCAACCTCACCACTGCCAAAGTCTATGCTGACAGTGGGCTCTGCAGCTCCACTTAGATCACACCCCAGGGCTCCACTGTGTCTCTGCATAGCTGGGCTAAACCTTTGCCCAGATCTTGTGTTAGTCTGTAATGGGGAGTGAGCAGGGTTGGGGTGTTTACCCCCTTGGATTGGGAAGTGCGGTGAGACTGCAGTTGCCAGTGCAAGGCTGTTCTCTGCCTTGACTGTTAGCAAGCCAAGTGTGCACTACCCACAAGTTGAGTTTTGGCCTCTCCAGTCCTTCTGTCTCAGCAGATTTTACAGCAGAGATGGTGTCTCACCTCTGGGAAGGACACCAGGACTAGGATGCCCAGATTACAGCTCAGCCTGCTCATTCCTCAAGGCAAGGGTCCACCTGCCAAAGTCCAGCTCCAGCAGCCAGGGAGTCAGCCTGAAGGGGTGAGTGTTGTCAGCATATGATGATGTAGCCTCTGACTCATAGTATGGAACTACATGTTTATTTCAAGCTTCAGGTTTTCTTTTATACTTTGACAAAAGCATTAGGTCAGAGGTTTGACATTTTTAGTTTTCACCACCCAGATTTATTGTCTCCAGAAATCATTGTTGTCCTCCAGAGTTCCTGCTTCAGTGATTCTCTCAGAATCGGCTTTACTATCTATTATCTACTTTCTCTTATGTGTCCTATAATTAACTTGTGATTACATTGTAACTCATGCTACATTCCTCAGTTTATTTCTTATCTTTCTAAATCCTGTTTGCCCCTAGCAACTTAAGATCACTATCTCCTAAAAAGGCTTCTGGCTATTCTTAATTATTCCTAAACCCTAAACTCAGCAAACTACTTTGCCATAAATATTTCCCTCAAAAACAGGCTTCAGAAAACAATCCTTCCCATGGCCTCAAGCTGCGGCCTACCTGCTCATCCTGGAACATTCTTTGTAAAGATCCTTGAACAAATGTCAATTGTTACTTTATAGATTATTTTCTGGGCACAACTGTAGAAGGCTTTGTGCTTTCTCATGCTTCTCTCAAGCACCATAACATTCTTTCCAGCCAGCTCAACTGCAGAAAGGAAAGAACAAGTCAGAATCACAAGGCCTAACTCCTTCATCCTGGGTCTGTTCTTGTGAGATGAGGAGAGGTGGTTGGGGCCATGCCTCCACTTTGTCAGTAATGCCTAAAGCGGCTCCTGACATCCACCCATGTGGGTCTTTTCTTATAGACCCCTCAAAGGCTACAGGTGCCAGCCAACCTGATACCATTTTTTCCTGTTCTACCCAGTATTTAGAGATTGTTCTTGTAGCTTAGGTTTTATGGGAATTCTTTTGCCACTATGCAGTTGGTGCTCTGTGAGAATTATTCCACATGTAGATGTGTTTTTCATGTCTTTGTGGGAGGAGGTGAGTTCCACATTCTCCTGCTCTGCCACCGTGATTTGTTGTTTTTCCATTGCTAAGTTGTGTCCGACTCTTTGCTACCCAGTGGACTGTGGCATGCAAGGCTTCCCTGTCCTTCACCATCTCCTGGAGTTTGCTCAAAATCATGTCCATTGAGTCTCTGATGCCATTCAACTATCTCGTCCTCTATTGTCCCCTTCTCCTGCCCTCATTCTTTCCCAGCATCAGAGTCTTTTTCAATGAGTCACCTCTTCAATTAAGGTGGCCAAAGTAGTGGAGCTTCAGCATCAGTCCTTCCAGTGAATATTCAGGGTTGATTTCCTTTAGGATTGACTGGTTTGATATCCCCCTTTTTATTTTTCCATAGTAAATCTATTTTAATTTTTTTCAGGAATCTCCATATTGTTTTCTTTCGTGGTTGAACAAATTTGCATTCTCACCAACAGCATGCAATGGTTCCCTGTCCGCCATATCATCACTAGCACTTATTTCTTCTTTTATTGTTGATAGCATTATAATGAATGTGAGGTGATAACTGGTTGCAGTTTTGATTTTTATTTCCCTGATGAGTGATTTTGAACATTTTTCATGTAGCTATTGGCCATTTGGGTGTCTTCTTTGGAAAACTGTCTATTTAGTTCTTCACACTATTAAAAATTACTGAATTATTTTCGGCTGTGCTGGGTCTGCCTTGCTGCGTGTGGGCTTTCTCCAGTGGCAGGGAGTGGAGGCTATTCTCTAATTGTGGTGCACAGGCTTCTTGGCTTCTCCTGTTGTGGAGCACAGGCTCTAGGGTGTGTGGGCTTCAGTAGTTGCAGCACGTGGGTTCAGTAGTTGTGGCTCTCAGGCTGTAGACCACAGGCTCAATGTTGTGGTACACAGGCTTAGTTGGTCCATGGCATATGCGATCTTCCGGGATTAGGGATCAAACTGGTGTCCTCTGCATTGCAGGACAGATTCTTAATGGCTGGACCAGCAAGGAAGCCCTAGTTCTTCACAGTCTTAATTGGATTTTACTTTGTTACTGGGTTTTATGAGTTCTTTATATAGTTTAGATATTAATTTGTCTAATACATGGTTTGCAAAAATTTTCTCCCCATTCTCTTGATTGCCTTTTCGTTTTGTTAATTGTTTCTTGTGCTGCGCAGATGCTTTTAAGTTTGATGTGGTCCCTTTTGTTGTTTTTTTGCATTTTGTCATTTGTGTTTTTTGGTGTTATATCAAAAAATATCATTGCTAAGACCAGTGTTGAGGAAATTCTTCCTACATTTTTTTCTAGGAGTTTTATAGTATCAGGTCAAATGTTTGATCCATTTCAAGCTAATTTTTGTAAGTGGTATTAAGAGATGGGTCCACTTTCATTGTTCTGCATGTTTTTATCCACTTTTCCCAACACCATTTGTTAAAGAGATATCCTTTCCCCATTGGGTTTCTTGCTTCCTTTGTCAGGTTAAATTGACCATATATCCAGGGATTTAATTCTGGGATCTCTGTTCTGTTCCATTGGTCTCTATTTTTGTGTCAATACCATAGTGTTTTTATGATAATAGCTTTGTAGTAGTTTGAAATTAGGAAGTATGATACCTCTACTTTTGTTCTTTATCTTCAGTATTGCTTTTGCTATTTAAAGTTTTCTGTGTTTTCATTTAAATTTTAGGATTTCTTCTTCCATTTCTGTGAAGAATGCCATTGGTATTTTGATGGGCTTTGCTTTAAATCTGTAAATGGCTTTGAGAAGTATGGACATTTTAAACATTATTCTTCCAATCCATGAACAAAGGATGTCTTTGTATCCTTGATTTCTTTCAGCAAAGTCTTGTAATTTCATTATATATATATATATCTTTTACTTCCTTAGTTAAAATTTTTAAGTATTGATTTTGGTGCCAATGTGAATGAAATAATTTATTTTTCAGACATTTCATCATTACTGTATAGAAAAGCAATTGATTTCTGTATGTTGATTTTGTGTCCTGCAACTTTAATAAAATTTTTGATTAGTTCCAACAGATTTTTCATTGAGTCATTGGGATTTTTTATGTATAAAATTGGATAGCATATGCAAATAGCAACAATTCTACTTATTCCCTGCCAGTTTGTGTGTCATTTGTCTTACCTGACTGCTCTAGTTAGCACTTTCAATGCTGTATGGAATTAAAGTGGTGAGCATAAGCTTTCTTGTATCCCTGATCTTAAGAGGGAAGCCTTTCACCATTGAGTATAATTTAGCTATGGGTTTGTTGAATACCATCTTTATTAAGTTGAGGTATATTCCTTCTATATCCCTTCTTTTAAATGTTTTTATCTTGGAAGGCTGTTGTATTCTGTAAAATGCCTTTTCTGTGTATACTGAGATGATCATGTGATTTCTATCTTTCATTAATTAATGTGATGTATTATATTCATTGATTTGTGTATGGCAAACCCAGGGATAAATCCTACTTGGTCATTGTATATAAACCTTTTTAATGTATTCTTGAATTCAGTTTGCTAATAGTTTGTTGAGAATTTTGCATTTATATATATCAGGAATATTTTCTTGTGTCCTTATCTGGCTTTCATATCAGGGTAATGCTGGCCTTGTACAATAAATGTGGGAGTGTTCCCTCTCTCACTTTTTTGGAAGTTTGAGGAGAATATGTTTGGTAGAATTCACTGGTGAAACCATCAGGTCCTGGGGTTCTCCCCATTGTGAGGCTTTTAAAATTCAGTCTCTTTACTTGCTTTGTTTAGATGTTCTATTTCTTCCTGATTCAGTCTTGGTAGGTTGTGTGTTTCTGGAAATTTATTTGTTTCTTCTAGTTTAACATGTTAGCACATAATTATTCATAATAGTCTTTTATTACTCTATTTATTTCTAGTATCAGTTGTAATGTCTCCTCTTTTCATTGCTAATTTTGAAGGTTGTTTTTTTTTTTTCCTTAGTCTAGTTTTGAAGCATGTCTATTTTTATCTTTTGGAAGAATTGGCTCTTAATTTTGATGATATTTTCTATTAATATTTTGGTCTCTGATTTGTTTCTGTTCTGATCCTTATTTCCTTCCTTCTGCTCACTTTGGGGTTAATTTGTTCTGCTTTTTTATTCCCTTGTAGTGTAAATTTTGGTTATTAAAATCTTCATAATTTTGTAGTATATGCATTTTTCCACTGTAAATTCTTTTCAGACCACTTTTGCTATATCCTGTGAGTTTTGATATATTGTTCTTACTTCCTCATTTGTTTTGAGATAATTTTTTCCCCTTTGGTTTCTTCTTGACCCATTGGTTGTTCAGAAATGTTTTGTCTAGTTCACATATGTATATTTTCCAGCCTTTCCATGTTCTACTTTTATAATTATAAAATTATAGTCATAATTAGAAAAGATAGTTGCTTTGATTTAGACCTTATTAAATTTGTTAAAATTTGTCTTGTGCCCTCTTATATGATCTATTCTGGAGATTATTTTATGTGCATTTGTGAAGAATGTGTTTTCTGCTGCAGTTCAATGGAATGTTCTATAAATATGTTAGATCCTTTTGTTCTAAAGTGTGGTTCAATTCAAACATTTCCTTATTTTCTGTCTGGATGTCATATCATTCTTAATAGTGGGATACTGAAATCCCCTTTTTTATATTGTTGTCTCTTTATCCATTTAGATCTATATTTGCTTAATGTATTTTTTAAGTTTTTTGAAATATAGTTGATTTACAATGTTGTGTTAGTTTCAGTTGCATGGGAAAGTGATTCAGATAAATATATGTATATACGTATACACACATATATATATTTACATATGCTCTGCTGTGCTTTGTCACTGACACGTGTGACTCTTTGCTACCTCATTGACTGTAGCCTGCCAGGCTCCTCGGTCCATGGAATTCTCCAGGCAAGAATACTGGAGTGGGTTGCCATTCCCCTCCCCAGGGGATCTTTCTGATCCAAGGATCAAACCTGAGACTTTCACATCTCCTGCACTGGCAGGCTAGTTCTTTACCACTAGTGCCACCTGGAAAGTATATATATCTTTTTGATTTATGATTTTCTCTGGATATGTGCACAGGAGTGGGATTGCAAGATCATATGGTAACTTTTTAGTTCCTTAATGAACCTCTGTACTGTTCTCCATAGTGGCTATGTCAATTTACATTTTCAACAGTGGAGAATTCCCTTTGCTCCACATGCTCTCCAGGGTGTGTAGCAATCTACAAATCTGTTTGTAGGTTTATTTGATGATGTTCATTCTAACTGGTGTAAAGTGATACCTCATTGTAGTTTTGGTTTGCATTTCTCTAATAATTAGTGATGAGCACTTTTTTCATGTGCTTTTTTGCCTTCTGTATGCCATCTTTTGAGAAGTACACATTTAGATCTGCTGTCCATTTATTGAGTGGGTTTTCTTTAATTGACCTGTGTGAGCTGTTTATGTATTTTGGAGATTAATCTTATTTGCAGATATTTCCTCCCATTCCATAGGTTGTAGTTTGATTTTATGGTTTCTGTTGTTGTACAAAAGATTTTAAGTCTAGTTAGATCCCATTTATTTATTTTTGTTTTTATTTCCATTACTCTAGGAGACAAATCCAAAAAAAATATTGCTGCAATTTATGTCAAAGTGTGTCCTGCATGTGCTTTCCTCTAGGAGTTCTGTGTTATCTGGTTTTCCATTTAGATCTTTAATCTGTTGAGTTGATTTTTGTTCATGATGTTAGAGAATGTTCTGATTTCATTTTTTACAAGCTGCTGTCCAGTTTTCCAGTGTGACTTACTGAAGAGACTGTCTTCTCTGTTATATACAGGTGGGTAGGCTTATTACTGTGCTCTCTATTCTGTCCCATTGATGTATATTTCTGTTTCTGTGCCAATACCAGAAGAGTTTTGATTGCTTTAGCTTTATCAGTTCAGTTCAGTTCAGTCGCTCAGTCGTGTCTGACTCTTTGCGACCCTATGAATCGCAGCACACCAGGCCTCCCTGTCCATCACCATCTCCCGGAGTTCACTCAGACTCACGTCCATCGAGTCCGTGATGCCATCCAGCCATCTCATCCTCGTCCCCTTCTCCTCCCGCCCCTAATCCCTCCCAGCATCAGAGTCTTTTCCAATGAGTCAACTCTTCGCATGAGGTATAGTACAAACTCAAAAGTGCCTGATTCCACCAGATCTGTTTTTTGTTTTGTATCTCAAGATTGCTTTTGGGTTTATATATAAATTTTTAAAAATTTTGTTCTAGTTCTGTGAAAAATGCCATTGGTAGGGATTGCACTGAATCTGTAGATTGCACTGTGTAGTCTAGTCATTTTGATAACATTGATTCATCAAATCCCAAATCATGGTGTATCTTTACATTTGTTTATATAACATTTGATTTCTTACATCAGTGTCTTGCAGTTTTTGGAGAACAGGTTAAGGTTATTGGTCTCCTTAGGTAGGTTTATTCCTTGGTATTTTATTCTTTTTGATGCAGTGGTAAATGGGATTGTTTCCTTAATTTCCCTGTCTGATCTTACATTGCTAGTGTATAGCAATGCAAGAGATTTCTGTGTATTAATTTTGTATTCTGCAACTTTACCAGATTCATCAATCAGCTCTAGTAGTTTTCTGGTGGCATCTTTAGGATTTTCTATGAATCATGTCATCCGTAAACAATGATAGTGTTACTTCTTTTCCAACTTGGATTCCTTTTATTTCTTTTCTGATTGCTGACTTCCAAAGCTATGTTGAATACAAGTGGTGTGAGTAGACATCCTTGTCTTGTTCCTGATCGTAGAAAAAAAGCTTTCAACTTTTCATTGTTGAGTATGATGGTAGCTGTAGGTTTGTTATATATGGCTTTTATTATATAAATGTATATTTTCCCCTATATGCCCACTTTTTGGAGAGATTTTTCTTCCCCCCAGTGGATGTTAAATTTTATCAAAATATTTTTCTCTATTGAGATGATCATTTAGTTTTTAGTTTTCAGTTTTTCATATCATGTATCATGCTGATTTGTGGATATTGAAAAATCTTTGCATACCTGGGATAAATCTCACTTGGTCATGGTGTATGATTCTTTTAATGTATGTTGTTGTTGTTCAGTTGCTAGGTCATGTCCAACTCTTTGCAACCCCATGGATTGCAGTATTCATGGCTCCACTGTCCTCCACTATTTCCCAGAGTTTGCTCAAATTCATACTCTGCCTCCTCCTTCTCCTTTTGCCCTCAGTCTTTCCCAGCATCAGGATATTTTCCAGTGAGTCAGCTCTTCGCATCGGGTGGCCAAAGTATTGGAACTGCAGCTTCATCATCAGTCCTCCTCATTAATATTCAGGGTTGATTTCCTTTAGGATTGACTGGTTTGATCTTGCAGTCCAGGAGAATCTCAAAAGTATTCTCCAGCACCACAATTTGAAAGCATGAATTCTTAAGCACTTAGCCATTTTTATGGTCCAACTCTTCCATCTGTACATGACTACTGGAAAAACCATAGCTTTGACTATATGGACATTTGTCAGCAAAGTGATATGTCTTTGCTTTTTTAATACACTGTCTAGATTTATCATGGGTTTTGTTCCAGGCAGCAAGTGTCTTAATTTCATGGCTGCAGCCACTATCTCCAATGATTTTGGAGCCCAAGAAGATAAAACCTGTTACTGCTTCTATTTTTCTCCTTCTATTTGCCACGAAGTGATGGGATCAGATGCCATGATCTTAGTTTTCTTGAGTTTTAAGCCAGCTTGTTCACTCTCCTCTTTCACCTTCATCAAGAGGCTCTTTAGTTCATCTTCACTTTCTTCCATTGAAGTGGTATCATCTGCATATCTGAGGTTGTTGCTATTTCTCCCAGAAATCTTGATTTCAGCTTACAATTCCTCCAGCTTGGCATTTCACACGTACTCTGCATATAAATTAAATAAGCAATGTGACAGTATATAGGTTTGTCATACTCCTTTCCCAATTTTGAGCCAGTCTGTTGTTCCATCTCCAGTTCTAACTGTCGCTTCTTGACCTGCATACAGGTTTCTCAGAAGACAAGTAAGGTGATCTGGTATTCCCATCTGTTTAAGAACTTTCTACAGTTTGCTGTGATCCACATAGTCAAAGGCTTTAGCAGAGTCAATGAAGCAGATATTTGAAGCAGATGTTTTTTCTGAGATTCCCTTACTTTCTCCATGAGCCAACGAATATTAGCAATTTGATCTCTGGTTCCTCTGCTTTTTCTAAATCCAGCTTGTACATCTGGAAATTCTCAGTTCATGTACTGCTGAAGCCTAGCTTCAAGGATTTTGAGCATAACCTTGCTAACATGTGAAATGAATGTAGTTGTGCAGTAGTTTGAATATTCTTTGGCATTGCCCTTCTTTGGGATTGGGATGAAAACTGACCTTTTCCAGTCCTGTGGCCACTGCTGAGTTTTCCAGATTTGCTGACACACTGAGTGAAGCACTTTGGCAGCATCTTTTAGGATTTTAAATAACTATGTTGGAATTCCTTCACCTCCACTAACTTTGTTCATAATACTTCCTGAGGCCCACTTGACTTCATTTATCTTGATTCATGGACCTAAGATTCCAGGTTTCTATGCAATATTATTCTTTAGAGCATCAGACTTTACTTTTACCACCAGACATATCCACAGCTGAGTGCTATTTCCACTTTGGTGTGGCTGCTTCATTCTTTCTGGAGCTATTAGTGTTAGTAATTCCCTCCACTGTAGCATATTGGACAACTTCTGACAGAGAGGGGCTCATCTTCTGATGTCATATCTTTGTTCTTTTCCATACCATTCATGGGATTCTCTCAACAGGAATACTGGAGTGATCTGCCATTTCCTTCTCCAGTGGACCATGTTTTGTCATAACTCTTCACTATGACCTGTCCATCTTGGGTGGATCAGCATGGCATGGCTCATAGCTTCATTGAGTTATACAGTTCCCTTTGCCATGGCAAGGCTGTGATTCATGAATAGGCTTTTTAATTTATAGTTGGATTCACTTTGCTAGTATTTTGGTGAAGATTTTTGTGTTTATACTCATCAGTGATATTGACCTGTAATTTTCTTTTCTCTCTGGTATCTTCATCTGGTTTTAGTATCAGGGTGACGGTGGCCTAATAGAATGAGTCTGGAAGTGTTCCTTCCTCTGAAAAATTTTGGAATAATTTCAGAAGGAGCGATGTTAACTTTTCTCTAAATGTTTGGTAGACTTTGTCTGTGAAGCCATCTGGTCCTGGAATTTTGTTGGGAATTTTTTAATCACACAGTAAGTTTCAGTACTTGTATTTCATCTGTTCATATTTTCTATTTTTTTCTTGGTTCAGTCGTTAAAGACTACCTTTCTAAGTTAAAAACTTGTCCATTTCGTCTACACTGTTCATTTTACTGGCCTACAGTAGCTCACAGTAGTCTCTTATGCTTCTCTACAAACGAAGATTCAAACTTTCAAAATTGCAAATGTGTGTTAAGAGGAGGAATCCAGAGAGGTCTTCAGCAACTCAGTGAGCCTCAGCAAGAACCTCAAGCTAGATCTGTAAGGATGACTTCATTTAATTCGTGCAACACAAGATTATTAATGAAGACCTGATGGAATTGGAGGCCCATTTACATGAACTGTCCTATTCCAAACCTTTACTTTTAACCTTTGTGTGTCTTTAGGGCTGATGAGTCTCCTTAGGCAACATAGAGCTGGCTCTTTTTTTTTTTTTAATCCATTCAAGCTACTGTCTGCCTTTAACCTGGTGATTTCAGTCCATTTATATTTAGTAATTATGCAAGAATTTATCATTGGCCTTCTAGCGGTTTACCATCTCCCTTGGTTTTTTTTTCCCCCCTCTGCATACCTTAGCAAATTGGTGGTTTTCCCTGTAATTTGCTCAGTCTCTTTTTCTTTCCCCATGTTTTATGACTCTATAATAGACTTTTGCTTCTTGGTTAACCAGAAGCTAAGATCTTATAGATGAAACAGCCATTTTTATTCTGCTAGCAACTTATCTTTGTTCACCTATGAAGGTTCCCCTCTTTAATCCTCCTCTTATATAAGTTTTGACATCACAGTTAACCTTTTTATGCCATAAATTTATTAGCAAGCTATCAGTTCAGTTCAGTTGCTCAGTCGTGTCCGACTCTTTGCGACCCCATGAATCGCAGCACACCAGACCTCCCTGTCCATCACCAACTCCTGGAGTTCATTCAGATTCACGTCCATCGAGTCAGTGATGCCATCCAGCCATCTCATCCTGTCGTCCCCTTCTCCTCCTGCCCCCAATCTCTCCCAGCATCAGTCTTTTCCAGTGAGTGAACTCTTTGCATGAGGTGGCCAAAGTACTGGAGTTTCAGGTTTAGCATCATTCCTTCCAAAGAAATCCCAATCCCAATCTCCTTCAGAATGGATTGGTTGGATCTCCTTGCAGTCCAAGCTATAATAGTTATTCTTGAGGTTTTTTTTTTCATTTAAACTGTATACTATCATTAAGTGATTAACAAACCATTTTAATGTAAAGTTAAAAGTTTTCTAATTTTCACCTTTATCAGAGTATTGTGAATTTCCATATGTTTTTCTATCACTGGCATGGTTTCATTTCAGCTTCAACTCTGTTAGAATTTCTTGCAAGGCAAGTCTATTGGTGAACTCCTTCAGTCCTCATTTAGGAAAGTCTTTATTTCTCCTCATATCTGAAGGATAGGTTTGTTGTTTAATTTTGGCTGGCAGTTTTTATCCTTCAACACTTTGAATATGCCCTTCTTCTCTCTTCCGGCATATAGAGTTTATGCAGAGAAATCCATTGATAGCTTATTCGGGGATTACTTTGTAGGTTACTTGAATTTCTCCCTAGTGCTTCTTCATCACTGATATTTTATTGGAGTGTTGCTTTACAGTGTTGTATTAATTTCTGCTGTACAATGAAGTAAATCAGCTGTATGTATGCCTATATCCCCTCCCTCATGGGCCTCCCTCCCACCCACTTATCTAGATCATCACAGAGCAGCAAACAGGCTTCCAGTGCTTTATAGCAGGTTTCCCACTAGCCACTTTACCCATGCTGGTGTACGTGTCAGCCTTAATCTCCCAGTTCATCTCCTACCCCACTATCCCCAACCACGTCCACATGTCTGTTGATTTTTGACAGTTTTATTAGACTGGGTCTTGGAGACAGTCTATCTGCATTGGGATAATAGGTTGTTCTATTACGTTCATGGACCTGTATGTCCAATTCCTTCCTCAGGGTTGGGAAGGTCTCTGATTATTTCTTTAAATAAACTCTCCCCTCTTCTCTCTCCTTCTAGTACAGTTATCTAGTGTTTGCTTTTCTGGTAACTCTGAGTTTCTTCACTTTTTATAAATCTTAGTTCTGTCTTTAAAATAAATCATTTCTAAACTCCTACCATTCAAGTCACTTATTTCTTCTTTCATCAGATCTGTTACTTTTCCTCACTAATGCATCCCTCATCTCATTCATTGACTTCCGCTCCACAGTTTATTTGGTTCTTTTTAAAATTTCAGTCTCTTTGATAAAGAACCTGTGATCATTTAATTTATTCCCGCTGCTGTTGCTAAGTCGCTTCAGTTGTGTCCGACTCTGTGTGACCCCACCAGGCTCCTCTGTCCCTGAGATTCTCCAGGCAGGAATACTGGAGTGGGTTGCCATTTCCTTCTCCAATGCAATCATGCATGCTAAGTTGCTTCAGTTGTGTCCGACTCTGTGCAACCCTATGGACAGCAGCCCACCAGGCTCCTCTGTCCACAGGATTGTTTGCTTTTCTGGTAACTCTGAGTTTCTTCACTTTTTATAAATCTTAGTTCTGTCTTTAAAATAAATCATTTCTAAACTCCTACCATTCAAGTCACTTATTTCTTCTTTCATCAGATCTGTTACTTTTCCTCACTAATGCATCCCTCATCTCATTCATTGACTTCCGCTCCACAGTTTATTTGGTTCTTTTTAAAATTTCAGTCTCTTTGATAAAGAACCTGTGATCATTTAATTTATTCCCGCTGCTGTTGCTAAGTCGCTTCAGTTGTGTCCAACTCTGTGTGACCCCACCAGGCTCCTCTGTCCCTGAGATTCTCCAGGCAGGAATACTGGAGTGGGTTGCCATTTCCTTCTCCAATGCAATCATGCATGCTAAGTTGCTTCAGTTGTGTCCGACTCTGTGCAACCCTATGGACAGCAGCCCACCAGGCTCCTCTGTCCACAGGATTCTCTAGGCAAGAATACTGGAGTGGGTTGCCATTTCTTTCTCCTAAGTTCACTGAATTTCCTGAGTGTTCTTATAGCTTGTTGAATTTCTTCATAATAGCTATTTTGCATTTTTTATCAGATCATAATATTCCATGCCTTTGAGTTCAGTTACTGGAGAATTAACATTCTTTCTGTGGTACCATATTTCCTTGATTTTTCATAGTGTTTGAGGCTATGTACCTCTGCTTTTGCTTTTGAAATAGCAGACATTTTTCTTAGTGAAGGATTTGTTTTCTTTGGCTGTCACAAGTCAACAGGCTGGCATCTAAAAACCTTCTTTTGTGTTCCAGAAGATGACACTGTAGCTCATGTTTCTGGTTTTTCCTTACCAGGGTTAGTTTTCAAGGCTGCATTCAGGAGCACAGAAAGAGCCAGGAGCTGTGGGCTTAGTTGCCTGGGGCTTTGGGGATGCCCATGACCTGACAGGGAGATCCATGAGTGGGATACTCCCAGAGATCTGTGAGTAGACCGCTAGCTGAAACCCCAAAGCAGATGGCAGGAAACACATTACTTTGGTGTTCTTTGGCATTCTTGTTTGCTTCCTTCCATCCCCTCTCCTTCCTCCCAGTCACAGAAATCCCCCCTCAGAAATCTAAGAGCTGCTGGAGACAAATAAGTATCTCTAGCAGCCAGGCGGTCTGTCACTCACATTTGGGCTTTCCACCTCTACTGGCAAAGAGGTAGCCACCAAAGCTGACACAAGTGTAGAGCACTGCAGTGTCATCCTGGGCAAATCAGGTGCCTCAGTCGAGTCCCCTCTCTCCTCTGCCTTTAAACTCACCTCTGTCCAGCTCTAACAGTGTCCTAGAACCTCCCATCAATGTTGGCTGAACCTCTAGAAATTCTCTCCCATGAGTGTCTAACACTCATTTCTATACTCTTCAAGTTTTCCTTTTCCTGATCACAGCAAGTAGGGGTGAGGCAGGCTTACTGTCTCCCTGGGACCCACAGCCCTTCTGAAGTTCTATTTTGAGGTGCAGAGATATGCAGTTATCCCTGCTGTCCCGGTATATAATGTGCAGAGGCACTTTTGTTCAGTTATGGATGTGACACCAAAGAGAGAAAAGAACTCACGCTGCCATGATCCTGACATTCCTCTAGAAGTTGGTGTTCTACTTCTTGATTTAGGTGCTGTTTTCATGGGTGCAATCAGTGTATAAATTTATAAAAATGCATCACGCTTTACAATTTTATATATGTATATAATACTTCAAATGTTAAACACAATTCCACTCCACTTTTGGTGAGTATACAGCCAAAATAATTGAAAGGGGGAGGACTCAAAGAGATATTTATACACCCAAGTTCAAGGCAGTATTACTCACAGTAGACAAAAGGGGGAGGCAACTGAAGTGTTGGAGAAGGCAGTGGCCACCCACTCCAGTACTCTTGCCTGGAAGTGTCCCTCAAAAGCTGAATGGATAAACATTGTGTATATATATGTATATATATATATATATATATATATACATATATATATACAGTGGGATCTTATCAGCTATAAAACAGAAGGAAATTCTAATGTATGCTGTAACAAAGATGAACCTTGACATTATGCTATGTGAAATAACCCAGTCTCACAAAAGGACAAATACTGTGTGATTCCATTCCTGTGAGGTACTTAGAGTAGGCAAACTAAAGAAAGAATAGAATGATGGGTGCCAAGGATTGAAAAGAGTGAGAAATGGAGAGCTATCACTTACCAGAGTTTCAGTTCTGCAGGATGGAGAGAGTTCTGTGGCTGGATGGTGGCAGTAGCAGCATAACAATGTAAACAGACGTAATACCACTGAACTGTATACGTAAAAATGGTTATGATGGTAAAATCTGTTATGTGTTTTACCACAATTTTTTAAGTTAAATGTGACCTTAATATATGCCCTCCACATAAATGTATACTAATGAAGTTATTAACTTACCTCTGGTGAACATTCCAGAATTTTAACACCTCTACTCTGAGTTACTCTAAATCTTACATTTTAAACCCCATTGAACACAAGTTAAAAAAGCCAACAACCAACTCTCCCCAAGCAGCAAAGGTAGGTAAGATGCCAAAGACTGCTTTCCCTCACACAGGATCTTTACACTAAACAAAATGCTTTGACCTTCTTCTTTCCACTTGCATTCACAAGTCTCTAAGGAGGCAGGTCAGACAGTCAGTTTCCCCAGCTTTGGAGTGGGGGTAACAAACCTAAGAAAAAAATAAAATTGCAGCCCCTTTACCCCACCAAGTTTAAATTTTCTGGTACCAAATTTAAGATGGAGGGCATCCTCCTTAGAACCTTAAAGTTAGTTAATAGACTTTAAATGCAAATTTGACTTACAAATTAGTTTTGTGCTTCTGTTTCCATAAGAAAATGCCTTATAATATGTAGATCTTTTGTTGAACAAAATTCACTTTGACTTGAAAACATTTTATTTAATTTATACAAATAACTACTAAATACAAAAAGTAGATTAAAACAAAATAGTTATTTTTTTCTGGCAGAGTTTAAATGCACATAATGGATAATTCCGAAGAAAATGCATTTTCCCCACAGCGTTCAGGACTAAAATTCTACTGAAATCTTTGCTTCTAAATCAGTAATATATTCGGTGGTGTCACGTGGGTAATGGCTAAATACGTTCTGCATATGAACTGAAAAAAAGTTACAGTCTACACACATATAAATGTGAAGCACTTAAAATGTGAATTTAACAGATAATAAAAGAAAATGTCCATTTCAGAGTATAGTGTTAAAAACATTTTGGTAATAAAATCATAAGACCACATAAAAATAAGCTTTAACATATGCATGCAGCAGTTTTGTGAAAACTGCTACCTGCACAAGTAATAAATAATTTGCAAAGTTGTGTATAAACAATTCCTAATGTTCAGCGTCATTGTAAACATCAGCACATGTGTAAAATGCAGCAAAGTCTGACATTACATTTTGTTTTGCCAAATTGAATTCCTATTATCCAAAGACAGACCAGTGGAGTACACAGCCAACATTTTGGCAAGTTGGGTCTTTAAAATTAAGAGTAACAGTGCAAGTAAGGAATGCAAAGAATTCCTAGTGCAATAAAGAAGAGAAGCACAGGCAATATTGCTGATTAAAAATTCACCACCTCCTTGAGTTTCCCGTGGGGAGTGTCTAGGAGACCTGTGAAGATATGCAAAGCCACTGTCTTAATGCCCAGATCTCTTTTAGGATTTCTCTGTGTTCCTCCAGTTCCCTACCTTTGCAACATTGTCTGTCCAACGTTAAGTCTCTGCAGTGTGAACAGTTTGTGAAATGCCCAGGTCACAGTCATTGAGCGAGGTTAGGGTGGTTTTGGTGTCTTCCCAGGCACACAGCCGGGTAAGATGTCTGCCTTGTCAAAGCAGCCATTTGGGGAGGGAGACAGATGGATTCTGTTCTGATAACCAGTCAGGCCAGCAATAGGTCCCAGCTGGACAACAACAATAATGTCAGATCTTCCTTCTTGACACCATGAAAATGTCAACAGTCAGTTTTCAATTTGTCTAGGGAATTATCAATTTTGGTCAAAGTCTTTTTGATACGCAGGGCTGTGAGTCTGGCAGATGGATTTTGATACCAGCATTCTTTCATCAGCTTGGCCAGGGAGGTTAATGTCTGAGGAGAGAAAGAACCAACACCACGGTGAATAAGTAGTTGGGCAGATGTTATTTCAACCATTTTGCAGGGCTCTGCAGGTCTTGTGATGTTATTACCATCCTCCTTACACAATAATCAAAGCCTTGGCCACTGGTAAAGAAGCCACTCTTGAGTGTCTTAATGCTACCATCTGACTTTATCAAGTCAGTTACATATGCCAGTCTGGACCCCTTGATGGTTTTATGGCTATTAAAAGCCATAGTACTAACTCAGAGCTAATACTGAAATATGCAAATAGGGTCATTTCTCAATGACTTAAGATTTGCTACTTACTACTTAACAATAGCAATTAAGGACTGTCAGCATCAAACAGCCTATGTTTGGAATTTCAGATATGCAGAGAAAAGAATTTAAAAGCATTAATTCAAGTCTCTTGGTTTACAGGTGAAACTGCAGCCCTAGGGCTAGTGGCATAGTAATGACTCTCCCAATTCCTGGAGCTGGTCAAGGGTAAAAAATCTTGTGAATGTTGTCATTTTTATACATGTGGCTCTTTCAAGAATGAGACCACTTTGTGAACCTGTTCAACTAGGTCTAAAGCCCTTTTACATAAAATAGGAAGAGAAAGCAACAGACCAGATCACTCTACCAGCTGAAACTCTGGTGTGTATAGAGTTGTATACAAATGTATAGACAGCATAGCTCTGAAATGAAGCAAGCATAGTACTCTTACCGGGTCTGAGAACCATCTGTTGGGTATGTTAGGCCTCTGTTGATCCACACAGACTACCTTCCTCATATCTTCAAAACTTGGGTCATTGGGAACCACATCATAGAACGGTGGCTTGTAATCCTCCACAATACCTTCATACATGGACAAGAATTGTGTTGGTTAGCAAAAGAATAGAGGTTTCCAGGGTGTTACTGATGGGCATCACAGGATACAATGCAGAAAAAAAGAGAAAAATTACTGATCACGTTCCTCAAACTTCAAGATGATCCTAAAAGCTACAGGTAGGTCTTAAAAAGGTGGAAAACAAAGCAAAGGAAGGAAACCCTGCAGAGAACTTAGGGGCAAAAACTATTTAGAAGAAAATATGACTACTACTCAAAGATAAACTCTTTGATTAAATAGGGTCAGGATACCTAAAGAAGGTACATGAATCTAGTAACTTCAAACCATAAACTGAAATGAAATGCAGTCCATGAACTAGAGCTAGAGGCAAATAATCCGAAACCATCAGCAAAATACCTCCTTCTGTTATTAGGGAAAAAATCACTGCTGTGAAATAATCCATCCCCTTCAGAGGATGCAAATAATGTAATATGAAATGCAATTTCCTCATTCATCCAGTATGTTCTAAGTACCCTCTGTCATTCACAGCTGTCTGTCTGATGGCTCTATTATTTCCTCTTAGATCAAAGACACAAAATAAAATGCAGAGGACAGTCATTGGAAAGGAGAAGAATGGCTAAAAAGAATGAACTCTTCCTCACTCCCAGGCAATTATGAAAGTGGCTAATTTCTGCTCCGGCATGGTTTTCAGTGCCTTGGAAATCTTTTTCCCCAGCAAAATTACATCAGTTCCTTACTCTTTGCAAAGAAAAGTAGTTCCACAAACAGAAAAATTTAAATAATTTGGAATGAGAAAATGGATTCTTTTCTTTATAGAAATAAAACCCAGGAAATCCAATACTTTTCTTCCATCATCAAAGGCCTCAACAATGTGGCTAGTGGATTCCCTGGTTTACTGCCCTCTTCCTCCTAACTTCTCTTCCTAAATACCTACCAGATCAATTATTGGCACAGACAGGAAGATAACTGTTTTGCAATCTCCTTTTCATTTGTCAAAGAAATTAACAGTGAGAAGCTGTTCTAACAGGTCCCATATAAATACAAACCGTTTATGGAAAAGATTAGTCATGATAAGGAACATCTGTTAAATACTATAGTTTTGTTAAACTTCATAGATTTTTAAAATGGAATGTAGTCTAAATTAGATTTAAAAATTATAATTGATATTTTAAAATCTAACTTACATTGCTTGACTGTGTTTGTAATGTATACTAGTCAGTGGATTAACACCTTTCCTGGCAATCATAAACAAACAGTTCAGACTGGGCATAAATCACTGCTTTCAAAAGACAACTTAAGATACTTCATCTCAGAGGCCTTACCTACTACTACTCTTGTCAGGCCCCTAGGAAGCATTCAAACAATATTTTAATTCTTTTCAATACACGTATTACTAGGAGACATCACAGAAAATAGAGCTGAACACGACCTGCAAGATAATTTATACCTTTATAAGGGCCACATGAATTTATAAGAAACAGTAGGATTGTGCCTGCTTTATCATTCTTTAAAAATCTAGCATGATAGCCATTTGGGAGTAATTTGCCTAGCCAGCTTGGGAAGGGTTATGCAACTATGAAGTTGAATTTTTATGTAAATGCAAAAGTACAGTTAGATTTTTAAAACAGAATTTGGGAATACTCAACAGTAAATTTCACTATACAAAGATGAAGTTTTCTTTTGGGTTTATAGTTCTCCATATTTTAATTTTAACTGCCATTTTTAACAAAAGGAATCAAGTTTAAAGAGACCATTTAACTCATGTCTGGGACTTACACCTCTTGTCAACCATTGGACAAATGGTTGACTCTCTCCATCTAATGCTGATCATGCTTCCCCAGAATAAAATAAGTCTGGGATTAAACTCCACCATCATCTGGAACTCCCTCTGGTCAAGGAAAGCAATTATTTCAAAGTATATTACATATCAACTATGTTCGGCACATCATACTAAACATTGAGGATGATAAAAGTATAAGACATGCTCTCAGTTTCCAAGGAACTCTAGTGGAAGATGAGGACAAGCCCCTCTCTTTTTTTGCTTAGAAAATGGAAATGTTGTTAAGAAAAATAATTGTATTTTACCCCTTTATATATCTTGAAAGGCAAGGATGGATGTTCTAAGTTTTACTTGCTAGTTGCTAAATTGGCTCAAAAACCACTTTAATCCTTTAAACTGTGTGATCCAGAGGCTGTCCTTTGCACTTCAGTTCAGTTGCTCAGTCATGTCCGACACTTTGTGACCCCATGAATCACAGCACGCCAGGCCTCCCTGTCCATCATCAACTCCCGGAGTTCACCCAAACTCATGTGCACCAAGTCAGTGATGCCATCCAGCCATCTCATCCTCTGTCGTCCCCTTCTCCTCCTGCCCCCAACCCCTCCCAGCATCAGGGTCTTTTCCAGTGAGTCAACTCTTCACATGAGGTGGCCAAAGAATTGGAGTGTGAGGTTTAGGATCAGTCCTTCCAAAGAACACCCAGGACTGATCTCCTTTAGGATGGACTGGTTGGACTGACTAAGGATATACAAATAAAGATGTGATGTTGGTGATGAAAATAATGGGAAAAGAAGATATGAAAAAAATATAAACTAGGAGTAGGGAGAAGAGGTGGGGAACATGGTGCTCAGGGCATTTTAGAAAATTAAACCATACCACCTGTGTGGTTTAAGTACCAGACATAAACCCGGTGCCATGGAAGCATAAACTTTCTGGGAGCCAGGACTTGAGGGAACCGAGAGATGAGCTGTCGAGAAAGACTATGGGACGAGAACACACCAAGGAGAGGGGGCACTCCAGGCGGGGGGAGTACAGGAGGTTATATGGGACAAAAACAAGGGGTTTCCAATGATCCTTCCATGTTGGAGAGGGGCAGGGACATTCCCTTGGCTGATATGGGTACACGAGTGGTGGAGAGGGTGAGAGGTCAAGGTTAGGCTGTGAAATGACTCATGTCGAGGCAGGAAGTTACTTACAACTATTCCTCTTCTGCCAGAAAACAAGTGGATTTTCAGTCCTTTTACAGTAGCACCCAATAAGCAACTGCCAAATTGTGAGCCAGCGAAGAGAACAGCGTGCACTCAGCAAAGGGGACTAAAAATACAAAGTACTTCAAGTGCCAAAGGAGTGGTACAGCAACAAAGGGTCCAGGAGCACAGCAGGAGAGGAGCTCTTCAAGAGTGGTCAAGGAGGGACAAAGCCTGCCAGGCCTTGCTTTTTCACCTTAGAGGGGGGAAACTTCAAGAGCCATGGAAAGAATCAGAGAAATTATCCATAACCTCTTCCCCCACAACTTTGGACATGTGTATCTGATTTATACAATTAGTTTTATTCCTGGACATATGTCTAAGTGATATTTTTCTCTGTGGCAAATATACCAACAATATCCCTGGCATTAATTCACTGCACGGTTCTAAGTAGGTGCCTTAATTGCCAGGCCTTAGTTCCAACACCTGTAAAGGACACATCACGATCTCAGGAATGCCCTGGACAGGGCTTCAAACCACATCAAACACCAGAGAGGTCTTTCTGAAAACGCAAGTATCCAGAAACAAGGCCTTCCTTATGATCCTCCATACCTGAACCATTTGGCTTTCGAAGTTTTGGGGATTTTTTCAGTTGCAGATAAGGGTTTGTAGATTTAGCTATAATTTGAACAGTCTGAAGGTGAAGCAAGGATACATGCATGGAGCTGCTGTACAGTACAGGGAGCTCAGGTCAGTGTTCTGTGATGACCTAGAGAGGTGGGATGGGGAGTGGACAGAGCGGATACATGTATGTATATGGCTGGTTCACTTCATGGTATACAGAGACTAACAGTGCTGTACAGCAATTATACTCCAATATCCAATAATTAAAAGAAAAAAATAATACATCCATGCGATGTTACAGTCAGGTAGGTCACAGCCTTCTTTTCCTTCAGAAGAAACTGAGGACCACTCAGGGAAAACGTACTTGTCTAAGCACACTGCTAATTAATGACAAACCAGAATCCATTTCCCTGTTTGTCTTCTATATCTCTTCCCAACAAGCCCCAAATGGGACAGTGCATACATCTCATCACAACAGTGGGCTCACTCTCCCCACTGCCCCACAACTTGGGTGAACACATCCGAGTGACAGGTGAGGGAAGCAGAATCCCCAGCACCTACATACATGCAGAGTGCTACCATTAACAGTTAATGCCTACAGGAATTATAAAACCCCTCAGAAATCAGAACATTACAGCTAAAGCCATTTTACATTGAATCAGCACGCTTTATGGTTGGCTGCTGAGAACTCTCTAAGTTAATACAGTGTTTCCTTCAGGGATGACCTGTGAGAAAACGGTTCACAGACAAAACGTTTTTTCATCTTAATTAAATAACTGTTAGGAAATGGCAACCCACTCCAGTGTTCTTGCCTGGAAAATCCCATGGACAGAGGAGCCTGGTGGGCTACAGTCCACGGGGTCGCAAAGAGTCGGACACGACTGAGCGACTTCACTTTCACTATGCATTTTTAACATTATCTTCCATTTAATGCCATGGGATACTGGCTTTCCCACTTCCAGCAGTAACATTCATTTCCTTTTAAAAAGAAATTTTTGAAAAATTTCAGACAAGAAAATAATGGTACAAGTGGCACTTGGATAGGAAAAAGATCATAAAGGTAGTACATGTATGAAAGGAATCTTGGGAAGCACTGTTTTCAGAGACACATTTCTTTCATGGTGGGAACAAGATTCAAAACATATATCTATTTTGCCTGGTGATCCAGTGGCCAAGACTCTGTGTTCCCTATGCAAGGGGCCGGGGTTCCATCCCTGGTCAGAAACTCGATCTCACATGCCACAGCTAAGATGCAGCACAGCCAAATAAATATATTTTAAAAAATAAATGAAAAATGTTACTTGTCTTCAAAAAAAAAAAATCTACTTGTGTTACTTTGCTTAACACTCCTCACAGGAGGGATTCAAACACAGTTTTCACGCCATGGCCCACATAAAAAACAAGTGACAGACAAAGGGATGGCACTCTCACAGCCCAGGTGGTGACAGCCGAGGGGTCCAGTCCCAGTCCCCCTTGACCCTGCCTCACTGCCGGAGATTTCAGAGAGTCACACCTGTAAACCAACAGGGCACACTTGCTGGGAAGCCGTTTTTCTCCCCAAGGGAGGTGCACCTTCCTGAAACAGGAGCACAGTTGGAAGGACAGCTCTGTTCCCTGCTAAGTAAAGTACACGTCTGGCAGCGATGACCTCATCCCACCACCCCTACTCCAGTTCATGGGCCTGTGGAACCACGTATGTCAAATTCAAGACTAAATGCATCATCTGAAATCTGTAAAAAAGTCATTTCCACTACTGGGATTCCCGGCAAACAGTGCCACAGCAAATGGTTCAGAGCCTGCTGCCCTGTCGAGCCCTACTAAAAATACTGATTAACGTTACTGTTGTCAGAGGACCTAAGAGAGAGAGATGCACAGCCATGTTCTGAGTTAAGCTATGACCAGACACCTTACATCTCACATACCTCAACCTAGAGGGAGATGCTCCACTAGAGATCCAAGCATTTGCTGGCTGTGGAGGCCTTACAAGAATGCATCATTCACTTGATGCTGGGGCTGTTAGGCTGGCATCCCAGAGGCGTGCCATGGTGGAGGGCTGCTCTGAAAGGTGTGTCGAGGAAGAGAGACCGGTAAGCAGCAAACATCACCCAATAAAGTTCTGCTTGCCTCTCATTATTCTGTCGTGAGGTCAACTGACTGCCCTCCTCTGGTCTAGACCTTTCATTCAAGGCCATAATGTTCCAGGAATCAAGGAAAAAATCCTTCCTTCCTACTCCACCTCCATATTCCTGCCCCAAACCCACACTTAAAGCCTCAGACAAACCTGAAAGAAATCACCTGAATACTCACAAAGTTCTCTGTTTCTCCCCTCTGTTCAAACCTTAAGAGACACTGAAGTAGTGAAATAAAATCATGGAACACACTGGACGTTAAGTTGCTGATGGAAATCGAGTCGTGGTTTCTGTACACAAGCCCATTGTGCTTAGGAACTAGATGCACACATGGCTCCTTGGCAAGCCCGAGGACTCACAGAAGAGGTTTTCCAAAGTATGTGCGCCAAACATAAGCTTATTCTAACAAGTATTTCCTAGTCCACACCCCATTAAGAGATGTAGCTTGGCCAGTAGGGTTTTTTCAAGAAGATACAAATACTTTTTGACACACTGGCTCCATCACAAAATAAAGCCAGTCACAGGGCAACAGAAGCGTGTCTGCAGAACCCTCTTGTGGGGAGGGAAGAGGAGACATGCGAGGGGTGTAACAGAGGCTCATGCTGCTTGGATGACGCTACAGTCAAAGGTGTGCCGAAGGAGGGACGATGAAGATCGTTTCAGTTTTTAAAGCCAAAAGCAGATGACCACAGTATTAGAGCAACACAGCTCTGTTGTTTCTATATACAGTGTTCTAAACACTGAAAGCTGAGGCTTCAGAGAAAGGACTTCTGATCCCAAGAAGGAACAGTTGCAGGATGCTTGGCTGGGGCTACCAGAGGTATTTTGATCAGCCCCAAAGCTAAATGGCACAAGTGAAGAGCTGTGATGCACCCACTTACCTATGGTGTCCACATGTCAAGTTCTGTCTCCATGTCACACTGAATCCAGGTAACCAGAAAGTAGTGTGTCTGCAGAACTGTATATTAAAGGAAGGAAGGAAGAGTACTGCCCGAGAAGTAATAAAACTCCAGAAAGAAAGGCCACGCTCTAGCTACAAGCCTTACAGGAGAAAGGGACCCTGCTTCGGCCTGGAAGAGAGAGCAAGTTTCACGTATCAGAACACAAAGCAAGAAATCCTGCTTACACAGGTTCTATCAGCATCCTAGGGACAATCTTTATTTCCTGGCCTGATTGAGACTGATAGAATATGTTCCAGTTTTACCTGGGGTCTCAAGAGTCCAGTCGCTGTCTACAGCACAGCATCACCTGGGGCCCTGTTAGAAAACAAAATCCTGCGTCCAGCTCCAGACCTATTAATCAGAGACTCGGCAGGGTGAGCCGGGAGGGCGTTCAGTAGTCTCTTTCTAGGTGATCCTACTGCACACTTTGCAGCTTAAGCACTAGTGATCCAAGCAAAACCCTGCCTTAGATCCACATAGACAGCTCACCCAGAAATGGTGACAAAATGCTTTTCCTTCTGACCAATCCCAAATTCAGTATCAAACTAAACAGTAAATTCCAAAAGATACTACTGAGATAATTTCAGATGCGAAAATGGACTGAACTCTCATTTCCTGTACAGACACAGCATGAAGTTTATTATTAGTAGCAAAGAAATGTAAAGTTCCCATGAAAATATAAAATGCAACATATTTTTATACTCATGGTTCACTTGAGGATCGTATTGCTCCAGGAGAACTATCTGGTCATCAATTTTTACAATGGACTCAGGAACTCAAAGGACGCATAATGATAATGACCTTCCTAAGATATTCATATATTTAAATGAGGTATATTTAATATGCAATAATTTCAAAAATATATATCCTTTTAATGTCAGTTCTTAAAGCTAGTAAGAAAGTGAAATAGGTACATCACACCCTGGGGTGAGCAGGATATTGTAAATTAGAACAACTCTTATGGAAAGCAATTTGGCAATATGTGTCAAGCCATAAAAACATCCATATTCTTTGACCTAATAGGTCTAGGTCTACTTTGTTTCAGATTAAGAATAATTCCCTAAATGAAAAAGTTATATGAATGAACAAAGACATCTACTATTGGCCCCACATGGAGGAGACAGGATATCTAACAATATGGAAACAGTTAAATTCATGAACTGACCATTAATATGACCACCAAACATGAAAACAGATTAACATTAAAAAACCGCAAATGAAAAAGATACAAATTATATCTAAGAATTACAGAATTACAACTAAGTAAAATATATAATATATACGTGCTTGCACAAAGAAGAAGGCGAAAGAAACATGAACATTGGAAGGCAAAGGCAAATCCTACTCATTTTTCTGTTTGGGGATAATACTACTACTAAATATGAATAGATCTATCTGCAAGCAGCCTTGAACACTCGCAAGTCTGAGTTTGGATAAACTAATTTCTGTCTTTGTGCACGTACATATTCATGGGAGAAGGGAAACTCGAGAAAGAGGAAAATACCAAATTAGTCATTGTCAAGGGACAGTGGCGGATTTAAAATGAGACTTACCACCCCCTAAAAATCAAACCACAGAACAGGAGCTCAACCCACAAAATTTTAGGAAACAGAACAATCTAAACCATGATGTAAGTAGGAGATCAGTAAATCAGAAAACATCCAAAATAGTCTCTCTCCCTCTACCCTTCACGATTTTCAGAAATAATGTTAGAAGATAGACTGAGAAAACTACTATTTGTTGAGCTACATTTTAAACCAATGACTCTAATTTCCAACTGACTACTATTAATCACAGCTGATCTTCAAAAGCCATTTGGGTTTAAGCCTGTGACACAGGGAACGAATTTGCAACACGAGTTCTTACAAAGCCCAAGTCCCGAGTTCCTGCCAAGTTCGGCTTTCATCCACAGGCTGGCCTGGCACAGCTCCAGCACCCACAGCTGGATTGCTACCATCCTGGCCTTGGAACATTAACTTCCTCTTCATCTGGGGCAAGTTTCCCATCACACGGTTTATTATGACACCAATCCTTTTCTAACGTGTTTAAGATAAACTAATTAGAATTTGATTTTCAGTTTTCAGCCTCTCAAGAATTATTAGGGAGGGGCATGGGGGAAATGAAGTTGCTGTGCAATTTCAGGCAAAGTTCAGACAGAACTTTATAAATCAGCAAAACTATCACTCTGTTGCAAACAATTCTCAAGGCGCTTGAATGGCACAAAACGCAAGTCAGTAGCTCCCAACAATTGAGAAACAATTACCAAGAAAATGTTCATGACTCCATCCAAAAAAAAAAAAAAATCTTTAAAAGAGCTGTCAGGTTACAATATTTGTGTGTTTATGTTTAATGTGAAACAAGGGCTTTGATACCCTTAGAGAGTTTATTAAACTCTGCTTGGGGGTGGGGG
>SJYX01010633.1:204675-228258 GCA_006410675.1 Oreotragus oreotragus
TGGGGGAGGGGTGGGGGATGGTGGAGGGAACGCTACCCCAAAGGCTTGCCAATTTAAATTATTACACACTAAAATTATGTTACCCCAGTTCCACTTCTCTCACAGAACCTCCTATTCTCTGGCTGTGTTATTCTCAAAAATTATGGTTGCCCCAAGAATTTCAATCATTACAAGAAGTATCAGTGGAAGGTGAGATGGAGCTTGTGTTAGCGACTCCATGCATTCTCTAATACTTTAAATCTAGGATCCCGGTGGGTCTCAGGAAGGCAGAGCATCTGCTGAAAATGAGTATCAGTTTAAACACATAGCATTTTTTTCTGCTTTCCAAGACGATTTCCAGATGTGTCCTCTGTGAAGTAAGACTTCCAATTGTGAAGGTGTGAAGAGGGCGATTTAGTGGGTGTGAGAGATGCTGCTCTGATATCACTTTGTGGGTAGATGAGACACGTGTTGTACTTGAATGAGAATAGGTATTGCCTCCAGAATGCAGTAAACTTAAAGTTCAACAGTGCATTTTTGGTATTTTTGGCTGATAAGAAAGATGGAGGTGAAAGGTTATGGTAGGGAATATAGGTTAAGAATTACCAACAAATACGTGCTTCCCTAGCGGCTAAGGCAACACCACCATTTCATGAAACTTCCTTACACGAGGACCAGGACGAGCCTCCTATTCAGAGGTTCCTGAATGTAAACTTCACTTACTCGGCAAGTATAGCCTGCTTCTTACAAAGGAGTGAATTCCTAGTGTGCAATCTGAGTCTCTTCTCAATAATCCAAACTTGAGAAGTAAACTTATCTAAAATAGCAAGATTCACCCTTAGATTTACTTGAGCATTCTCCTCATGATAAACATCACTTGGGAAAAGAGCAGAGGAGGAGGAAGGATGGGAGAAAGACAGAATCATGAGGATGGAGGAAAGAAGAAAGATATGGACTGAAGGAAAAATATCATCAAGGAGTACGTAGTCTTTTGCAGAAATACTCTTTCTACCACCATCTCCTTTAATGCAGTTAAAACAGACTACCCTTATGCGCCTTCCACCCACCAGCCATAAATCAAATATAATGCCAACAGCTTCACAAATATGATTCATGGAACAATGTGGACTTAAATATTCCCTTTGCCCTTTTAAAGGTAGCAGGATCAAGAAGACTCAGACAAGGACAACATTAGATAAGATCAGTTACCTACCATTGCTCACCATCCGCCTGGCCACCTCCCACAAGACAAGTCCAAAGGCCCAGATGTCGACTCTCTTGTAAGAATCAAAACAATCCACCTGGATAGTTTCATCGAGAACTTCGGGGGCCATGTAGCGTTTGGTGCCCACACGGGGGTTATTCCCCACATCGAGCTGATTGGTGCTCTGGGAATGCATGACTGCCAGGCCTAAAAGGAAGGAGACAATAGTGTCAACCCTTTCTCACAGAGGGTTGCTGAAGGTTTTCAACCCAACCCAGCACACAGCCCCCTCTGTGGCATCCAAGGTGACTGCCACATTTCCCCCTCCACCCCTAGTCATCCCTGGAGTGCTGTTGTGATGACTTAGGTTGAGAGCGGGAAATAGGGCTGATGCCAGAAACATCCTGGGTGTATTAAGTTAATACAGGAACCTCAGAGACAAAAAGTTTTGAGTAAATACACCAAATCAATATGAAGCTGGTGTTCAAAATCCACAAGAAAACAAACTTACTTGTTAAATGGGAGCCTCAAAAGAAGCTCTCAGCTCCAGCACAGCTCCCACTGGTCTCCAAACAAACTTCAAACCATTTGAAGAAGGGACTTTGAGGCAATTTATCGCTACATAAAGAGGCAACTGCTCTGGGCCCTGCTCTATCCCTAAAAAAGGACCACTCATCTGAACAGTTATTACTGTTTAGTCGCTCATTCATGTCGACTCTTTATGACCCCACGGACTGTACCTTGGCAGGCTCCTCTGCCCATGGGATTCTCCAGGCAAGAATACTGGAGTGGGTTGCCATTTCCTTCTCCAGGGGATCCTCCCAACCCAAGGATCAAACCCATGTCTCCTGAATTGACAGGTGGGTTCTTTACTACTGAGCCACCTGGAAAGCTCCATCTGAACAGCAACCTGGGCCAAACCCACAGGCTTTTTTCTCAACAGCCACATGTACAGAGAACAATAAGCTGAGCCCAGATTCAAAGCACAGCTCTCATGTTAAATGGTTTTGAAGCACTTTCTTAAGCCATGTCTCATTTCAGAATTCATCAGCCAACTAAAGAGACCCACATTCGTCACAGACCAAGGGACAGATACATGCATGGTTTATTTGAGAATGGGATTTTTGATGCTTAGGCAGACCAACTGAAGATGATTTCTCTGACACTGAGAATAATGAAAATTGCCAGAGTGGAGTTAGCAGGCTGTATAAACCTTTGTATCCCAGGGGGGATCCCTCAGGTCATCTGTGGAGGATGCTTCTCCCCCCAAGTCCATGGCTCTGAATGGGTGGGATGACGACTCCATATAAAGCCAGGAGATAGCATGCATGTCATCTCAGCCTTAATAATTGCCAGAGACACTGGCAACTGCGTTTGACTCAGACTGGTTCCTCTTTCCCTTGATTTTATAATCAATCCTAAGATTCCATAGCTACTATGAAAATTTCCCAAATCATATACGCCCCTCCATTTCCAGAACCAAATAGTCAAGATAACAGAATACAAAACAAGTGCAGTTTAAATAGGCACAGAGATGCTAGCTGTGGTGGTTTAAAAATATACCCATGAGTGTTTTGAAACTTCTCCCTTAAAGAGGGGAAACTCAGTTCCCCATGCCTTGGGCATGGGCTGGACCATCAAAGACAACGGGGCAGAAAAGTGTGTGATTAGAACAGAAGGCATATGTCTCCCTGTTTGCTCTCTGGGGTCACTCATAGTGTAGGAGGACACTCCAGCAGCCCAGTGAACAGGACCATATAAGGAGCTGAGCGTGTCATGTGAGTGAGCAGCCGTGAGAGGGCGCCATCCTGGTGGTTCCTCCAGCCCCCAGCAGGCCTTCAGATGCCTGCAGCCCTGACTGACGGCACGACTGTTACCCCTCTAAGACCCTGGGCCAGAACCACAGACTTGAGTTGAGCTTGACTGCGACCCCTCACTGAGCTTGACTGTTACCCTTCTAAGATCATGAGCCAGAAATACAGACCCAAGCTGTTTAGCTTGACTGTTACCCTCTAAGATCAGGGGCCAGAACCACAGACCCAAGTTGTTCTGAGACTGCTGACTTGACTGTGTGAGATAATAAATTTGTGTTCTTCTAAGCTGCTAAGTTTTAGAGGTAATGTGTTTCCCAATAATCAGTAATTACACTAACTAAAGAGACAAACCAACCAAATGCCTCAATTCCTATTTCAAAAAAACTGGAAAACCTTGAAAATGGATATAGTAAATGATATGAAAGAATAATCAGTAACTTTTAGGTGTGATAAAGTATGATTATGCAAGAGAAGTATTTCGAAGGGGTTCATTTTGAAGCATTTAAGAGTAAAGAATTGTGACATCTACAGTTTATTTTCTAATGAATTTGCAAATACATATACTCAGCCACATATAGATAAAGGAAATTTGGCAAAATTTTAATAACTGCTGAATCTAGGTTTTGTGGATATGAATGATCATCCAACTATTTTTTCAGTCTTTATGTTTGAAATTTTTTTATAATCAAAAGTTAGGAAAATACAATACTGGTGTTTTTGCTAAAATACTGATAGTTTTGCATTATTAATAACAACATAATAGTGACTCTTAATTTCTAGGTATAAAGTAAAAAGCTAATATAAATTGTGGTCACATAGGAACCATCTCCTGTACTACTGATCTACTTCACTGAATACCCCTTAAAACACAAAGTTGTGTTTGAAACTATGAATCCAATTGGAGAGTAGGCCAAAATAAATGCAATTAAATAATTAATCAGTTGGCTTTGCTGCTGCAAATTTCTCCCAAGTCCCATAAACCAAAACCAACAGCTGCCTCAGTCTGCCCATCTTCCCTTGGCCTCTGGACTATAACAGTATCTACCATTTAAATGATTATTTGCAAAGCATTTATAAAATTTCTGAATCTTACACAAGAATCGTGTGAGGCATAACTGACTTTCATAACATGAATTAATACTTGAACACACTATTATAAAAGTTTCAAACAACAGAGAAGTACAGGCATAGTATCAAACACTGAAACCCCCCTTGCTAAGCTCCCCCACTCTTGCACTGAATATAAGCAGGTCAGCAATTAAGGCAGGTAAACAGGTGGAAGGACCTACACAAAAATACTGGGTCAATAACTGGGAAACACAAATCACCTCAGCTTCGTAACTCCTGGCATAGTCGTAACAGTCTTCTACACCACAACTTGCCACAACAAAAATGTTAGTGTCATGCCTTCTCATACTTGGAAAACATTGTAAAATAATTTCTCAGCATGAACACAAGGACTTTAAAGGGATTCAAAATACAGAAAATCTTCTGATATGTCAACTATTGTGTTTAATAACAAACAGTTTTATCATTTATATAATTAGAGTTCATACTGCCTAAACCTTTATCAGCGTACCTACAAGACCGACAATGATATGAAAATAAGATAAACATTTTTTATCCAAGTAGAGGGGGCATCCCCAGTAGTTCCCTGCAATGAAGACCCAGGATTACAATTCAGTTCTCATTAGCCTATCATTCAGCCAGTATTCTCGGGGTCCAGGTTAAGTAGGTTTTATATAGAATGCCACTGTAAATGAAAATAATCTTATTTAGAATGCAATTAAAGCTGCATTAAGAATCACTCTACCACCTAAGAATGAGATATCTCAGCAGAGCAAATGGTAAATTGGTTTGGGGATTTCCCCTCGCCTCTTTGATTTATATAATTTTGCGTTGGCTACAGAACAACTTTAGATACCATTTTAAAGATAAACTTATTCCATAGATTATTTAACTGTGTACCTACTTTCTGTAAAGGCTTGTGAAATCAGAAAGCACCAGTAGTGGTTGCCTCTCAGGGTGGGTTGGGGCAGGAATGAACTGAACCAGCCCAAAATGACTCTCTAGGGTAACAGGAAGGTCTGTATCTTAACAGGGATTTGGACGTTACAGCATCTGTCAAAACTCTGAGAGTTAAGATCTGCACAGTTAATGTGAAGTGTAAATTTTACCTGAAAAGAAAAAAGTAAACAAAAACTTCCAATGATGATACAGTGGTGTGTATGCCGAAGCCACTGGAAGGGCTCTTTTGTCTATAGTTTACTTTGAAATGTACATAGACTGAGGTATACTGATAAACAGGAGGCTGGATATGTGATAACAGTAAAATGTTCATGGGAGAATCTAGGTGGTAAATATACAGGTGTTCACCATGGAGCCATTTCAATTTGCATTCCTGAAATTTTTCCTAACAGTGTTAGGCGAGAAAAAGATGCAACCCAGCTAAAAGGGAACATGACAAAAGTTAAAGAACAGTAAATTAAAAAATACTTTTAAAAATTTACCCAGATCTGCTATGCAACACTGCCCATTCTTCTTAACCAGGATGTTTTTGCTTTTTAAATCTCGGTGAGCGATGGCTGGCTTCCCTTGGGTCCCAAAGATCTCTATGTGCAAATGTGCGAGACCGCTAGCTATAGACAGCACTATTCTCAGGCAGCTCACTGTATCCAGAGTAGTAAGCTGAAGGTAGTCGTACAGCGATCCCATTTCATGATAATGTGTGATTAACCACAGCTGTGTACTGGAGTGCCTTGATGTCATGTCTGAAGCAATGAAACCTGGAGACAAAAATTAACAGACAAGTGAGAATTCCACATTACAGCTTCAGTACACAGAAACAGTGACCCATATAGTAGAGATCACCCATGACAAAAATAATTAAACTCATCAACTACCATGAAGGAAGGTTTACAGAGGCATCAGCAGAGAAATAGAATGTACTTATTAATGCATTCAAAAGGCACTGCTAATGAATAGGAAATTTTCATATTCACTTCCATTGTAAATAGTCCTTAAATTTTTTACCTTTTAAAAATATTTTACATTGCATTAAGATTCAGATAGGAATAATATCTTTGGGCTTACCCACAGTAATAGCGTCAAACCCTTCATCGTGCTGGCATTCCAAGCACAGATCATTCATTGTCCACCCAGAGAGAACACAAAACCTAGAACCTAGACACCTGTGTTCCAGTCTCGATCTGCCTGTGATCTGCTGTGTAATATTGGACAACTCACTTAGGCTCTTTGGATTGTCTCTGTTGTAAAATCAAGGGGTGAGTTTATATTAAATAGCTGACTGATTCATTAAATTTAAAAAGGAATCTATCAAATATAACAAGCATCCTCTTCGTCAGTCACACAGGGCAATCAAGATGATGGTATATGTAGGCTATTCTAACACAGATTTGAAAAGGAAAAATTACAGTATAATGTGAAAACAGCCTTACTGTATACTAATATGTGCAAAGGACAACAGGAGCTCAGAGCAGAGAATCATAATAACTCAGACTAGATGTTACAGTGGGCTTCCATCAAGAAGTGACTACTGAAGTGGTCTTGAAGTGAAAGCCTCATCCTGTGATAAACCATACAAGAAAAGAATATGAAAATTTATATATATATGTATAACCGAGTCACTGTGTATAAACCAGAAATTAATATAACACTGTTAACTATACTTCAATAAAATTTTTTAAAAAAGAAGTGAGATATTGAAAGTTGTAGATACAGAGGAAGGAAGAAACTTTTCTAGACATTCTGAGGGAACTTTTCAGCACACTGAAGGAACTTGAAGTCAGAGGCACTTCTTAACCTATGAAATAGTGTACCTGTCTTTTCTGCTACAGAGATACTTTCTAACATTATAAATCTATGCCTTATGAACACACTTGATGGAGAGTGAAATTTAGAACTTAGAAATATAAGGGGAATTTTTTAAAAAAGATAAGACTTGAAGAATTAAATGACCTGTGAAAGTAAGAAAGCAAAGGAAAACACTTAAAATGCTTTACTTTATATGAAGTACTTTATATAAAATTCATAACACTTTCAGCAATTTTTTAATAATATTTTCATAAATTGGGATTTTTCTCAACAGACCAGTAGGATAAATATCATTATACTCATTTTACAAATAATTGAGTTGCTGCTGGGAGGTGCCAAGGATCACACAGCTATTAAGTTGCTACTAACTCCAAGTTTGATGCTAGCTGCCCTGATGCACCATACCTTGCATAAGAAAGTGCTGGGAACAGAGAAAAGTACCTAATTGATCATCATCAACAGAAGCTGTTACTAATTAGAGAGAACTAGCAGTGTGCCAGACACAGGTTTAAACACCTCATGCGCAGTCCTCCAACAACCACATGAACGGGATGGATCACATCACTAACATTAAAGTCACTGACACTAAGGCCAGTAATGTTAAGGTCACTGGCATCAACATCAGTAAGGCAGCCAGCAGTCCGGCTCTAGAACCCATTCTCTTCCCTGCCAGTTCATCCTGCCTTCAGACAAGCTGGCTTCTACTCAGATAAAGACAATCCTGACATCTGTACCCATAGGACATCTGTCACGTGAACTGAGTAACACTTCTACACCTGAATCTTCATCTCTTTCTCCCTCTTCCTCTAAGGTGGTCCCCACAGCCAGCCTTAGTCTCTCACTCGTCACTGTTCTCCAGCCTGTCTTTGTGTCCCCATAGCTGATGCTCTGGGAACCCTTAGCTGACCATAACATAAATCAAACTGTGCACTTAGATATAGAAAAGATTTCTGCTACAACGAGGCCCTATTATATAGCTGTGCTGGTGTTAGTCGTTCAGCTGTGTCTGAGTCTTTGTGACCCCATGGACCGCAGCCTACCAGGCTCCTTGGTCCATGGGATTCGCCAGGCAGGAATACTGGAGTGGGTTGCCGTTTCCTCCTTCAGGGGATCTTCCTGACTCAGGGATCTAACCCACGCCTACTTGCTGGCAGATTCTTTACCCACTGAGCCATCAGGGAATACCCTATTGTATAGCACATGGAACTATATTCAATATCCTGAGATTAAACCATAACAGAAAAAGAACACATAAAATAATGTGTGTGCATATATATATATAGATAGATAGATCACTGCTGTATAGCAGAAATTAATGCAACATTGTAAATCAACTATACTTCCATTTTTAAATGTTTCTGCTTAATCATTTTATACCACATGATATCCATCTTTAATGACTTTCTCAAAAGTGAGTATCCCAAATTATAGAAGCATCACTCAAAAGAAATTAAATCACTGTGATAAATATGTGTAGCCTTTATTGATTCCTCTGGCCAAAGGAGAGCAGCATCTGATTGATTAATTAAATAAGTAAATAAGATTCATTCTCTCACCTTCTCTAAGTCCCCAAGTTCTCAGAAAGGGATTTTTTCTGGCCCTTAATTATGCTTTAGACCTTCAAGAAAAATGACTTTCAAATAAGTAGGATTTTTAAAAGCTGTTGAACACTCAAGTGTGAATTCGTAACTACATTTGCTTCAACATGCCAGAGCATTTTCATGGGGCGTTTACAGTTTGAGTCAAAGCCTTCTACTGTTAGTGGAGACTGAACAGATGCCCATAAGCTGGAAGTCTGGCCCAACCATTGGATGTGTTTATAACACAGAGAGAAAGTGATTAGGGCAAAAGCCTCTTTCAGAACAGCAAAAGTCATCTTCCCAGGCTCCTTAAGAACTAAAATAAAACCCAACTCNTAGTGGAGACTGAACAGGTGCCCATAAGCTGGAAGTCTGGCCCAACCATTGGATGTGTTTATAACACAGAGAGAAAGTGATTAGGGCAAAAGCCTCTTTCAGAACAGCAAAAGTCATCTTCCCAGGCTCCTTAAGAACTAAAATAAAACCCAACTCTTACATGAGGTAAGCAGTACCCCTGTGAGCCTCTTGAGTGGCAGCTCTTGTGGGAACCAGGCGCCAGGCAGCTCTGACCGTGGAGGAGTGAGGTCAGCAGGTCGTGGAGCACAGGGTTTGAGAGTGTCGGGCTCCAGAGCAGCACTGCCAGGCACTCACATGGCCCACCATCCTGAGCTGGGTGAGCCTACCTCTGTCACATAAAATCACCGTCTTGGCTGGGAGAGAGGCTCAACAGGGAAGGGACATATGTATAATTATGGCTGATTGACACTGTTGTACAGCAGAGACCAATACAACATCATAAAGTGATTATTCTCCAATTAAAAATTTAAAAGAAAAAATTTTTAAGATTATATTAAATATAAAGAAAATCTCTGCCTTGGTTTCCTCGTTTCTAAGATATGAATAGCACCGTCCTCTACGTAAAAGAGTCACTGTGAGAATAAAAGAATTAATACAGGTAAAATGCTTTGTAAGATGCCTACCACACAGTTAAGAGTGCAAGTACAGCTGGTTACTCGTAGGTCAAAATAGCTCCAGGTTCAATTACAACCCCAAATTTTATAATTTAGTATCTTTTAGGTAGTTTCCTTCCAGTTGGTCTAAAAAAGTTCTGACATTAAATGGTGAATCAGTACCTTTTAAGAATATGAGATACTTCTACAGATGGAGAGTGTAATGGCCGCACAGTATGAATGTACTTAATCTCACTTACATGATTAAAATAGTCAACTTAATGGATACTGTACCATAATTTTTTTAGTGCTATAATCTCTTTTAAAAATTTATTTTCTCAAAGGATAGTTGAGGTAAAATGTCGTGTTAATTTCTGCTGTATGGCACAGTGATTCAGTTATACATATATACACATTTTCATATTCTTCTCCATTACTGTTTATCACAGGGTATTGAGTATACTTCCCTAGNTGCTACTAACTCCAAGTTTGATGCTAGCTGCCCTGATGCACCATACCTTGCATAAGAAAGTGCTGGGAACAGAGAAAAGTACCTAATTGATCATCATCAACAGAAGCTGTTACTAATTAGAGAGAACTAGCAGTGTGCCAGACACAGGTTTAAACACCTCATGCGCAGTCCTCCAACAACCACATGAACGGGATGGATCACATCACTAACATTAAAGTCACTGACACTAAGGCCAGTAATGTTAAGGTCACTGGCATCAACATCAGTAAGGCAGCCAGCAGTCCGGCTCTAGAACCCATTCTCTTCCCTGCCAGTTCATCCTGCCTTCAGACAAGCTGGCTTCTACTCAGATAAAGACAATCCTGACATCTGTACCCATAGGACATCTGTCACGTGAACTGAGTAACACTTCTACACCTGAATCTTCATCTCTTTCTCCCTCTTCCTCTAAGGTGGTCCCCACAGCCAGCCTTAGTCTCTCACTCGTCACTGTTCTCCAGCCTGTCTTTGTGTCCCCATAGCTGATGCTCTGGGAACCCTTAGCTGACCATAACATAAATCAAACTGTGCACTTAGATATAGAAAAGATTTCTGCTACAACGAGGCCCTATTATATAGCTGTGCTGGTGTTAGTCGTTCAGCTGTGTCTGAGTCTTTGTGACCCCATGGACCGCAGCCTACCAGGCTCCTTGGTCCATGGGATTCGCCAGGCAGGAATACTGGAGTGGGTTGCCGTTTCCTCCTTCAGGGGATCTTCCTGACTCAGGGATCTAACCCACGCCTACTTGCTGGCAGATTCTTTACCCACTGAGCCATCAGGGAATACCCTATTGTATAGCACATGGAACTATATTCAATATCCTGAGATTAAACCATAACAGAAAAAGAACACATAAAATAATGTGTGTGCATATATATATATAGATAGATAGATCACTGCTGTATAGCAGAAATTAATGCAACATTGTAAATCAACTATACTTCCATTTTTAAATGTTTCTGCTTAATCATTTTATACCACATGATATCCATCTTTAATGACTTTCTCAAAAGTGAGTATCCCAAATTATAGAAGCATCACTCAAAAGAAATTAAATCACTGTGATAAATATGTGTAGCCTTTATTGATTCCTCTGGCCAAAGGAGAGCAGCATCTGATTGATTAATTAAATAAGTAAATAAGATTCATTCTCTCACCTTCTCTAAGTCCCCAAGTTCTCAGAAAGGGATTTTTTCTGGCCCTTAATTATGCTTTAGACCTTCAAGAAAAATGACTTTCAAATAAGTAGGATTTTTAAAAGCTGTTGACCACTCAAGTGTGAATTCGTAACTACATTTGCTTCAACATGCCAGAGCATTTTCATGGGGCGTTTACAGTTTGAGTCAAAGCCTTCTACTGTTAGTGGAGACTGAACAGGTGCCCATAAGCTGGAAGTCTGGCCCAACCATTGGATGTGTTTATAACACAGAGAGAAAGTGATTAGGGCAAAAGCCTCTTTCAGAACAGCAAAAGTCATCTTCCCAGGCTCCTTAAGAACTAAAATAAAACCCAACTCTTACATGAGGTAAGCAGTACCCCTGTGAGCCTCTTGAGTGGCAGCTCTTGTGGGAACCAGGCGCCAGTCAGCTCTGACCGTGGAGGAGTGAGGTCAGCAGGTCGTGGAGCACAGGGTTTGAGAGTGTCGGGCTCCAGAGCAGCACTGCCAGGCACTCACATGGCCCACCATCCTGAGCTGGGTGAGCCTACCTCTGTCACATAAAATCACCGTCTTGGCTGGGAGAGAGGCTCAACAGGGAAGGGACATATGTATAATTATGGCTGATTGACACTGTTGTACAGCAGAGACCAATACAACATCATAAAGTGATTATTCTCCAATTAAAAATTTAAAAGAAAAAATTTTTAAGATTATATTAAATATAAAGAAAATCTCTGCCTTGGTTTCCTCGTTTCTAAGATATGAATAGCACCGTCCTCTACGTAAAAGAGTCACTGTGAGAATAAAAGAATTAATACAGGTAAAATGCTTTGTAAGATGCCTACCACACAGTTAAGAGTGCAAGTACAGCTGGTTACTCGTAGGTCAAAATAGCTCCAGGTTCAATTACAACCCCAAATTTTATAATTTAGTATCTTTTAGGTAGTTTCCTTCCAGTTGGTCTAAAAAAGTTCTGACATTAAATGGTGAATCAGTACCTTTTAAGAGTATGAGATACTTCTACAGATGGAGAGTGTAATGGCCGCACAGTATGAATGTACTTAATCTCACTTACATGATTAAAATAGTCAACTTAATGGATACTGTACCATAATTTTTTTAGTGCTATAATCTCTTTTAAAAATTTATTTTCTCAAAGGATAGTTGAGGTAAAATGTCGTGTTAATTTCTGCTGTATGGCACAGTGATTCAGTTATACATATATACACATTTTCATATTCTTCTCCATTACTGTTTATCACAGGGTATTGAGTATACTTCCCTAGAGTAGGACCTTGATGTTTACCCATTCTATATTTAAGTTTGCATCTGCTAGTCCCAAACTCCCAATACCTCCTCCACCATCCTCCACCCCCCGCTGCCACAAGTCTGTTCTCGACATCTGTGAGTCTGTGTTTTAGAGATAAATTCATGTCATATTTTAGATTTAACATGTAAGAGATATCACGTGTACCATAATTTAAAAAAAAAATAATGTAAGATGACAGGAATTCCCTGGTGATCCAGTGGTTTATTAGGACACAGTGTTTTCACTACCAGACAGGGTTCAATCCCTGGACGGTGAACATCCCAAAAGCTGTGTAGCTTGGCCAAAAAAAAAGTTTTGGGACTGAAATTCTTACATTAACTCAATCTCCCTGGTTTTAGTGATGAGGAAAAGGATGCTCAGAAACATACAACTCTGGCCCAGAGTCACACTGTGGGCCTCTAATTATGTGAGTAGAAACCAGCTTCCCAAACTCCCAGACACTGTTCCAAACACCATAACACAGCCTCCCATCATTCACTTACCTGCTGACTTCTACACCAGACAAAGCAAAAGAAAGAGTTGATTGCTTTTAGGAGATAAACAGTGAGGGCCCAGAACTGTGTGTGTATGTGAGTGTATAATTATGTATTTCTTGGGGGCTAGAGTTGGCAGTACTCAGGGATGGGGGAAATCACGATCTCATATTCAAAACAATATGCTCTTTTGATAGAAAAGAAAATGATCACAGAAAACCTCCAAGCCTCTACATCCAAAAAGCTGCTAAAGAAGAAATTAAACTGAAAAAGGTGGTACGTTTTCTATGCGCCTTCTCAGCTAAAGGGACTGACTACTCAGTACAATTAATCCACGTAGCTGTAATTATGATGAGGGTACCAGATCTCATGAATTCAGAATTTCCGAGGATCACTGGGTCACAAGAAGTGGACGATGTTTTGCCTTCTGTGATCACACTGAGGGAACCTAACTTCTTTCCCATGAGTTATATTGCAAAGGTGGCTTTCAAATTCCCAGAGTGATTAAATCCAATTTAATCAATATTTACTGAGCACCTACCACGTGCAGGGAATTGTCCCCGGGACTGGGTGTTAAAAACCTTATCAGTTACAACCAGAAAACAGGAGTATCTACCCTTCTACAGTCACGGTGAGGATTAATGAGAAAATGGACATGATATCCAGCAGTTGCTTACTGCATGGTAACTAATCGTTACTGTTGTTACATACACAATATAAGGCAGTGTATGGTAAGAGTTGTCTAGTGGAGGTACAAAGTACAGGAGGGCAGAAAAGTACACTTAAGATCCCTTGGGAGTCTGGAAGGAACTGAGAAGTTTTGAAGCAAGAAGGGGTGGCTGGAGCAGGGGTACGGGGACAGTGGGTGAGCAGGAGCCACACGACAAAGGCATGGACGATACCCAGGAACAGCAAACACCGGAAGTGGCTGCGTGTGGGCACGTGTATAGAGGAAGCTGCAGAGACCCCTTGAGACCTCAAAACGGAGCACCTGGAGTGCCAGGCTCAGACGTCACAGATGTTGCAAGCAGTATGAGAGTCAAAGGCATTTTGAGTAGAAGCGTCTCAGCTCCCCGATGGAGACAGTATCACAAGATGGACTGGAAAGGCAAGACCAACAGCAGTGGCACAAGCGAGGAGAACCAGGTGAGGCCCGGGGCCCAGCGGGGAGGGGAGGGGAGAAAAGGACACCAGGAACTGAGACGGTTCTGAGACGAAACATACCATCAAACTGGTAAGAGTCAAGCATCAAACAACTTTCACACCACGATTTGCAGACAACTTGACTCAGGCTTCATTAATACACTGGCAAACACTACACTGGCAGTACTGGAATAGAAGTGAATTCTGGCAATGGCCTTCCTATAAGCCACACCCAACCCAACAGCCATGAAGCAGCTGACACTATCCTATAATAGTCACAGTCTATAGAAACTTTACATCCACTATTAGAATCACTCCAGGCAGCACTCCTCGCACAGGTATTAGTATCAACACATTTAGAGAAACTCCTCAAAAGGGAGTCGACGGACTAAAGAAATATTCTAACCCTTTATACTCCATAGCAGTATTTCAATCAGCTCTTCACATATTTCACAAATGTTTCCAAGCTTTAGTTTCCAAATTAAAATGTATGCTAAATCCCTCTCTAAATCTGGGCTTTAAAAAGCAATGCCTTGTTTGAAGGAATGTGCATTTAATTATGATGTCCCTGGGAGCTATGAATCTCTAGGAAATCGTCCAAAGATCTTTCTTAGCTTGATTCAAGTAATAAATATTCAAAAAGGGTGGGGTAAGCAGAACTACGGAGGAAGCCTTGAAGTGAACAATATGGGGCAAATTTTTGTTATTTAAATAACAACCTGCAGAGGAAGACTTAGCAATAACAATTTCCTTTTCATCATCCAGTGAATCTTCAAACTTAGCTTCTCTGCAGATTTAAACAAGAGATTGGTGTGAAAGGAAAATTCAACAGTGTATATAAATGCTGACGGTCCCTATGTCACCATTCAGGAGAGACTTGCACATTCACATACACCCAATCAGAGAGGGCAAAGGCAGGCAGTTATTTCTTTCTAGAAAAAAATCGATGAGGGGATTGTGTACTTACCTAAGATATTTTCATGCCTCAGCATCACAGTGTTGTACAATTCTGTTTCCCTAAACCACGACTTCTCATCCCGGGAGGAAAAGATCTTCACAGCGACGTTCTCCCCTTGCCAGCTGCCCCTCCACACCTCGCCATACCTGCCCTTCCCTGTGGAAAGCAGCACAGAGGTGACACCGGGCAGGAGGACAGGACAGGTTACCATTTACACTGTGCCCAGCACTCTCAACCCCTCCCTTGGAAAAATGCCACTAGGGAATATATTGGGTTGGCCAGAAAGTTCATTTGGGTTTTTCTGTAAGATGTTATGACCAACCTGGTAAATACCACTACCTCTTGCTTGTAAAGACATCCAAAAGCAAGGTGGAAACTGCCCCTCCCAGCCTACTGTGATATCACATTAAACACTCTCAGAACCTGCATTTGTACAATGAGCTGCTAGCTACAGAGTTTACATTTACATCCCTCTCTTAAAAGGTATGAAACGAATATGGTTTGTAAAAGCATGTGAAAGTTAGCAAGACTCAGAAAATGGTATAGATTATTAGACTTCAGTGTTGATGAAAACCAAGAAACACGTATGTGGCTAAATTGAATAGCTTCTGTGATTCCTCCCCTTCATAATGGATCAACACAGGCATTTTCTAAGAGTCCAAATTGGTGAATTTACATAGGCCTTTATATTTTTCACAAAGGAGACTATGCAGTTTGAGATGTGTGCTCTGAAGGATTCACACACACACACACACAAACAGAACAATACTGCTGTAGCAAACAGACGGGCAGCCCCTGCCGTCCGTAAAGGGTTTCTTGGCAGAGGATTTGTTTCCAAAGAGGATCTTCAAAGTCTTACACGTGTAATCCCAGAACAGTCCTGATTTCTGACACTGGTTATGGGTGTTCCCTTGTGAGACAGTCCCTGTGAGGCCACACATGGGCGACACCGAAAAGGCCACTTGGAGAAGACATTTTCAAAGCACGGTGACTAGCTGTGATCTGATCCATGGAGGACAGTCCCGGCACAACTGGCGGCTTGTCAACAACATGCTCCTGCTTCCACTGGTCTCCTTAATTACAGGTAGATGATCAGGGAGGTTAGGTGGAGGCGGGAATTACCATGAGACAATGGGGATCATCGCGGGGTATAATCAAAGGTGAAGACGGACGCGGAACCTAGAACACTACAGCAGGAGATCCGACCTGCAGAGCAGTGGGGCCTTCCACCAAGGCAAGTGGCTGGTGGTAGTCTTGGCTGGTAATGACCATACACAGGAATATATGCATGGACAGGAATACAGCTCTCTGCTGCAAAACCCAGCTGCCACGAACCCAAACACGGAGAAGGAAAGCATGTCTGTCCAGAAGATTATGTCCTAAAGCATAATCAAACCTGCTCAATCTAGATTCCCTTATGATAAGCAGAGTCGCCCTACTAAATACCAATGACTAATCCAAAGGGCATTAAATGAACCCACTAAGGGTCTCTGTGGGCCACTGTCAAGTCATAAAAATCGTATTGGGTGCAGGATTAACTTGAATAAAGTCATGGCAATTGTCCAGCATTTGTAGTTTAAGATGAAGACCAGTGCTAAGATCTATAGCATGGACTGCTACAAAATGGAACACTAATCTTCTCCTGCCTTTGGTTCCATTCTGTATCTTTATTAGCCTTTTGTCCTCTTATTCTCATTAGGAAGGAGAGAAAAATACCCCAGAGCATTGTGGACATTACTATATGGGTGCCTCAAATCCTTTTTATAAAGGAAACAGAGACAGATGTCAGCGTAAGCAGACAGAACTGAAACAGAAACCTACTTCAGTGCTTTTCCAAGGCTTTTAAGTTGTCAAATGCTTTTTGCAAATGCAACCTTATGCATAAGTTCCTGAAAACGGAAGCCGAGCTGCCTCAAAGCCCTGGCCGTGGAGGCCCAAAAAGAGGAAACTTTAACACCTGAAATTTAGAGGTTCATTGATCACCACCCGTGACAACTGATCTAGTCCAATTCCCTATATTTCTGAACCAAAAATGGTAAGATACTATCCAAACAGTTCATGACATATATTTTTATCCAAGGCTGTACTACATGAACACTAGAAGCTACTGATTTTTAAAAATGCTGAAGAATATCGATACAACCACAAACTATGCATTTTTAAAGATGCAATATCATTTTGGCCTCTGGACTCTGGGGTCCACCTCTGAGGGCTGCTGTTGCGTGAATGGTGAGTACCATGCGACAGCAGGGTCAGGGGTAATGTCCCCCTTCACTGCCTTCTGATCCCAATCCAGTCACCCTTGTTCATAATCAAATAGGATGTTAGCTGGTATAAGAAAACCACCTTGGTTATAAGCAGTGAGCATGTTGGGAGCTTTTCCACTTTTGTTAATATTTTCCCTACTCACGTCCACCGTGGAAAAGCATGAAGTGGGAGTTCAGAAACAATCACAGTAGCCACAGACCTAGAGAATAGGCCGCGGGCTCCTGCCAGCAGCCTCTGTACCTGCAGGTGGCAGTCGCTGTTTTGACCACCTCGGCCCACCTGCCTTCCACTGCTGTATTTGGGGATGTCCTGGCTCCCATGAAACCAGGAAGAAAAGTCAGAGGGTAGCAGCCAAGGGTGAAGCACCTAGGATGGCCAGTCACCTCCCAAAAGCAAAAAATGAGATGGCAGGAGCTGCAGAGCCAGCTCACGCCTCAAACTGGGAGAACTAGGAGGGAAGTGTGAAGACGGTTCTAACCCATTACTGCTACTGTGGCCATCCCTGCATGCCATCTAAAGGAGAAATTAATGAACACTGTCATATGACTTGCAAATATCCAAAAAAATTGGGACTTAAAAAAAAAGCATGCTGCACCATCTTCCAAGAGGACAATTCAACAATATATAAGACAAGGCATAAAAAGTTAAAAGTTTGACCCAGGAGCCCCAATTCCTAGAAGTTTATTCTGCTCACTCAAAAGAAGCAATATGTGCCAATTTCTTTTCAAGTACTGTTAAAGTTATTACTCAATAGACAATCACTCAGATACCTGTGATGTGTACAAATACACGAAAATGAGTATGAGCTTAAAACTAAAAACAGGGACACATTACATACACACTATGATTACATCTCTACACAAATATATTCTGATACAGGAAAAAAAAAGTGAGAGGCCACAGAGAAATGAACATAGCTCCTTTAAATAAAGGAGTTCTAAGGGTAGCTTTGGCAAATTTTTTTTTTTTTTTTTAAGGGGGAAGAATGAGAAAGTAAAAAATTGCAATAATCAAGATTACTGTCCAAAAACCAACTTACCTCAGATTCACCAATGCCAATCTCTGGTCAGGAACAGCCATATTAGTTCATTTTCAACTAGTCCCAATATCGTGAAGGGTTTACTTAAAACTGAAAGCCTCTGAGTAGGTATTGTCTATACTAACTAGTGGCAGACTGCTTTGAAAAGAACTTTACCAAGTTCAAGTGCACCAACACAAGTCACAGAGTAGAAGCATAGCTACTCCACAGGGACAAGAAGCAGCAGATTTTCCAAGGTCCATATACTTCTAGAACCACAGCGAACACTGCACAGAACCCACAAAGAAAGGGAAAAGAGAATTACCAACACACTCCAGCAGTGTGATCTGACGGGCCACTGTTCTCTGTACCAGAAAAGGAAGACCAGAGCCGCTTCCCGATGTACACGAATGATCCAATAAATCCTGTAGTTCAAAACAAGGAGAAAGAGAAAGGATTGAGGAACCGCTTCCAGGTCAGAGCGTGCATCTGGGTGTAACTTGCATGAAGGTAGCAATCCTGGAAACGTGGCCCGTCCGGGTGCGTGGAAAGCCCCACTGGATGAAGGACTGATCTATTCCTTAGGAAAACCTGAAGCTAGCCCCTTTCCTAATATGGGATCGGTTTCCCTGAGGGATCTTCCTGAGTAGTCCTTTCTCATACCTAGAGTTTTAGAATAAAATAGCTGAAGAAAGAAAATGAGTGGACCAAGTCAAAGATGTAAATTAAAAAGCCCCAAATACAGGGCTGAGCCCAAAGGAAAGCAGTAGACAGAAAGTGGAGCAAAAATAAAAGGTTTCCAAGTCCAAAGGCTCATGATATCTATCAAGGGATGTACGTTAATTCACATGCCTGCTAAGGAACTCTAATAAGGAACAAAGAAATTAGGAATGAGGAACAAACAACTCTAATGCAGTGGCCGTGTGCATCCTCAAACTGGTACACTCAAGCAGAGAGAGTGCCCAGGATGCAGGTTACCTTTAAGGTAGGCAAGGAACAAGAGTCACGAAATTAATACCTTTATGTCACTTCCTTTTTAAAAAAATAGTTGTCTACTCTTAAATTTTTTTAATTGATGAAAGATTCTTTAATTTCTACAGTGCTTTACAATTTTCAAAAGTTTCTCACACATGATTAGGTCAGGAACAGCCATATTAGTTCATTTTCAACTAGTCCCAATATCGTGAAGGGTTTACTTAAAACTGAAAGCCTCTGAGTAGGTATTGTCTATACTAACTAGTGGCAGACTGCTTTGAAAAGAACTTTACCAAGTTCAAGTGCACCAACACAAGTCACAGAGTAGAAGCATAGCTACTCCACAGGGACAAGAAGCAGCAGATTTTCCAAGGTCCATATACTTCTAGAACCACAGCGAACACTGCACAGAACCCACAAAGAAAGGGAAAAGAGAATTACCAACACACTCCAGCAGTGTGATCTGACGGGCCACTGTTCTCTGTACCAGAAAAGGAAGACCAGAGCCGCTTCCCGATGTACACGAATGATCCAATAAATCCTGTAGTTCAAAACAAGGAGAAAGAGAAAGGATTGAGGAACCGCTTCCAGGTCAGAGCGTGCATCTGGGTGTAACTTGCATGAAGGTAGCAATCCTGGAAACGTGGCCCGTCCGGGTGCGTGGAAAGCCCCACTGGATGAAGGACTGATCTATTCCTTAGGAAAACCTGAAGCTAGCCCCTTTCCTAATATGGGATCGGTTTCCCTGAGGGATCTTCCTGAGTAGTCCTTTCTCATACCTAGAGTTTTAGAATAAAATAGCTGAAGAAAGAAAATGAGTGGACCAAGTCAAAGATGTAAATTAAAAAGCCCCAAATACAGGGCTGAGCCCAAAGGAAAGCAGTAGACAGAAAGTGGAGCAAAAATAAAAGGTTTCCAAGTCCAAAGGCTCATGATATCTATCAAGGGATGTACGTTAATTCACATGCCTGCTAAGGAACTCTAATAAGGAACAAAGAAATTAGGAATGAGGAACAAACAACTCTAATGCAGTGGCCGTGTGCATCCTCAAACTGGTACACTCAAGCAGAGAGAGTGCCCAGGATGCAGGTTACCTTTAAGGTAGGCAAGGAACAAGAGTCACGAAATTAATACCTTTATGTCACTTCCTTTTTAAAAAAATAGTTGTCTACTCTTAAATTTTTTTAATTGATGAAAGATTCTTTAATTTCTACAATGCTTTACAATTTTCAAAAGTTTCTCACACATGATTTCATATACTGTATGTCATTCTTGATGTCAATTACCCACAAAGCAGAGAGAAAAAGAAATATAACTTCCATTAAAACATAAAACCATACCCCAAATCTACTTCTGGGCTTCCCTTGTGGCTCATCTGGTAAAGAATCTGTCCACAAGGTGGGAGACCCTGGGTTCAATCCCTGGGTTGGGAAGATCCCCTGGAGAAGGGAAAGGCTATCCAGTCCAGTATTCTGGCCTGGAGAATTCCATGGACTGTATAGTCCATGGAGTCGCAGAGTCGGACACGACTGAGCGATTTTCACTTCACTTCAAATCCACTTTTAAAAATGAACACACTGCAAAAAAGATTCCCAATTAGTTCATTCATAAATTTTCCATTCTTACTCTCAGTGCAAGCCAAGAAGCAGACGCCTTTTTGAATCAGGAATGGATTTTCTATAATAAACAATACTGCGCCTATGGTGATTGTGGTAATGTTACAGCAGTGTGGAGCTAACACTCCCCAAAGCTCCTCCTTTCCCAAACATTGTAGCTGGCCTGCTGAAGGAATACATTTCTTTGTTCAGATTTCATCGTCTTTTACTTAATCTGAGCACCACTCTGAAATACTGTTAATCAGCAAAATTACCAAAATCCACATCCAAAGAAAGAAATTTAGAATTCTTAAAAGCCACAAAATAGATAATCAGCAAGAAATTGAACACAGATGAAGTAGTTTCACATCTCCCTAACTATCTCTCTTGCTGTTCACTTTTCTCTTTATTCATCCATTTTTTTGAGAGAATAATTTTGAAAATTAAATTGTGTTTTTTTTAAATAATGTGCAGTCCTGGTTCTAAACCTAGTTCATAGACTTCAGGAGAGGGGGGAAAAAAGAAATATCAATCAAAGACTAACAAACATTACTTCAACTCTTGGATGCCAAGGCTTCTTTTTCAGTGCAGGGGACATGTAAATGAGAATATCACTTAAATAAGCAAGTCTGCAAACCAATAATGATGACTTGCTTCAAACAATGTTGTTTACTAAGTCATATCATGATATACTGTCGTTTAACATGTGAAGAAAGCTGAGCGCCGAAGAATTGATGCTTTTGAACTGTGGTGTTGAAGAAGACTCTTGAGAGTCCCTTGGATTGCAAGGAGATCCAATCAGTCCATTCTGAAGGAGATCAGCCCTGGGTGTTCTTTAGAAGGAATGATGCTAAAGCTGAAATTCCAGTACTTTGGCCACCTCATGCAAAGAGTTGACTCATTGGAAAAGACTCTGATGCTGGGAGGGATTGGGGGCAGGAGGAAAAAGGGACAACAGAGGATGAGATGGCTGGATGGCATCACCGACTCAATGGATGTGAGTTTGAGTGAACTCTGGGAGTTGGTGATGGACAGGGAGGCCTGGAGTGCTGCAATTCATGGGGTTGCAAAGAGTCGGACATGACTGAGGAATTGAACTGAACTGAACATGGCTGAGTGGAGAAGACTATCTTAGCATATGCTACCATTCTGCTTTCAGAATTATAGAAGCCATTTAGATAGTAATTTAGCCTAGAGGTTCCCAACAGTGCTCAATGTGATTAGTTATATTAGCAATTCTAAGAAAATTCTGACTACTCGATCTCATACTTTTGCTAAAGTTTTGTCAGGATTCAACCTTGTATCTTCCTTGCTACTAACTCAAAGAACTCATTTAGTCTGCCTTAAAATGCGAAATAAACTTCTAAGTACACTTCTAAAGAAAAACTGGTATTCTACTATGTGAATGAAATGTCCCTATCCCCTCTCTTCCCAGTTTGATGTAGCATAATTTAAATAGGTAGGGGAAAGAAAGCTAAACAAGGTTCCTTCCCGCTTTTTTTCACACAAAACTTGACTGTGGTCCAGCAATGGAGAGGGCAGTAGGATAGGCTGGTTCCCAGCCTGTATCAGCCTTCAGGACAGGCTAGTTCCCAGCCTGTATCAGCCACCATCAAATGTCTGCACAGCTGGCTAAGGGCAATCATCCAGGTGTAGCACCTGAGCTCCCAAGACTAGTAAGAGCAAGTCTTCAGCCAAAACGCTTAACTGCAGAACTCCCAGTCACTTTTAGCTTTGTTATCTAGCAGAACAAGTCTTAATTCAAAATTGACAGTTTTAGGCAATACACAGTCATGGCATTAAATACCACCAAATCACATTAAAAGCTGCCACTCTGACCATCTTTCAGTTCATCAGTCAATGACAAGGAGAGCATTGATTTGGTATCAGCATGACTTTTAAAAAGTTTCTAATATTCACAGATCTTTGCCTTTTTAAAAGGGACCAACTGACTCCGCATAGTACCCCCATAGAATGTTATTACTTTTCCCTTCAGCACTTGAGGTAACCTATTCATAACATGTGGTTCTCTTTCTCACTTAAAGCTTCACTTCAGTTCAGTCCAGTCGTTCAGTCGTGTCCGACTCTTTGCAACACCATGAATTGCAGCACGCCAGGCCTCCCTGTCCATCACCAACTCCCGGAGTTCACTCAAACTCATGGCCATCGAGTCAGTGATGCCATCCAGCCATCTCATCCTCTGTCGTCCCCTTCTCCTCCTGCCCCCATTCCCTCCCAGCATCAGGGTCTTTTCCAGTGAGTCAACTCTTCACATGAGGTGGCCATAGTACTGGAATTTCAGCTTTAGCATTATTCCTTCCAAAGCAATCCCAGGGCTGATCTCCTTCAGAATGGACTGGTTGGATCTCCTTGCAGTCCAAGGGACTCTCAAGAGTCTTCTCCAACACCACAGTTCAGAAGCATCAATTCTTCGGCGCTCAGCTTTCTTCACAGTCCAACTCTCACATCCATACATGACTACTGGAAAAACCATAGCCTTGACTAGATGGACCTTTGTTGGTAAAGTAATGTCTCTGCTTTTAAATATACTATCCAGGTTGGTCATAACTTTTCTTCCAAGGAGTAAGCGTCTTCTAATTTCATGGCTGCAGTCACCATCTGCAGTGATTTTGGAGCCCAAAAAAATTAAGTATGACACTGTTTCCACTGTTTCCCCATCTATTTCCCATGAAGTGATGGGACCAGATGCCATGATCTTCGTTTTCTGAATGTTGAGCTTTAAGCCAACTTTTTCACTCTCCTCTTTCACTTTCATCAAGAGGCTTTTTAG
>SJYX01010633.1:231807-296477 GCA_006410675.1 Oreotragus oreotragus
TGGGGATGGTCTTGATCCCTGTCTCCTGTACAATGTCACGAACCTCAGTCCATAGTTCATCAGGCACTCTATCAGATCTAGACCCTTAAATCTATTTCTCACTTCCACTGTATAATCATAAGGGATTTAATTTAGGTCATACCTGAATGGTCTAGTGGTTTTCCCCACTTTCTTCAATTTAAGTCTGAATTTGGCCGTAAGGAGTTCATGACCTTAGCCACAGTCAGCTCCTGGTCTTGTTTTTGTTGACTGTAGAGAGCTTCTCCATCTTTGGCTGCAAAAAATATAATCAACCTGATTTCTGGTGATTTCATGTGTAGAGTCTTCTCTTGTGTTGTTGGAAGAGGGTTTTTGCTATGACCAGTGCATTTTCTTGACAAATTCTATTAGCCTTTGCCCTGCTTCATTTTGTATTCCAAGGCTAAATTTGCCTGTTACTCCAGGTGTTTCTTGACTTCCTACTTTTGCTTTCCAGTCCCCTATAATAAAAAGGACATCTTTTTGGGGGTGTTAGTTCTAGAAGGTCTTGTAGGTCTTCATAGAACTGTTCAACTTCAGCTTCTTCAGCATTACTGGTTGGGGCATAGACTTGGATAACTGTGATATTGAATGGTTTGCCTTGGAAACAAACAGAGGTCATTCTGTCATTTTTGAGATTGCATCCAAGTACTGCATTTTGGACTCTTTTGTTGACCACGATGGCTACTCATATTTCTTCTGAGGGATTCCTGCCCGCAGTAGTAGATATAATGGTCATCTCAGTTAAATTCATCCATTCCAGTCCATTTTAGTTCGCTGATTCCTAGAATGTCAACGTTCACTCTTGCCATCTCTTGTTTGACCACTTCCAATTTGCCTTGATTCATGGACTTGACATTCCAGGTTCCTATGCAATATTGCTCTTTACAGCATTGGACCTTGCTTCTATCACCAGTCACATTCACAACTGGGTATTGTTTTTGCTTTTATTTTGCTACCTAAAGCTTAAAGATGCTTTAAAATTAACACTTGACAAACAATTTCAGTGGAAAAGACAATGGCACCGCACTGCAGTACTCTTGCCTGGAAAATCCCATGGATGGAGGAGCCTGGTAGGCTGCAGTCCATGGGGTCACTAAAAGTCGGGCATGACTGAACGACTTCACTTTCACTTTTCACTTTCATGTATTGAAGGAAATGACAACCCATTCCATTATTCTTGCCTGGAGAATCCCAGGGACAGAGGAGCCTGGTGAGCTGCTGTCTATGCGGTCGCAAAAAGTTGGACACGACTGAAGTGACTTAGCAGTAGCAAACAATTTCAAAAAGTGAAAAAAAACAGTCGCTTCTTAATGTGACTTCATCATTTTAAACTGTGCAAAAAGAGTAACTTTAAAACATACAAATACAGTGGTTTCTAACTCTGTGCAAGCTGAAGGCTGACAGTGAGCCAGAGAAATGTGGCTGATCTGAATGGTATGTGCTGTACGTATCAAATATACAACAGATTTTGACAGTTTATTTTTAAAAAAAGGAAGCAAAGTATCTCAATAATTCTTTATGATTATATACTGAAATGATTATTTTGTTAACTAAGTCATGTTAAATACATTCTTAAAATTAATACCATCTGTGGGTTTTTGTTTTTTTTTAACTTTTTTAAAGACAGCAAAGAGATCAAACCAGTCCACCCTGAAGGAAATCAACCCTGAATATTCATTGGAAGGACCGATGCTGAAGCTCCAATACTGTGGCCACCTGAGGCCAAGAGCCGATTGACTGGAAAAGACCCTCATGCTGGAAGAGGTTGAGGGCAGGAGGAGAAGGGGGCAACAGAGGATGAGATGGTTGGATGGCATCACCAACTCAGTGAACAGGAGTTTGAGCAAACTCTGGGAGATGGTGAAGGACAGGGAAGCCTAACATGCTACGGTCAATGGGGTCGCAACGAGTCGGACACAACTTAGCAACTGAACGGCAACAACAACTAGAAAATTTTAAATTACACGTGCCGCACATATTTCTATTCGACAGCACTGGCTCAACCAAATGAGTGCCCTCCACAAGGGGGCAGCACAGGAGCATACAAAATGTAATAGCTGCTTTTTTGGATGTCAGGTTTTAAAGTCTTAAATTACAGGGTGTTAAAATAATCTAGACAGGAAAGTGATTTTTAATATTAGGCAAAGGGTGCCTTTTTTCCTAAAAGCCCTATTATTGCTAAAAATAGAGTAACTGAGTACCATAAACTCCAACTCTGCCCTCCCACCATCAGAATTATAGGTGGCCATTGTCTGTCCCTGTCCCTTTACTCCCAAAAGAAAAATAACTACCAAGATGCAACTAAAATAAATCCACTCACTTAATGTAAATGTCAGTCTAAAATAAATGTTCTCACGTAGAGGAGACTAAACTCACATCAGCAAGCCAGCATATACTTGCTTAGAACGTAAGACACCAGTAGTATGAGTGGGCTCAGTCTAGTCCCCAGTAACTTCTTAGCATTTCATACTTGAAGTAACAAAGCATCTTCAGCCATCTCTGTCACGCTAGGGGTCCCCTAGAGCCCAGACTCACTGCTAAAGTGCTGTCTCCAACGTTGGTGGTGATGAGCCCTTCAATGGTGCCATATTCCACATCTCTGGGGTTGAGGCGTTCTTGATTGCGCCTTTTAAATTTTCGGAGAGCGACTCCCAATAGGCAGGCTAGAAGGCATACTGCGAACACTACAGACAAAATGATGAGGCCAACCTCCAAGTGGAAATTCTGTGTTCCAGGAAAAGATTTCCCTGGAGATGGGGGAGAGAAGGGTAATTGGCTATAGGATCATTGTTTTTAATATTTAGCATAACCAATACCTAACAAGTAGCTCCACGATCCCGACCACATAGTTTTATAAGTCGCAAAGTGCTAAAACTAAAATACATCATAATACCTGGCCAACAGCCCATTTAACCATTATTCACTTAGACACAATAGGATTTTGAAAAAATTCCACTGAGAACCAACTTAATGCATCTGTGTGAAAAGTGTTTGTAAAATATAAAGTACTATATAAATCTGATACTATCCTTATTAAATTAAGATTTGATCTGTAAGGATGTTTTATCATCAAGCCCTTACAGACAGATATTATGCTGTAATATTCCTATGAGAAGGTGCTATCTGAGTTAAGACCAAATTATCCAATCTGTGGGCCTTCTCTTCAGTGTTATCTTGGATATCTATTGCTGTATTCTCATTGCTATTTTTACATCATGATTTATGCCTAGGAACCTATTCATTCAACTTTCTTTAACTCACGTATTCAACATTAATTCACTCACTTAAAACATTCACTCTTTGATTCACTCATTCACCTAATCACACATTCACTCTCTGGCTCAGACATTATCACATCACCCATTCAAACATTTATGCATTCATTCACCTGAACACTCACATGTCACAGAGGCTTTCATCTTGTCTAGTGAGTTAAGTCAAAGTTTCTTAGTTGGATAATGAAGGTCATAATTAAAAGATCCCAAAGCGATTATCACCTCTGAATTTCAGACCCCTTCCTAAGACATTATACAACCAAGCTCTGTTCTTCCCCATGAAGGTAATATTCTTTCCATGTTCCTGGCCCCTTCAGTCATCCAATCTCAAGCTGAATTTCCTTTATAAATTTCTCTAAACTTTCCAAATCCAAATTAATCAACAACTTGGCACATAATACCCCAAGGTACATGTCATTTGTAAGAGAAAGTACAAAACTAATTATGTACAACATTAAATTATAAATATCATGCCTCCATAATTAAATTATAAATTCCTTAAGTAAATAAATTTTGTATTACAACTCTAATCTGGCAGAGTCTTCTGCAGATGAGAAACTTTTCATACTGTAGACATGATTTTTATGTGAATGTAGACTTTTTCATGGTCCATCTACTTTATTAATCACAGTTTAACTCACAAAGTTTAAAAGTTTATTCCATCAAGTACCCTTTTTAGTTTTAACCATTTAATACAAAATCTCTTTTATTATTCAATCCTATGTGCTTATCAGACTTTAACTTTTCTATAGACCTTAAGGTCCTCACCATAACTTTAAAAATTATGAATTATGCAACATGATCTTATATTAGTTTTTTGGTTTTGTTTTTATTTTTTCATTTTTCTGTCTCTCTCTCTTGCTAGTTAGCATTTCTGGTCTTGGATGCTCCTCATAACCTCTCCTATAGTTTGTTTCTTTTTGTGTGAGTGTAAGATTGATTAAGGACACCTGTTAAAAATGTACTATATATTAAGAAAGTAAATTTGGCTTAGGCTGAATCTACAGACTAAGGTATATTAATATTTGTAGGGACTTTGAGATGCAGTTTAGGGCTCATTTTATGGGGAAACAGTTTCGGAAGAGGACTGAAGTCCAGATTGACTGTAATATGGAGAAGATTCTACATAAACTGTAAGGTTGAGGTGAAATCTCACCCAGCCTCAAGCTGCAGTGACAGATCACTGGGCATCTGATACAAGAGAACGGCTTTGTCTCCTTCCTCTTAAGAAGGAAAGGTATTCCTCTCAGATACCAGAGCCTTATGTTCCATTTCCCTCCCTACATGCTCAACATAGAGACAAGTCTCTAATAAGCACAACTATTTTAGAAATTACGATCTCATAGCTCCTTTCAGAAAAAGGTATTAGGAGCTACTCACCTTCTCATGACACCAAGAGACATCTGGTGTGCCAAATCGTCCCCATAGTAGATATCACTCTGCTCACTTTCCCCAATACGCCCATCCTCCTTATAGATTCCAAAAGGCTATGCCTTTCTCTTCCTCACTGGACCTAACTTCCTTGTCACCCATTGTTCAAAGAGTAGGAGGAAAGCCTTGTGGCTACTCACATCTTTAACCCACAAAGAACCAGGATAAGACTAACTAAAACCCTTCATCTAGAAATAGAAAGTCCATGGGAACCTTTAGTAGGCAGCTGGGCCGTGATGTTCCTGTTGCACCAGTCCCCTTGGCAGCACTCCACAGCCTGGCCAGGTGACGGCGGGGTCTTACAGGTCATCTTCCCCTGCTCGTAGACCTGGAAGCAGCCTTTCTGGTAGACATGGAAGCCATCATTTATGCTCAGCGAGGAAAAGCACTGCTGGCCTTCACAGTGGTCCTCACTCCCACAGGAGAGGCCTTCACACACACACATGTAAAGCTTGGGGTTTACCTTGGGCTTCTCATCTGCAAAGTGGGGAGAGAAAGGAAGACAAACAGACAAAAATCACTGTGTGGGTTGTAACTCCACTGGGGGATCATGCAGTCTCACCAAGACCAATACAAACACATTAACCAAACAGAAGAAAGTCAGGTGAAGCATCTTATATCTCTCATCTGACCAACCACCAATAATACTCACCTCTCAAGATATAAGTGTGTTTCTATAAGCTGGGTGTGCTTTTAGATCCTACTAGGCTGAAGAACGGTTATCATCTGTTACAGCCTTCTGAAAATGGACTTCTCCCATTGTGGCTTTCAAGGTATCTTTGGTCTGGTGGGCTCTCATACCCCAGTTCTTGAATCAGAATGTTTTTACCAGAATAGAAGACTCTTGAGAGTCCCTTGGAATGCAAGGAGATCCAACCAGTCCATTCTGAAGGAGATCAACCCTGGGATTTCTTTGGAGGGAATGATGCCAAAGCTGAAACTCCAATATTTTGGCCACCTCATGCAAAGAGTTGACTCGTTGGAAAAGACTCTGATGCTGGGAGGTATTAGGGGTAGGAGAAGAAGGGGACGACCGAGGATGAGATGGCTGGATGGCATCACAGACTCGATGGACGTGAGTCTGAGTGAACTCCGGGAGATGGTAATGGACAGGGAGGCCTGGTGTGCTGTGATTCATGGGGTCACAAAGAGTTGGACACGACTGAGCGGCTGAGCTGAGCTGAATGCTCATTACTTTTATTATTTGTAGAAGAGGCTCCTAGATACATGGCATCTGCTAATACCAGCTCCCATTAGCTGCGTACAAAACCCTGTCAACTACTCACACAAGGGCAGCTGATGTTCCTGCCATCACCTGTCTGCTTCAGAAACACAACAGTACAGAAGAGTTCACAAAGGTGCACAGTCTATAATTACATATCCATATTATCGATAGTTTCGCTTAGATGTCTAGATTAATTTTTCTGTAAGAGAACACTTAAGTTTTTACATTAATTACTATGGGAATTCATCACTGCTAAAACATTTTCAGCTGGCAGAAAAAAAAAAAATTGGCACTAATTATTGAGGATGGAGGCACAAAAAGACAAAGGGAACAGAACAGTGTTTGAACAGTAAAGTAACAAGTGGGACTAAAGGAAAAGCCTGCACAGGTTGGTCCGGGGCACAAGACAGCTCATCAGTGACGCATACCTCACCAGACCTCCTAATTGTCTCTTTCTGAAAACACTCATTTGCAGTTTCATCTTTCAAATCACTTTTTTCTTTCCTGTGTTAGAATAATTAGTTCAGACTTGCTGGTACCAACAGTTTCCACTAGTGGAGAAGGAAAGTGAAGACAGCATATAAACAGCCAATTCCTGGAGGCCCCTGATTAGTCTGCTGAGGCCACTTCGACCAAAGCAATGTTCATATAAAGGGGTATCGCCTTTCAAAACCCCCTGAAGGTCTGCAGCACACACAGGCTGCCTTCTAGTCCCTGAACCCTCTGTGGCAGCAGGTCAGTGAGAGAACGGCTTCCTTCTTAAAATAACAGGTCGGATGGCTGTGCTTTCAAGAGGAGACCTTAAGGTAAGGTCTTTGAAAATGTCAAGTTCATTTACACAGATTTGTGTGGGTATGTGTAGAGTTGTGGGTTATCTCAAAAAGGGAGAAGCGTTCTTCATCTTTCTTCTTCCCTCTTCAAAGCAGTGAAAAATAGTTCACTGCCCACTGTAATGTGGGTGCCTCGTCCCACGGAGTAAGCGCATACAGACACACAGACACAAGCTTTCTATTTATAATTGCCTTGCTAGGTCTTTTGAAAACCACAAGGGACTCATCCAAGAGCAGAGACATGCCCGAAAGCAGAAAATCCAAAATAGCCACTGACAGTGTATGTATGTCACCAGACTCACCCTCAAGGAGCAAGAGCCCTCAGACATTTTTAATGAGCAATAACGCTAATGAGCCGAGGGGTAGTCTTTTATTTTTCCTTGCCTAGAGAAATCCAAGAGAAATTCCAGCACCAATCTATTTCTATGAGGATGAGAAACATATATATCTGTTGACATAATACAGCAAAAAGTTTACTCTTGCCAAAAGCAAGTTGAAAGATAATATTTCTAGGGAGTCTAGACATGCTTGCCACTCTCGGATGGCACAAAGCTGTGCTGAGAGCTGCCAACTATGCTGCCCAACAGGTGATGGCTCTCTGGAGGGAAATGGATGGGTGGGGTGAGGCGCAGAGTTAGTGGTGTCATACTGATTTGCGATCAGAGCTGAGAATTTAAAAGTGTATGTTGAAAAGCTGTTGAGTAATGTAATTAATGTAAATGTGAAACACAAATGTGTATTTTAAGACCCTAAATAATTTTTAAAGGTCATGGATATCCAAAAATACATACTGAACACATTAAAGAGGTTGTATCTGTTGATGCTGGGTTGGGGAAGAGGGCTTGAAGGGGTGAAACGAAAATAAGACAGGAGAGAAGCTGGCCACAGACTGATAATGAATAGAGGAGGATGAATCATTTACTTGCTACATGTATGGTCTGCCAGGAACAACAACCACCACCCCAGGCCATAGAGGGCTCATTCATCACTGACTCTATGGAAACAGATGGTTCAGGGTACCAAAGAAGCAATCGCACTTGGTGGTTCTAATAAAAAAAAAAAAAAACGTCAATTAAAAGAAATAAAGTAATGACAATAATTTCTCTAATGTGTCTTCAGAGTAAACTCAGTTCTTAAAGTCAGAGCCCAAACTCTAGGCGCACAGGCACAAGATGTCTCCTGCCTTGCCAAGGTCTGGCTTTTGAAAGGACATGGGGATGGTCTGACATATATTTAAATTGTGACTCAGAGAATATTGCCAGAAGTGAGCAGCCTCAAGTACATACCATCTTTAGCAAGATTCAGCCCACTAGACCCAACCCTGCAGTGTATCTAGGCATAACTGGGCACAGATCTTAATCAATTTTATCCTGTAGGGTCATACTCTTAAGTTAAAAACCAAGGTTTTCAGATCTTCCCTGCCACAATCAGAAAAAAGGAAAAAAGAAGGAAGACAACTCTTAACTCTATGTAATAATTAACTCAGTCTCTGATATGGGACCATGAGTTCAGTTCAGCAGTTACCAATTGGAAAGTATAAAAACTCCACCAACTCTGCTTCCTATTTTGCTTTTCACCAACATTTACTTTTCTTAATTTGTAATTCCCATATAGCTGATTAGCAGAGCCCTTAGTGAATCAGGTTTTCTTATACAGCCAAATACGAAGACCTTAAATTCACAAGAATATAAGAATGACCCCATGCACCCCCACACACATGTACACCAGACCCAAACATTAGTTAAACACCACTTTGGCAATCTTATCCAACAGAGCAGATCAACCTAAGAGACCCCAAGAGGATTTTCTGAGCCAGGATCACTAACTCAACAAAGCAGGTTAAAAGCAAGGTAGTAGCATTTTCAGATCTTAATATTCACAATTCTAAGAAACAAAACAGGCCCCCAAATGCCTGTGACTCACTGTTTTCATCTTGTTAAAATTTAGGAATAACCGTAACATGTGTAGGCCTGGGATATCTTATTTGGAGTAGGCTGGAGGGGTGAGGAAGTGTGAGAATTATCACAAAGCCCTTTTTAGGGCCACAAACAAGGGTCTGTGGACCTCTAATCTCTCAGACTGAGATATAAATACACTACACATCAGGGAACACCGAGGAAGGATAATCACCTTCTGTGACTGATTTTCAACAGTCCAGCCAGGAAGCACCACATCTGATATGAAGCATTTTACACTTGCCTGTGCAAATAACCAGGAAGTGCCCTGGCAGAAGGCAGTCAGTCTACTCTACCTAATTGACGCTTATTTAAATAATTCAGTAATTGAAACGTCAAGCCAGAGGTATTCCCTCTGTGCAGAGCTCACCCACACTGTTTGTTCTAAAGGCACCTCCCAGCATTACTCAGTGTTATGGCTGGCACCCTGTGCCCTCTGGAGCCCCAGAACCAGGCCTGTGTGAACACACTGGCAGCCCACGTCTGGCTGGGAGCAGCAGGGAGTCCTCAGCGCCACCTGGAAGGATCCGGGGCTGGCTCTGTAACCACAGGCTCAGGCTGGGGATCCCAGGGGTTCACCAAGGCCAAATCTTTTAAAAGATTCTCCTCGTTCTGGGCAATACCCAGCTCACCATCTGGACACACCTACTCTCACAGCCTAATCCTGGACTGGCAGAGGAAGAGGCAGAGCAAAGAGCATCACAGATTTTCTAAGACTGTCCACAATTTGGGATGATCTTGTTGTGCCTCAGAGTAAGAGGACCCACATTCATGTCTTAAGTGGGACTTGAGCAACCTATGAACACTATGAAGGATGTCCATGTTCTCCTCCCCACCTGCCCAGTCATGCACTCCAGAATGCTCTAAGGCATTTCAGCTGATGACCATTCTTAATGGTGCACAAAACCCCACGTTTCCCACTGAAGTCTCTGACATAGAAGACAAATGAGAAAATGCTCCAAGTCAACCAGCCTGTAACTGAGATCCCAGGAATCAGCAAAAGGAACAGCTGAATTTCTTACAAACTCACCTCAGAGTGGCACAAACAACACTGTAATGATTAGACTGCTGTCTACTAGACTATTGTCCAATATCTCAGAACTTTATAGGCTAAAAAAGGAACCCCAAACATCCGTGGACTTCTTCCAACAGTATAAACAGTTCATTCATTTGAAATGACAGCTTCTATTAGGCTCATAGATATGGGAGGCCTTCCATCAGCTCCTAATCCGAGAGTGCAGTATGGCACCTTTCCAGAATCTTCAGCATTTGAGATCTCTGGCATTAAACAAAGGCTTACGGAAGGATTTTGCAATGCCAGGTATCACTGCCAGCAAGCCTGCTCCTGAGACAAACACAAAGGTCTGTCCAGACTGCCTAGTGAAGGGCATTTGATGGTCTGGCAAGAAAGCAGGCTATATGCTTGGAAATAAAAGACACCCAGGTGCCTAAATGCTCTCATTATAAAACATCCACTTAGGGAACCCAAATCATTTTGTTTTTTTAACCTGAACAGAGAAATTGATATTTGGTAAAGTTTTACAAGCCAAAAAGAAAATAGGAATAGGGGCAATTGAATAGGATCACATATGAATTAGAATAACGACAATAAAAAATAATAGTAGGGTTTCCACAATTTTGAACTCACGATGCCTCCACTCTAAATGTGGCCTTTCTCCAGGGTTCCCTCACTGAGCGAATGGTGCCCCCATTTCAGATCTACAAGCCTGACTTCATGACCCTCAAAAGGGAGATACGCAGGGCATTCCCAGCGGTTAGGACTCGGTGCTTCCACTGCTGGGGCCCAGGTTCAACCCTTGGTCAGGGAACTAAGATCCCACAAGCTGCGACCCTGTCTCCCTCAAAAACGGGGGAGACACAGTGGTCACCCTGCCCTGGCTGACCTGCCCTCCACCTTTCCAGCCTCACCTCTGATCCCCTTGGTTCTGGGAAGTGTTCCTCCTGCTTCAGGAGCCCAGGTCTGCTAGGTATGGAATTCCCCACCATGGGATGCTGGGCTTCCTTCCTGAGGACAACCCCCCACCCAGTCTGTGCCGTCTTCCCTTCAGATCTCTCCTCGTTCTCCTCAGAGGAGCCTTTGTTCACACCCCCAAGTGTAAAGCAGGAGCCCCTATCTACACTCACACAGACGTGTCTGCACGGCTGTTCCACTTCCACGTCTCCCCTCCAGACTGTGCGCCCCACGAGGGGAGGAGCTGAGCCCACTCAGCTCGCCGTTAGGCTCCCCACAACTGTCTCGGGCCCTGGCGGGAGGACACGCCTGATGAACGTTTAGCTCCAGAATGCATTTTCCCTTCGCAGACAGGATTTAGAGGTGGGAAGAGACATGATGCTGGTTTTCAGAGCAGACTGAGCCTATAAAGTCTTTAAATGTCAGCAGAGATCTTCAGGCAAGGCTTAGTCACCGAGCCAGCGTGTCTGTGCAAACCCCTTCTCCCTGCAGGAGCTCGCCACAGCGTCACAGCTGCTCACCTACTCGGGCTTACAAGTGTGGAAAATCGGTACTTTTTGTGGTATGGTAGGTTTTCTGTTTGCTTGTTTGTGTGTGTTGGAAGAAAGAAGTAAAATGCAAGAGTTCTGAAAACAAGGAATTATTTAATATATCAATAGAAGAGCAGGGCTTTTATGGGAGGTCCTTCCAGCCTCTATGATACCGTGGTGATCAGAATGATCAAAACACGAGTGCCCTGGCTCCAGCCAGCTTAGAGAGGTCTTGCAGGACTTGCCTGCTCAGCAGGGAAAGGATGCGCCTGGTCTCTGCTACCATTTTTTTCCTATCAGTGAAAATAATGGCATTTTCAGCAGGGAGTGAGGAAGAGTGAATTACATCATTTTCCCCTTCTTGCTCTGCTGAAGGTGATAAGGATTCCTAAGTCACCCTGCATTTGAACTGTTGAAGCTGGGGGGTGGGGGAGAGTTCCATCTGTTTATTTTGTGTCTGGGCTGACTCCTTGTCTCTGAAATAATCCCTGTAAATGAAGTCTATTGCAGCAGCCACACCTTTTATTTCAAAGCCAAAAACTCAGTCTGTGTTTAAATGACTAACAAGTTAAAGAGCATTGTGGGGTGTTGACCTAAGACAATGCTGGTCTGTCTCTTCTGTGCTTTTTATCATTTTATGAACACAGCAAAGACTTAGGTTTAACATGTGTGCCATGTCTGTGAAGCAACTCCTTCATAGGGGAGAAATATGGGGGTCATTATTTAATCTTTCTTTACTTTGTCTCCAAACTTCTTGAATTGGTGCTTCATATAAACAAATGATTACCAGGCCTAATGAAAAGTACCTACTGAGGAATTCTTTCCAAGACAATATACCCCTACTCCGCCCCATGTATTACTGACAATTCTTATATCTAAGTGAAGCTCCAGTTGTTGGGAGAGTAACAGAGAGGACCACAGGCTGAAGGAGGGGGAAAATGCACTGGGGAATTATAAACAGAGAAGTCATTTCCTGTTTAGATTCAGGAGAGCCAGTGACGCGGTATCATCTATAGCATAATAGGCTTGAAGCTCTGCTCACAACGTGGGAAGAGATGTTCCTGACTCATTTGGGCTGTCTCCACCACCCCTTAGGATATCTGGGGAGTGCATGGCTGCTCCAGCGAGGGTTTCCTACACAGGCTCTATACTGAAAACATACTGCATGGGACCAGACAGCCAAGAAGGGCCAACAGAGCTCCTACTTCTGTTCCCCTCCAGAGCCCATGACCACCTTCTCTGGGAATCAGGGACAGAGCCTCCAAGGTCGCCAATCTCTGCTTACCATCAGCCAGCCGCCACCACCCCCCCACTCCCTTTCCGGAAGCTTTCAAATCAGAGATAAACCCTTCAAAAGATGGGCATCGCTCCAGTTTGTTGACAGTCTTAGACTGCCAGCCTCTAGGTATTGTGACACCCAGAGCTCAAGGCAAAAACATCTAGTAGTAGTTAAATCCAGCTAAATTCCTCCTCTCAAACTCCTTACCCTATCCCATCCCAGAGAAAAGCAGAGATGAAATATTTTCTAGACTCTCTTCTTTCCAGCCCAAATGAAGCCAAAGAGATCAAAATACCCAAGGGGGAAAAAACTGGGGCATAGCCCAAACCTCTGACATTGCTGCTTTCCTGTCCCCCAATTTTCCAATCACGTCCCAAGGTCCTGTAGGTTCACAGCTCCAGGGAAGGTCAAAGAAAGAAGGAATCCCATGACTACAAGCTTTGTGCATCTGTATTATAATGTGATCTTTGCTTTGCCTATCTTTATTAGCCCAAGTCTAAAAATGAATACAGTCAACAAGAATTCATGAACTCCTAAATTCAACATACTTAAAACTGGCTTCCTCATTATAGACTGAAGATCCTACAAGTCACCATGAAAAAAGCTGAGTGTGGGTCATTTTCAGTTTATTGTTTCTTACTCCCAAGCCCACAGAAAGGTTCCAGGTACCTACACTCTAGGTGGAAACAGAAAGCCTTTCTTCAGAGTGCTGTGAACCAGAACTGGCTTTTCAAACACACATTCCACACCCCCTCACCGCCCTCCTCCCCAGCTGTGCGGCACGGCACACCATTCCCAACTTCCATGATAATCTTGGACCTTGGCAGGAGAAAGGCAGCTAAATCCGAGATGTGTCACGAGGCCACTGGCTGGGGAGCAAGAATATCTAAACACAAACCAAGGCAAGAGCAACAGGCCAGGGTTTATGCAGAGTCCCTTTGGCTCCCATGGCTGCAGAGCACCGACGGCCTAAAGATAACCCTCGGCTCTAAGAACGGGCACTTTTAAATAGCAGCTTTAGTACTACCAGTCACTTTAGACGTTTTTCCTTTCAGAGCCTGCTTCCATCCACACCGGCGTGCCAAGCCTGCCCAACGATGGCAAGCCCGCAGCAGAGATGAAAGCCCAGAAGGAAATGGAAAGAGTCCCAAAGGGAAACAGACAGCTCCTAACATGCTGGGATAATATTCTGTGCCCACATTTGGACTGCTGAGAAAGAATAACCTAGCAAAGAGACACCTTGTAGAAGTGATCCACTGACAGTCACAGGGGATTAATGAGCAGGTAAAAAATCAAGCAAAATAGTTTAACTCAATGTCTCCAGCTTTCTCAAACTGTTAGCACACCATGATGGCTGCTGTCCAGGGTTTTTTTTAGGAAAGCCTTTCCCTCCAAGAGGAAACAGACCTCTCCATTTGTCAGACCCCGTTTGGCTGAGCAAGGAGAAGTGTGTGGCATCTTCAGCACATACCATCCATATGCAGTCACGGTAGCCACTCACTAGCCACAATAGTGCCCAGTGGAACCGCTTAGAAGTGCCTGCTCCTTTTTTGTTTCCTTTTAAGCCAGGGCCAAAGTTCCCAAGATCTTCCTAAGAACCACTGAGATCCACTCAGCCCTTCACCTTAGCCAGCAGGGGAGCCCATGCTGTCCTAAATGGCAGTCGGCCCGGGGCTGGTGTACAAGGGACAGGTGCACAGTGGGCTATTTTCAGCTGCTATCAGCTCAATCACGAGCCGCACATGCTCAGTAGGCAAGCAAGTTCTGGTTGCCTTTCCAACTCTGGGCAGCCAAGACATACACCTTTCACAGCTGCCAGGGCAACCAGCAGCCCGGTCCTCCTCCCAAGACGGGAGTAATGAAAACAGTGTAACCTGGCCAGCCACCATGCCAGCCAGCCAGCAAGCAAGCTGCACCTCTCATGTCCCTGCCCGGGTTATTCTGAGCTGGGCTTACTGACACTCCATGGCAACACAGGAACAAAGGGCCAGCTAGAGAGGGATTTAAATATCTCACAAAAGTTGCTAGAAAAGTCAGCAGCTCAGCCTTCTGTTTCCATAATAAAAGTAGCGGTGGAATTACTGTTCGCTTATTGTCGTTTGTTGCTGTTGTTAAAATTTGTGCGCTGCCTACCACAAAGGTCTTCTCTCGGAACTAAGGGTTTTGTTTTTGTTTTGTTTTTGTTTTCTTGGCCACAGTCGAGTTGCTATAGTTGGGATGCCTTTGAAAAGGCAGCACGTGGGCCTGTCTGCCCAAACCCTGCAGGAGGACAAGTTGTTCCCTGTCCCTCCACCTCTCATCTTGCTGTGTGTAGCCTGTGGTCCACTTCTACCACACAGTTCCTTCAAAACACATAAACTGTGCCTAATTAATCTTTCAGTGGGCTTCCCAGGAAGCTCCGTAGCGAAGAATACACCTGCCAATGCAGGAGACACGGGTTCCATCCCTGGGTCAGGGAGATCCCCTGGAGAAGGAAATGGCAACCCACTCCAGTACTCTTGCCTGAAGAATCCCATGGACAGAGGGGCCTGCTGGGCTATAGTTCAATAGGACTGCAAAAGAGTCAGACACGGCGTAGCAACTAAACAACAATCCTCCAATAGCTCTCACTGCCCTCAAGATCCGAGACAAATACTTCATGCACAAGGCCCTGCCAGGCTACTTAGGGCCTCAACTCCCAACCCGAATGCCTTCTCCAGGCTGCTCTGTCCTGCTGGACCCCCTAGGCCGTGTCTCCCATCCACCCACTTCTCTGGACTTGGCCCTTCCCGTTTAAAAGTCCTCCTCAGTTCTTCCTTTGCTGGTCTAATGCCTGTCCATCCTTCCAAACCCAGCCTCCCTGGACCACTGCCCCCAGTCCCAGCCCCATGTGCCATGTAGACTCTCCCTGCTGACACCCCAGTATGGTGCTACAACCTGTGTCTCCTCCGACTAGACTCTGACTCTTTGACAGCAGGAACCCCTTTCCAGGTACATTGACATCACCAGTACGGATCCTTGGCCTCATGCTAATCCATCAGCTAAAAGAATGTCAAGACTGGTTCACTTTTGCCAAACTTGGAATAAATTCTTTGAAAGGATATGCTTTCCTGTCCTGTCCCCAATCCAGATCAGTTCGTTGGTCGCTTATAATATTATCTTTTTTATATTATGATAATTATGCATTTGTCAAATATTCACTGAGCACCAACTACGTGCCAGGCACTGTCTCAGACACTAGAGAGAAAACAAAGACCACCGCCAAGTCTCGAACTCTCTCACCCTAAGGCTCACTTTGCACAGATGGCCCCTCAACACCTCCCGTTACTGTCCCACATGGCACTGCAGATAATGGCGCTTAACAGGTAAGATAAGCCACATTCAGAAACACAGCAAAAAGAAAGAAGATGGCTCATGACCATGTTTGATGCTCTTCTGAAAAAGGCTTGATTCCTATGCAGGCCAACAGTCTTCCTTTCAGAAGGCACTCTGACTAGCAATACCATTTAATTACCAAAAATTACCCTCAGTTCAGTTCAGTCGCTCAGTGGTGTCCAACTCTTTGCGACCCCATGAACTGCAGCATGCCAGGCCTCCCTGTCCATCACCATCTCTCTGAGTTCACTCAGACTCACGTCCATCGAGTTAGTGATGCCATCCAGCCATCTCATCCTCTGTCGTCCCCCTCTCCTCCTGCCCCCAATCCCTCCCAGCATCAGAGTCTTTTCCAATGAGTCAACTCTTCCTAAACCTTAGCAAAACTGCCTGTTTGAAGCTCATGAAATAGGAAATGATGTGGAAGATAAACAGAACACCTGAGTGTTTAGCTCTACGTGGCATTCTGCACATTATGTATTTCACAGGAGTCAAAGTTTAAACTGGACTATTTGTTTTGCTTTCTCTGTTTTTTACAACTTTCCTGAATGGGTCTGATTTATTATTATTATTTGGAGGGAAGAATTTTGTATTGGCTTGGTGTAAATATCAGAATTCAGAAAATAAACAAATTCAGCAAATAATAAATAAAAGAGGCTACTCCCTATTCCAAGTCACCATTTGAATAAAAAAATATAGGTAGGGGTTTTTGTTTTTGCTTTAAGGTGTATTTCACCACCCCCTTCCAAGAGGAACTTCTAATTCTCCCTCCTGTTCCTCTTTCCTTCCCACATCCCGCAAATATACATATCCTCAGAAAGTCCATGGTCCACTCTAACCTATAACAAAGAATTAGCTGCAGCATTGTGGAGGATCTAGGAAACACCAGGCTCTGCAGAGCTCAGATTCAGCTGATTAGAAGAATCAGGCAGCAGCTGTTCCAGTGTTACCACCACGGCTGAGAAGGCACAAATGTAAACTTCCCTCTTCCTGTCAAATTGCGGCCTGGCAGAGAGCGAATGACAGGCTACATAAAGTTGTAAAATAATAATAATAATAATAATAATAATAATAAAAGGTCTGGAGCAACACTGTTGGAGACTGGTTAGCCGTCAGAGTTTTCACCTGAGGGCAGCAAGGACTTCGGAGCAATATGAGCTCTTGGCAGCAGAAGGGAGCTGTCTTTCTTAAACTGTGGGTTATGACCCATTCTGGGTAGGCAAATGGATTTAGCAGTTCAAGAGAAGGTTTCTTTCTGTGTAAATGAAATAAAACTAAATAGAATAAAAAAGAGAAGAAACGGGAGTACATTAAACATGGAGTGATAGCTCTTTCAGGAAATTTTCTTTTCAGATGTGTGTGAGTCCTCCTCCATGATGTTTCTAAATGCAGGTGCACTGGGTCCAACTCTAAAGTGTTTCTTCCTGTGAGTCAGGGAAGATCTTGAAGGTTGCCCCGCCCTGTGCCTTATACTATCTTGGAATCGACAAGAGTTCTTAATTACGACTACCGCATATAACAATTATCAGGGGAAGTTGCCTGAGGTCATGCAGGATGGCAGAAGGAGGTTCTCAGCAGTATTTGGAGAGTTACAAATTAATTTTTTTTTCATTTTTAATTTTTTACTGAAGTGTGGTTTCTGGTATCCAGCACAGTGACTGAGTTATACATACATATATATGCTTTCTCATATTCTTTTCCACTATTGTTTATTACAGGACACTGAATATAATAATTCCCTGTGCTATACAGTAAGACCTTATTTATCTAATTTTATATACTTTGTATCTGCTAATCCCAAACTCCTAATTTATCCCTCTCCTATGCCCTTTCCCCTTACAAATCAATTTTTTAACGTGTTTTGTTTTCCTTGGTGTTTACTTTTCAAAAGCAAAACATAGCCCACATGACATGCCTACCAATCTCCTGCTTCCCCAGTTTTTCCATAAGGAGGAGATGGCATCCATGTTCTTCCCCCTTGAGACCGATCTCTGTAAGAGAGAAGCATGGAAACTGTTGCACTGCCCACTCACTGTTGACCACAGGAAACCATGTAATGAGCTAGGGCCTTGGATTTGCTTTCCCATCTGTTCAATATTTGACTCTGATTGAATTTTCAAGTCCGTTCCACACCCTACCACTAACTTCTTTCATATAAATGCATTGAATATGAGCATTTTATAATATTCACTAGAAAAAAAAAAAGGATGTGGCTTTAGTTTAACTACATACACCTGAAACAAACATTCCCCAGGAAGGAAAAGCTGAAAGGAAGCTTTGTCACAGCTCACCTTGCATCAATAATACACTCACTCTGGCAGGTGAGAAAATGGGACAGTAAAGAAGCAGTATCTTGAACGGGCACAGCTTCATCTGATATTTACATTTTAGGTCCTCATGACTAACAGCTCAGTGCATCTCATCTCTCTTCCCAGCAAATCACTCATACGATGATGTGTTAAAAAAAAAAATTTATTCTGAACAAAAGGAATAAATTACAGTAATGAGAAATGAGAGCAACAAATTTAATACGGAGACATTTCTCTTACATTCATTCACCCCTTCACGAACTTCCTGCACTCTCAATAATGAGAAATTCAAAGAAAGGCTTATTCTATTCTTCACCCCCAGTGGCAAAGAGGGGCACCTTTGTTGACCCTAACAAAAAGTCTATTGAAGTGATCTCCTTCCTTCCCTCACTGGGTAATTGGGCTGGAAAGTCTGAGTAGTGATGGCTTTGGAAATACTAAAATCAAGTCAACCCAGAAAATAATGTAGTACTTAGCAATCTTCTCCAGGACAGGCCAGAATCTCTTAAGGCAACAAAATTTGCTGTAATAAAATCTAACTGTGGCTTGCAAATGTAATGAAATGTGGGTCATCTTAGCTTTGAAATATTTTTGAAGAAGCAGTATGGTATTCCACTCTAAGTTATTTGTGTCATGCCCATCCCTGCAGAAGCTCATGGGGACAAAGGTAAAACCAAACAAGGAGTTTCTGGGACAAAAATGGCCTTCTCCCGGGTGGCATGACAGCAGTATTAGAGCATGATTAGTCTTCTTAATGGGAAGGAAAAGGAAGGATATACGGGTAATTAGGACTCAAGTGCTCTTCTCTATGAGAGCAAATAAAACTCTTCCTGCAGCTGGAGTTGTATATATAATGAATGTGAAAAATGAATACTAGTATGAGAGAGAAATAAAAAACACAAACCCAGGTAAAAGGAACTCATCATTCACTATTATGAGCTCTCAAGTCAGCCTGTCATATAGACTGGATTGAGCTGGTTCCACTATGTGCCGGATATAATGTCAGTGGATGTAGCTAATCTAGGGTACAAAAAAATGCAAAATTCTGAAGAAGACTGATAATGACAAACTCTTGAACACTAATCCTCAAAGTATGCATGCGTGCTAAGCAGCTTTTCTTGTGTCCGGCTCTTTGTGACCCCATTATAGCCCACCAAGCCCCTCTGTCCATGGGATTCTCCAGGCAAGAATACTAGTGTGAGTTGCCACGCCTTCCTCCAGAGGATCTTTCTGACCCAGGGATCGAACTTAGGCCTCCCCCGCATCGCAGCCACCAGGGAAGCCCTGTTCAAGCTGTATAATCTTAAGCAGAAGTCTAGAACCTATTTCATTAGGGAAAATAGTATATATAAGACAGCCTAACATCTGACACATACTAACCACTCAATAAATAGTACCTATAAATCATTTAAAAAGTATATATTTTAAAAGTAAGTATTTTCCAGACTCATGAGGTCTTTTTGGCCCTAGAGTATTTAGGATTCCATAGAAATTGAAAATGTACTAAACCAGGGGTCTCCAACCTCCTGGATCTAATGTCTGAAGATCTGAAGTGGAGCTGATGAAATAATAATTGAAATAAAGTGCACAATAAATGTAATGTGCCTGAATCATCTTGAAACCATCCTCACCCCACCTCAACACTGTCTGTGGGAAAACTGTCTTCCATGAAAGTGGTCTCTGGTGCCAAAAAAGGATGGGGACCAAGTCAAACTTTGCCAAAATCACTGTTTGGGACCTGTTATTTAAAATGTTATCACTATATCTAATCAATGTTGAAGAGGCATTTGGGAGTATTTTGGTAGACAAAAGGAAAGAACCTTTTTCCATTTGTTTTTAGTAGACTAAGAGGAGTACAATACCCAACAACATATATTAGAACAAAATCTCTATGATTTTATTTATGCACCAAGAATGCCATCTAGCTCCACTGAACCCAATTAATATGGTGCCATAGCTACTCTAATACAAACATCAAACATGGGTTCATTTCCTTGGTCATCTAAAACCCTGCACAAGACAATCTATGAGGCTCCTATAAAGCTTTTAGTTCTCTTCCCTATTATTTACCTCTTTCAGTTAAGTATTTTGTACTTAACATTTACTTTATGACTAACGTTGAATATATTAGAGTGTATTACAATTAAGGTTCTCAGTGGTGTTTTAAAATTTTTTTCTAGTAAACATGCAAAAACAAAGAATCTTTTCATAGAATATGCTGTTGATAGTTAACAAGGAGTTGAGTCATAGAAGGAAGACAAGACTAATATGATTAGCACACTCTAGGTTACAGCTGGATATGTTGTGTTTTTTTTTTAAAGCTATTGTAACTAAAGGATGATGTGTTTTTTTCCATACTTATAAACATCCTAGTGGTGGTGTTATATTCAATAGCAAAACCTTAGTGGCATCCATTTCCATTTCAGCCAGACTAACACATTTTATTACAGATCTTCACTGTGGCATTAAGAGGTCATTTGCTTGATTCTTTGGGCAGCTTAAGAGCTTAAAGCAGGAAAAAACAACCAATGACTGAATTGCTAATACTTTTTCATAATGGCCCTTTTCACTTCCTCTTCCCCCATTCGCTCTCCACTTCTTCTCTATTCATACTACATTTCTACCTCAATTTCTTTTCCATTTTCTCTTTTTTCTATTGTGCCTACATCATGAGTCCAACCAGGACAGCACGTGAAACTTGAAGGACTGCCCTACCATACTGTGTATCTAGAGAAGCACATGGAATTTGGAGGGATTTCATTTCACAATGGTCTTTACTTTTTTGTTTTATTATGATCATACTGTATAGCCACAAAAAAAGGGAAAATCTGAGCAACTTGCCTTTTGTCTCTAGACATTATCAAGTGTCCTCTGGGGGATAAAATAAACTCCTCACCTGAGAACTACGGTTAAGCCATCAAATGTTCCCAGTCCATTTCTTCTTATTCCTCATTCCTTCAACCTAAGACCATTCAACCTATCTTCTAGTTAATATACCTTCTACTCCTTTAAACTTCCATGCAGGATCCTTATTTCATATCTTTTTGGTGCCAATTTAAATGACTGCAATATTATTGGACTGTGTCAAACAATACTGCTTAGAGTGGGATACAGACTTTCAGTACCTAAATTGGTTGACAATAGTGCTTTCCAATAGAAACATAGTAGGAACTACTTTATGTAACTGTAAATTTTCATAGTTGTAAAAAGGAACAGATAAAATTCACATTTTTACTGTCTTCAAAACCCAGTGTGTCTTTATACTTAACGGCACATCTCAATTTGTATTAGCTGCAATGAGAGTGCTCAATAGCTACATATGGCAGCTCCCAGACAGGACAATGCAGATCTATAATATATGTCAATGAATATTGGAAGGAAGCAGGAACAGATCAAATATTATAACCTAACATATAACAAAATAGACTTCTAGTATATCAGGTACTGTTTTTCCACAGTGTTGGCTACACTAACTTGTCATATTACATGCCTCCTTGGAAACTTGTCAAATGTAATAAAGCCAATCACTATACCCCCAAGAGCCTGTAACAGACACATTAGTCTTACTGGCCCATCTGATCACAACAAAGCTGAGATTCACACCATAAGCACCACTATTCATGGAGCAATCCTTTTAGAATAAAGTCCAAACTGCTTCAGTTCAGTTCAGTTCGGTCACTCAGTCGTGTCCGACTCTTTGCGACCCCATGAATCGCAGCATAACACGCCTCCCTGTTCATTACCATCTCTCGGAGTTCACTCAGACTCATGTCCATCGAATCTTTGATGCCATCCAGCCATCTCATCCTCGGTCGTCCCCTTCTCCTCCTGCCCCCAATCCCTCCCAGCATCAGAGTCTTTTCCAATGAGTCAACTCTTCGCAGGAGGTGGCCAAAGTACTGGAATTTCAGCTTCAGCATCATTCCTTCCAAAGAAATCCCAGGGCTGATCTCCTTCAGAATGGACTGGTTGGACCTCCTTGCAGTCCAAGGAACTCTCAAGAGTCTTCTCCAACACCACAGTTCAAAAGCATCGATTCTTCGGCGCTCAGCTTTCTTCACAGTCCAACTTTCACATCCATACATGACCACAGGAAAAACCATAGCCTTGACTAGGCGGACCTTAGTCGGCAAAGTAATGTCTCTGCTTTTGAATATACTATCCAGGTTGGTCATAACTTTTCTTCCAAGGAGTAAGCGTCTTTTAATTTCATGGCTGCAGTCACCATCTGCAGTGATTTTGGAGCCCAAAAAAATAAAGTCTGACACTGTTTCCACTGTTTCCCCATCTATTTCCCATGAAGTGATGGGACCGGATGCCATGATCTTCGTTTTCTGAATGTTGAGCTTTAAGCCAACTTTTTCGCTCTCCTCCTTCACTTTCATCAAGAGGCTTTTTAGCTCCTCCTCACTTTCTGCCATAAGGGTGGTGTCATCAGCATATCTGAGGTTATTGATATTTCTCCCGGCAATCTTGATTCCAGCTTGTGTTTCTTCCAGTCCAGCGTTTCTCATGATGTACTCTGCATATAAGTTAAATAAGCAGGGAGACAATATACAGCCTTGACGTACTCCTTTTCCTATTTGGAACCAGTCTGTTGTTCCATGTCCAGTTCTAACTGTTGCTTCCTGACCTGCATACAGATTTCTCAAGAGGCAGGTTAGGTGGTCTGGTATTCCCATCTCTTTCAGAATTTTCCACAGTTTATTGTGATCCACACAGTCAAAGGCTTTGGCATAGTCAATAAAGCAGAAATAGATGTTTTTCTGGAACTCTCTTGCTTTTTCCATGATCCAGCGGATGTTGGCAATTTGATCTCTGGTTCCTCTGCCTGTTCTAAAACCAGCTTGAACATCAGGGAGTTCACGGTTCACATATTGCTGAAGCCTGGCTTGGAGAATTTTGAGCATTACTTTACTAGCGTGTGAGATGAGTGCAATTGTGCGGTAGTTTGAGCATTCTTTGGCATTGCCTTTCTTTGGAATTGGAATGAAAACTGACCTTTTCCAGTCCTGTGGCCACTGCTGAGTTTTCCAAATTTGCTGGCATATTGAGTGCAGCACTTTCACAGCATCATCTTTCAGGATTTGAAACAGCTCAACTGGAATTCCATCACCTCCACTAGCTTTGTTCGTAGTGATGCTTTCTAAGGCCCACTTGACTTCACATTCCAAGATGTCTGGCTCTAGATTAGTGATCACATCATCATGATTATCTGGGTCGTGAAGATCTTTTTTGTACAGTTCTTCTGTGTATTCTTGCCACCTCTTCTTAATATCTTCTGCTTCTGTTAGGTCCATACCATTTCTATCCTTTATCGAGCCCATCTTTGCATGAAATGTTCCCTTGGTATCTCTAATTTTCTTGAAGAGATCTCTAGTCTTTCCCATTCTGTTGTTTTCCTCTATTTCTTTGCATTGATCACTGAAGAAGGCTTTCTTATCTCTTCTTGCTATTCTTTGGAACTCTGCATTCAGATGCTTATATCTTTCCTTTTTTCCTTTGCTTTTCGCCTCTCTTCTTTTCACAGCTATCCAATAAACTATAGTTCATTTATATATCTAGAAAGATTTATACCAACATGCTAAAAGCAATTACATGTAAGTGCAGGAAATTATAGGCAGCTTTTATTTTCTTTTTCTCTTGATTATCTCTTTTGTGGACTCTGCGTGGGCAGTATCATCCTTAAGTAGCTTTTTACAAATGGGGAGAAGAGAAGATAGAACGAGTAAAGCCCGCAGATGCCAAAGCATTTTGTCCGTGTGACCTCACACAACTACGGTACCTGTGCCCCTTTAGGTTCTCACTGTCCCACGAAGCATTCATTCACAAGAAAACTCTTTGTATAATTAATTGAACTTAATACTTAACACTTTTATACATAAAAATAGAAAGTATGTCTTACACTGTCTTAATGTATATGAAATTTACTCACAATACAGCCACTGTGTCAATCAAGAGACAAATAGTCCCTGTTTTGATTCTACCAAAATTTGTTTACCAATTCAGAAAATTCAATCACTGCAGGCAAGATCACTTGTGCTAATTAAATCACCAATATAATAAATTCACTAGTACCAATAAGAATACAAACATTTATATACACAAACATATATATTAATCTTTGATGTCTTAGAAAACAGAAAACGTACCAATACATTTTCCGTTTTCTAAGACATCAAAGATTAATATATATGTGTGTACATAAATGTTTGTATTCTTATACAAACATTTGTTACTTCATTATATCTTATAGTGTACTCATGCCCAACTATACTATATTACATTTGTCTATAAATACCATTTTAATTATATGATATAGTTAATCACATATTATTTTAAGAGAATTTTCTATTTCAGACAAGGAATTATACTGAATTTTTAAAACTTACAAGAAAGGTATGGTGTGTATAAGAATTACATTTTAAGAAAATCAAGGGACATTATCAAATATCTATTATAAAAAGGGGTGTTCACATGCCCCAAAAAATCTAGACACAGAACTTATACCCCCCTCATAAAAATTATTCAGTTAATATTAATAGATCACAGACCTAAGTGTAACATACAAACACTATAAACTCCTATTAATAATGCAGAAAATCTAGATGACCTCATTGAGTAAAGCAATAACTTTTTAGAAGTATGATCCATGAAAGAAACAATTAATAAGCTGGACTCCATTAAAATTAAAAACTTCTGCCCTGTGAAAGATAATATCAAAAGAATGGCAAGACAAGCCACAGACTGGGAGAAAACATATACCAAAGACATATTTGATAAAGGACTATTATCCAAAATATACAAAGAACTCTAAATATTACACAATAAGAAAACAAACAACCCAATTGGAAAATGGGCCAAAGATCTTAAAGACACTTAAATAAAGATATACAGATGGCAAATAAGCACATGAAAAGAGGTGCTTTTTTGCATACTTCAAACAGCATCAGGGAAATACAAATTAAAAGAATGAGACACTACCACATACCTATAACAACAGCCAAAATCTAGAACACTGTTACTACCACAGGCTGGTAAGAATGTGGAACAGTAGGAACTCTCATACCTTGCTAGTGGGAATGCAAAATGGAACAGCCACTTTGGAAGACAGCTTAGCAGTTTCTAACAAAACTAGACATATTCTAACATACAATCCACCAATCACAATCCTTGTTGTTTAAGGAGTTGAAAACTTATACCCACACAAAATCCAGTACCCAGATGTTTCCAGAAGCTTTATTTATAACTGCCAAAACTTGGAAGCAATCAAGATGACCTTCAATAGTTGAAGGGATAAGTAAACTATGGTACATTCAGACAATGAAACATTACTCAGTGCTAAAAAGAAATGAACTATTAAGCCATGAACACATATGGAGAAAACATAAAAGCGTAATACTAGGTGAAAGAAGCCAATATGAAAAGGCTATACAGTGTAGGAATCCAATTACATGACATTCTAGAAAAGACAAAACTATGGAGGCAATAAAAGTATCAGCAGTGGGCAGATGTGGCAGAGGTGGAGAGGGACAAATAGGTGGAGCTCAGAGGACTTTTACAGCAGTAAAATACTGATACTTTAATAATGGATATAAGTCATTTTACATTTGACCAAACCCAATAAAATGTCCACGACCAAGAGTGAACCCTAATATAAACTATAAACTGGGATGATTATGATGTGCCAATGTAGGTTCATCGATTATTAACAAATGGNACAGCAGTAAAATACTGATACTTTAATAATGGATATAAGTCATTTTACATTTGACCAAACCCAATAAAACGTCCACGACCAAGAGTGAACCCTAATATAAACTATAAACTGGGGTGATTATGATGTGCCAATGTAGGTTCATCGATTATAACAAATGGATCACTTTGGTTGGGGGGAATATTGATAATGGAGAAGGCCATACATATGTGCAGGGAGGAAGTAGATGACAAATCTCTTTACCTTCCTTTCAACAGCTCTAAAAAGATAGTGTTAAAAATGGGGGAAGAGGAGGATTAAGTCTGACAGGATTAAGACCAAGCTAGTTGACAGTAAACCTTACCCAACTGTGAGCCACTTACCTTCCATACTAGGGGAAGGGAAAGCAATCATCATGAGCACAGGAAGAATCATCACTCCATCCACCATTGTACAACTGTGGGGGGAAAAAATAAAAAAGAGTTCAGTAAGCCCCCAAAAAAATCTAACTGCAGGAAGACAAATGAAGCATACCAACTTTAAACTTGTCATTCAAGGCCTTTCTTACAAATCCCCCTTACATATGTTATCTTACTTCTCAGTAATTTAAACATGTACCCTTTACATGGGTCTAAATAAATCATCTTAAAGTGTTAATCAGATTTCTTTCCTACTGGTGGCCAATCCAAGACAACATTCTCTGAGTCTACCCTCTTATAAAAAGCTCAAAAGGGACATGAAAAATTCTCAGCTATAAGCCTAGGTATTCCTAAAGGACTTATAAGGATGGGTATTCATAAAGGACTTAAGTCTGAATTTTATCTTATTCCACTGAACTATTCTTTCCTACTGGTGGCCAATCCAAGACAACATTCTCTGAGTCTACCCTCTTATAAAAAGCTCAAAAGGGACATGAAAAATTCTCAGCTATAAGCCTAGGTATTCCTAAAGGACTTATAAGGATGGGTATTCATAAAGGACTTAAGTCTGAATTTTATCTTATTCCACTGAACTCAGAATTGGCAACAAGAATTCTGAGAAGCATGCATAGACTGTTCTAACATGATGCTAAAGATTAAGTGACTGAATAATCCAAGCCAAATTACTATGTTTGAGCTTTACTTTTCCTTCAAAAGGATTAGAAGGGAAGCAATTTACAATCATCATACAGCCCTAAAAAGAAAAAAAAAGTAAAACACAAAACTATAGCTTATACTTCATCTGTGACAAAGCAATGTATTCTTACATTAACTTTAAATTTAACAAAGCACAGACACAATCAAGACAGGAAGAAATCTAATAAAATTTTAACATATGAAACTATATTGGAGAGAAAATAAGATATATAAACTTTAAGTTGACACTGCCTTAAAACTACATGGGCAGAAGCTCAATGTTCTGAGTCAAAGGACAGCAACAGAGAACTTTTCCATCTGAGTAATTCCTGCAAAATTTTGGAAATTATGATGAGAGTTTGGTTATACTAATTTTTATTACAAAGAATAATTTTAAAAAATTAAACCTTGAACAAGTTGCAATCTTCTGGATGCCAAAAATAAAGAGAAAATGGGTAAAGTTCTTTAATGAAAAGGTTCATGTGCTATGTTACTCTTATAGCTTTAAAGCAAACGACAAGAACCCATTGCTATCTAAGCTGTTTGGAATGGACACCTTGTGACTCATCATCTTAAAATCAAATTTTTTTGTTAGTAGTCTGACTGTTCATGCCCCACACCTCTACTCTGTCTTGCTGCTGCTGCTAAGTCACTTCAGTCGTGTCCGACTCTGACCCCATAGACGGCAGCCCACCAGGCTCCCCCGTCCCTGGGATTCTCCAGGCAAGAACACTGGAGTGGGTTGCCATTTCCTTCTCCAATGCATGAAAGTGAAAAGTGAAAGTGAAGTCGCTCAGTCGTGTCTGGCTCTCAGCAACCCCATAGACTGCGGCCTTCCAGGCTCCTCCGTTCATGGGATTTTCCAGGCAGGAGTACTGGAGTGGGGGGCCACTGCCTTCTCCGATTCTGTCTTACCACCCCAATCTGTCTACAATTGCATTTCAGACTCTCTCTTCCCTAATAGCAAAGTGAGGGAAGGGGTTAAAGGAGAGTTTAGTGGACTTCCTTACTTGAGAGACCCTTTTTTTCTGTTTCCATTGTTGTTGTTATTATTATTTCCATGTTCACCACAGATCTTTTCTAGAGCAAGCCCTTATTTAATATACAAACGCCTCACCTCCCCCTGGGATCCTTACAAAGGTCTGTGCCTTTGAACAGAAGCACTCTGTTGGTTCCCTCCACTCCAGGTGACCTGAGCCGCCCCTCTACCTCTCTCCTACCCAACTCCCTCCTCCTGCCATTCATGATCCAGTTCAAAAGGCAAATGCCTGGTGCAATAGCTCTCCATCAGCAGTAATTTCACCCCTCTCCAGCAGTGGTCTAACACCACTCAGAATTAATCATTTGTCTACGTCAATCTCCAGCACTGGCCTACTTGCCCCCAAAGGGGTACATACTTCCACAGGCCATACAAAATAACGCATTAAATTATGGAATGAATATACTAAAACTTGCATCCTATTTAAAAAATGATTTAATCTAATAGAGTGATATAGCTTCATCTTTTATGACAATCCACTACAAGAGGTATCTTGCGGAAGTGGAAGTTACCTAATGTGAAAGAGTGGACGTGGTTTGCTTCTAGAATAGTCAGGTTTGAAGGTTTATTTAAGTGGAATCACAGGTTGTAAAGAATCCACCTGCAATGAAGGAGACCTTGGTTTGATCCCTGGGTTGGGATGATCCCCTGGAGAAGGGAAAGGCTACTCCAGTCTAGTATTCTGGCCTAAAGAATTCCATGGACTGTATAGTCCATGGGGTCGCAAAGTCAGACAAGACTGAGCAACTTTCACTTTCACAGGTTGTTATGGCTGCTGCTGCTGCTAAGTCACGTCAGTCGTGTCCGACTCTGTGTGACCCCACAGACGGCAGCCCACCAGGCTCCCCCATCCCTGGGACTCTCCAGGCAAGAATACTGGAGTGGGTTGCCATTTGAGCCCTCTCCACATTTCAAGTGTTCTAAATCCATTAAGGAAGTTCAGTTCAGTTCAGTCGCTCAGTCGTGTCCGACTCTTTGCGACCCCATGAATCGCAGCACGCCTGTCCATCACCAACTCCCGGAGTTCACTCAGACTCATGTCCATCGAGTCCGTGATGCCATCCAGCCATCTCATCCTCGGTCGTCCCCTTCTCCTCCCGCCCCCAATCCCTCCCAGCATCAGAGTCTTTTCCAATGAGTCAACTCTTCTCATGAGGTGGCCAAAGTACTGGAATTTCAGCTTTAGCATCATTCCTTCCAAAGAAATCCCAGGGTTGATCTCCTTCAGAACGGATTGGTTGGAACTCCTTGCAGTCCAAGGGACTCTCAAGAGTCTTCTCCAACACCACAGTTCAAAAGCATCAATTCTTTGGCACTCAGCTTTCGTCACAGTCCAACTTTCATGACCATACATGACCACCAGAAAACCATAGCCTTGACTAGACGGACCTTAGTCGGCAAAGTAATATCTCTGCTTTTGAATATGCTATCTAGGTTGGTCATAACTTTTCTTCCAAGGAGTAAGTGTCTTTTAATTTCATGGCTACAGTCACCATCTGCAGTGATTTTGGAGCCCCAAAAAATATTAACTACAGATTGAAGGTGAAGGTGACGTCGCTCAGTCATGTCCAACTCTTTGCGACCCCGTGGACTGTAGCCTACCAGGCTCCTCCGTCCAGGGGATCTCCAGGCAAGAATACTGGAGTGGGTTGCCATTTCCTTCTCCAGATTAAATATGTTATTAATGAGTACCAGAGAATAGTAAGAAAATGGTGGCACTGATATCGCTATTCCTAGTGGTTAATCAGTTTACTAGAGAAAAGCAATTAACATTTAGTTCAATGTGACATGAAGCAGGCTCACCAAGTTCAAAATTTAAAAATACATTAAAAACTGATTTGCATCCAGTATCACAAACAATAAACATTTTCCTGAGTGACTTGAGATTTTCGTCAATAATACAATGTCATTACCATTAGCAATACCATAAATATTTCACCTTAAATCTTTTTAAAAGTTCTACTTTATGCATGTTTTATAGTATGTAGATTTATTTTATATAACAGTTATAAGCAACATACACATTGAGGGTATACACTGAAAAAGCTTTTTAACTGATGAGATATAATCATCAAAAGCCTTTGAAAACCACTGAACTATCACAGTCTTATCTTTGAATTTCCAGCCCATCTTTTCTCCTTTCTTCCACAACTATTGGAAGCCTGCTATGTTTTAGAAATTAGAAACTTAAAATGATAAAGATATACAAACATGGTCCTTACTATTATGGAGCATACACAGTCTATCTATGGTGGTACTCAAATAACCATACAGAAGACTGCACAGTTAAAAACTGAACTAAGTGTTAGGAAGAAAGAGAGTTAAATAAGATTGCTAACGAAACAACTTGAAATTTTTCTGGAGGGTGGAGGAGCTTCCCTGGGGAGATTATATCTAAACAGGAACTAGAAAGCTGAGTAGGAGGTACTACAAAAAGGGTGAGAGTTTGTGAGTTCTGTTTGTGTGTGTGTTTGTGTGTGTGCATGCATGTGTTTGTGCTGCAGCGGTGAACACTCTGGTGGAGACAGGAGGGCATTTAGGGAAAAAGGCAGTTTCTCGGCTTCTCCACAGACCCTGTGGCCAGGGGAAGCATGGTGCATCCTGAGGACTTAAGACATATTTCACATGAAAATAAAACAAACCACCAGGCTAGGATACAGAGAGCTTATAGAGAAGAGTGATATGGAGAGAAAACCCAAGAAGGCCGGGGAGGTAGCCCCCAGCCAGAACCTGGGTAAAACATGGTAAGCCCTAGTAAGTAAGCCCCCTACTCACCTCCCTACATTCAAAGCCCTTCTCCACTCCATTGTCCTTGGCCCACCAACCGGCCAGCTTCCTGCCTGTCTCTGGACCTCTCTATATACGCTGCTGCTACTCCCAGTGATTGGGCCCATCTTTCAGGATCCAATCTGGCAAATTCCTACTCATCTTTCAAGTCTCCAATGTCACTACCTTCTAGAAGCTTTCCTATACCCTCATATTCCCTCATTATACTCTCACATACCATTTTGTTGATTTCATTCATACCACTTATCATAATTAATAATTACATATTCATACTCATGTGTGTGCTTTTGAACACTTGCCTCCCTCACTAGACTATAAACATTATAGTAAAATCTATAGTCTATTTTGTTCATCGCTACCAAAGCCAAGTAGGTGCACATTTAATACTTGCTGAATTCAAATTTCCTCTGAACTAATCAGTTTGATTTAATTTTAAATTCCAAAGAATTAGCAATGCCCCCTCCAAACTCCTAACACACAAGCACCTGCAAAGGAATAGCAAGATTAAGGCATTTATCAACTGTTAACTTTATTGTCTAGAATTTAGTGCAGGTAATAACAGTCAGCAGGTAACAAGTCCAAAGCTTTAAAATCAAGAATTCTTTCACAATTTAAAAAATAATTCTAAAGACAATCACCACTGGCAGTTTTTCCTGTCACAAAACCAACAAAAGTTCCTACACCTAAACACCTTTTAACTATTATTGTGCAAGCAAAATTGAAACAATAATTTAGGCTCCTAAATGTAAAACAGGGGAGGGAAAAAAAGGAGTTATAAATTCAGGCTTCCAAACAAAATCTGCTGTTTAGAGAGAGATAGCTCAAAACCTGCCAAAAATCTTCGGGGAAAATGTGTCAGCATCACTTACTGGTCACCAGTTTTTCAGTGTCTGGACTGTCTCTGCTGACCAGTTAACTCAGCTATTAAAAAGGGTACTTTCAAAAGTAAAAAGGTAAAAGAAATGCAGAAAGGAGAATGTTCTGGAATAAATTTTCTGATCATATTTTATTTATGAAAAACATCAATATGATAATGTCCCAACTTGAAGCCCCAGGGATCTAAGTTTAAAATATGCTAAGAAGAAAACACTGCTTTTAAAAGTAATTTTCAACTCCTTTGTACTGAAGTATTTTTAACTAAGGAGTTTCAGAAGTGGGCTGGCCCAAAAGAGAAGGCAATAATGGGAGAAGAGAGTGGCAATAATCAATAGTTCAGGGATGTTTTAATTCAGTGATTAAAAAAATTTTTGATCTCAGAATCTCTTTATACTTTTGAAAATTATTGAGGACTCTAAGGAACTTGTCACGTGGGCTATTTCTATCAACAGTTATTCTATTGCTACTGCTACTGCTAAGTCACTTCAGTCGTGTCCGACTCTGTGCGACCCCATAGATGGCCTCCTACCAGGCTCCTCTGTCCCTGGGATTCTCCAGGCAAGAATACTGGAGTGGGCTGCCATTTCCTTCTCCGATGCATGAAAGTGAAAAGTAAAAATGAAGTCGCTCAGTCGTGTCCGACTCTTAGCGACCCCATGGACTGCAGCCTACCAGGCTCCTCCGTCCATGGGATTTTCCAGGCAAGAGTACTGGAGTGGGGTGCCATTGCCTTAAAATTTAAAAGTTTTTTAATGGAGAATGTTTTAATTACTGTATTTGTTTTTAAATAACAACATATTATCTCATTTTTTTCTAAATTAAAAAAAAAAAAACAAAACTAAACTAAATGGAAACACAAATGTAAAAAGCAAATGTATGGATACCAAAGGGGGAAAGGTTTGTTTTGGGGGCAGAGGGGCAGGAAATTGGGAGATTGGGATTGATATACCTACACTACTGACACTATGGATAAAATAGATACCTAGTGAGAACCTACTGTAGAGCTCAGGGACCTCTACTCAGTGCTCTAATAGTGACCTCAGTGGAAAGGAAATTCAAAAAGGCGGGGGGGATCTATGTATATGTATAGCTGATTCACTCTGCTGTACAGCAAAAATTAATACAACACTGTAAAGCAACTATACTCCAATAAAAATTAATTTTAAATTTTTTTTAATTTTTAAGGAATATATCCCCCCCCAAAAAAAATTGTAGTGAGAAAAATGGTATTATTATGCATTCTGACAAATCTCTATGTTTGGCTTCGTAGAAAGCAACTGGATTCTCATATATGACTCCGCATTCAATCTGTTATGACATGTGGCATCAGCTGAAACATAAAGAATCCAGCTTCACACATGAATATGTCTGTGTGACTGGAAGAAGACACTGTGGAACACCCCTGAGATAATCTTAGAAACTCCAGAGAATCCTGGACCATGCTTTGAGAATCAGTGCCCCATTCCTAAAAGATCGATTCTTCTACCATACCAGGTAATCAGATGGTACTAAATATCTTAAGCTGAGCACTTGCTAAATACCTGACAAAAATGTTACTGTTCCACAGGTTAAGAAATCTCTTTAAACTCTCTCATATCAAAGATGTCCACAAGTCCAGTGGTCAAGGGAAGCCATTATACACATCTATTTCATGTAGGAACAGTATTTTATGTACGCAATTAAGTAGTGTTTAAAGGAGACATGAAACTGATCAGAAGGGGTCTGGTGTCCGTCTGCAATCCAACTAAGTCCTTTTGCAATATTCTAAGCCCCAAATCCATAACTGAAAACACTCATAGGCTACTGGGGGTTATAGAATATTACCTGAAGGATTCAGAGTGCAAAATTTTGCCTCCAGTACATACCAACTCCTTGCTGTTCTTGGATAGTGCTCTCTATCCCTGGTAACTGATCTTAATATTTCAGACATAAGGCAAAGAGCTACTCAGAAAAAGGATAGGGACCTCCTGTCAACTCACATCCCTTCTTTAAATCGGTATCATCTCTTACAATGTCTCAGGACTACTCCCATGGGAGACAGGACAGTCCCATGATATTCTACTAAAAACAGACAAACCATCAGGGCAAAATAGAACTGCTTTCCAAATCCCATGGTACTTTCAGACTCCATTTATAGATCAGACTGCCAGCCAGTTAAGGAGCTAGTCTTTAGCTCAGTTATTAACGTGTGTGGGCTTGAGCCCAAGTTTGGCACTTCTTTTTCTCCTCACAGTTTTACAGCTGGATAAAACCACCGATACACTGCAATACAGTCCCTCAAAAATCACAAAGCATTTTGATGTCAGTCACAGAATAACCAAAAGTATAGTACACTTTTATATTCGCCCTTTAGGGCTCATATTAAGTAATCTAGCTGATAATTATTGATACTATAAAAGATAATTATTGATACTATACTTCTAACACCTAGACTTATGAACAGCATACAACTTGTCATCTGTATGTAGAGGATGAAAGAGAAGCTGGGAGAGGAACCTTGAGATTCTTTCCCATCAGAAAATCCTACAAAATGTTCATTCATCTGGCCTGGTGGCCTAGACTCATTAGGTTTGTCCATTTGTTCAATGCATAATTCACTGAGCATCTACTCGTTCAATAGGGACTTGTTTGATATTCTTCTCAATTCAACTTCTAACAATCTCCAAGTTAGAATCTTGAAAGATAGGTTGTACATTCATCCATTCCTATTTTGAATGACTTTCCCACTATCCACGTAAAGATACTCTCTCTCACTGTTGGTGAGGACTATCATGACTGTCCTGTTATATATCTTTTATATGGCATATGTTATGCCTACCACAAGGGAAAAAAAAGTTCCTCCTTAGTATAATATAAATTAGAGTGATTCTGCTTTCCTTCAGTTATCTGTCAACACCACATCATTAGTACAGTAACAGTAGTGATACTTAGGTAACCAAGCACTGTGCTTAGGGACCCTATGTATTATCTTGTTTAACCTCTCCCCATAACACTCTATAATACGGGTCCCCAACTTTGGGGTTTCAAGCCTGATGATATGAGGTAGAGTTAATGTAGTAATGATAGAAATATAGAGGTGAGGTGAAGTCGCTCAATCGTGTCCGACTCTTTGCGACCCCGTGGACTGTAACCTACTAGGCTTCTCTGTCCATGGGATTCTCCAGGCAAGAATACTGGAGTGGATTGCCATTTCCTTCTCCAATGATAGAAATATAGTGCACAATAAATGTAATGTGCTGGATTCATCCTGAAACCATCCCCCTCTCCCCAGTGATGGAAAAACTGTCTTCCACAAAACCAGTCCCTGGAGCCAAAAAGGCTGGGGACCACTGCTCTAAAATAAATATTCATATTAATTCCATTTTACCAACAAGAAAAATCGGTAGGTAGAAGTAACTCGCTCAAGGACACGAAGTCAAACTCAAAGCCCAGCTAACCAGAGCTCAGGTCCTAATCAACCAACATATACAACCCTCACTAAACCAGCCAGTCATTGTTTAGCAATCTGTTTTTGTCATCGTTAACATTTTATCCAATTTTCAACACACTGTGCACTTTATCTTGATTTTCTTCTTGGAAAACAATCTTTACTCCTGGTTATTTGGGTCACCTTTAAAGCATGCCCTCTTTCCATTTCTCTAATCTCAAAATTAATTTCATATACTCTAATTATCTCCCCCACCCCCAAAAAAAAAAAAGATCTTGATGTGAAAGGAAAAATAAGCCATGTTGCTAGTATACAAGTAGTTTCTACCTCCCACCTCCCATCCTCATTCTTCAATTCTCTTGCAACTCACACGGTAAAATAAAAACCAGAATTAGTGTAAGTCAGGCACATTTGGGGGCAAAGTTAGACTCAGTAAGATAAATTCTAGACACAAAACTTTGAGGGAAGGTATACTTACAACCACCACCTCCAAGTGGGACAAAAATCAGCCATTATGAGACAATAGTTATGTCCCTTCTCTGCTCAACAAGCAGAGAGAGAACCCAAGGGCAGCTTGCTCCAAACTACCTGGGCCTTTGGAAAGGGGAGAGAGAGAGAGGGGCTGTCAGTTACAGATGCAAAGAAAGGCTAAACCAAAGCCATCATACCATATAAGTTAAGTCAGGGTCTTTTCTCCAGTTCACAAATGACCTGGTAAATATTTTTAACACCACACTCTGTCTGAACTGGCAATGTGCAAGTTGCCAGCACTTGGTTTTATATAGACTTCAGTGCTGTGAGAGGGTTTCTGGTGGGGTGTTACTTTCAGAATATTAGCATGTAATTCGATCTTTCAAGATAGATGAATACAAATAGCTTCTTGGACAAGTACCACAGAACTGAAACCCAGCCCCTGGATCAGTTCATCTTGTGGTCAGAGGAAATAATTACAGATGATTTCAGGAAAGAAAGCACTTTGACTGAAAGAGTTACACTCCAAACATTCCAGCTGTGACAGACAGACCCAAGACATGGTTTGGAGTGGACAGGAAAAGAATAATATTTTAAAAAGGCGGGGGGGAGGTGAGGGGCAGGGAAATGAGGCTTAATTGAATGAAAATAAATAAGCAGTTTAAGTTAAGCTACCATGTAGAACTGAAGAATCCCCAGTAGGTTTATTTTAATTGTATACAGGACAGAACTGACTTTGTTACACCCCTACCAGATACACAGATAATAGCTAAGCTAAGCTTCCGATACCAATGTTTTGATCACCCACCACATACCTTTCTGGTATCTCAAGACCTGGTTTTATTTCAATGCGCCTGACTACATGGAAACTCGCCTTCATTCTCTCTGTATCAAATAGCCACGGCTCTCCTGCTTCGTTTCAACTGATAGCACCCATCATCTCCCAGCTGTTTTGTTTTATTCTCTTTGGCAGCTCAGGGCTCCTCTCTCTCCAGTCTACAAACTGGGAGTTTTCTGGGTTTTTTAACCTACTAGTAGATAGGAACCTCTCATTCACCGCCTCCCACCCACATCCCTCCTCTTAGGTGAGGCACCGTGATGTCCATCTAACATCTTACCTCCTCCCCAAGCCCTCAGTTAGATGCCCTCTCAGCACCTGCCACATTTCTAACGGCCTGCAGTTTCCCCTTTAGCCTTAAAGTCAGATCTTCCTATCCCTCCAATCACCTGACAAATGGTGGCTTGGGCACTGCCATCTGACACAACTGTCCCAATTCTAAGGCCAACAGGACTAACCTGTAATAATTTGAAGGGTGGGGAGAAATTAAGATGTCAGCACCAGGGAGATATATCTCTTTTTGTTTTTCAAATGGGAAGCACTAGAGCATACTTCTGTGGAGAGAAGAAAAACCACCCTTTCTCTAGCAGCCTGACCAAAGCTCTTCTCATCCAAGCTCCCCTACACACTCCAGTCCATTCCCCAGTCAGCCCTCCGCACCCTCACCCACTTTGGTGTCCTGCCACCTTCTTCACAGCATGTAGCACTGTGTGCAATTTGTCATTTATGTACTAGACTGTTAGTTTTTGTTATGACCCTGCCTCTCCCATTCCTTATTCCACACACCAAAATTCAAGTAGCATGACAGTAAGAACTCTGTCTGGCGCATGGCCATACATCCCTGTGCCTGGCACATACCAGGCACGTGATATGAATTAAAGTACATTGACTGTAACTTCTTAGTCAATGCTACACTTTGGGTTGGGTGAGAAGAGGAAGGTGAGGTTTACGGGATTTTTTTTTTTTTTTTTTTTAACAGCCTGGCAAGGAAGCGACTGGGGGAGGAGGCTGCCCCTCATCCTCTATGGAATACAGCTCCAACCAGGTATTGGAGATAAATTAAAAGATATCATTTGTAACCTGGATTTCAATTTTCAAGGGTGTCATCCAAGAGCAGCAGCCAAAGAAAAAGATGGCTGGCAGACTCTGGGTATACCAGACGACTCCCTGGTGGACACTGGCCCATTTGGCCAGGACTGCCTGGCTCTCTAGTCGCAGACACCAGCTGATCTCCCCAGAGCCATCCCAAGTGACCTCGGAGACAGCTTCTGCAGCTTGAAAATACATCTCCTACGAGTCAGAAATTGACATATTCCCCCCACCCCACCCCCGTCTTCTAACAGTTATTGACGCTATTTGGAAAGCCATGCTTCCATGCCTATTAATAACCTTCAGAAAGAAGCCTGAGGAAGTGTCAAGAGAAAAATAGATCTGGCTGATGGAAGCCAAAGACTCAATCAGAGGTTACAATTAGCAATTAATACATTTAAAGAAAAAGAAAGTTGTAACATCTTCTGTATCATATGTTATGTGTTCAGGAGGCTTGAAACAAAATCTGAGCCAATGAATTCAACAAATGCTGAGTCAAGAACACCAGTTTTTACAGAAAGAAACTCTTTTAAAGGCCCCTTATCTGTTTAAATAGAGCAGCTACTAACTTTATCCTCACATCAACAATTCCAGAGAATTTAGCCTGACTGATATCATTAAACCTTTACAGTTATTTTTATCTTTATAAAGTTTCTTCAGGTGACACTTTAAATAGTAACCAAATCAATCTATTCTAATATAATGGAACAACTAATTAACATTAATCTTTAAAAAGACTTTGCTTAGTGGTCTATTCTCCTCTCCCCTCCCCCAGCGAGAATGTGATTAATGGAATTCTCTCACAACTTAGCTTGAAATATGCTTTTGCCAGTCGAGCAGCTAAAGCAGAATCAGATAATTGTGGTATGACTCAACAAATGCACAGCTGTTCATTTAAATATATCCATCAAAAGTATAAATACGATCATGAGAAAGAAAATGAGCCGTGTACACAGGGTCAGTGTACAAGATGAACAAGTTAGCAGCGAAGTAACCATAACAGAAAACAAGGAGGAGGAGAAATGAGACAGGGAGAGGCTCTGGGACCACGTGGAAAGAGACCAGGAAACCGGCATAACCAAGAGCCACCCACGCAACCCCAAACGCTCAATGGACCTAAATCAGAAATTAATGGCAAGGAACAATAAATGCACTCAACTAAGTGAGAAGAAATAAAATCCAGGAAATAGAGGACGCTCCCAAGTACAAAGAGGTAGGAAGTTTATAGGGTGAAAGTGATGAATCGAACCTATTATGAAAAACAAAGACCCTGAGGCAGAGAAAAGCAGGAAGAACAGGGTACTCACCTCACTCCTCTCCCCACAACTTTCAAAGACAGACATTAGGAAATCCAGAAAATGGAGGAATCCCTGCAATAGTCAGTCCCAAAGCAAACAACTGAAGAACACCGCCCCGTGGCAGGCAACCCCTCCTGGATGTTCTCCACGTGAGTGTTACCCGATTAGGAGGGAAAGGAACAGGAGAAAGAGAACAGGCCGTGAAGAGGGGCAGAGGGGTGCCGACTGAGAGCTCGGGCCGAGGACAGCCACAAAAGCGCTGCTCCTGCCTTCTTCCTCAGCGCTGGACAGAGAGACCCAGTGAGGCCTGGAGGGGCGAAGGACCTCTCAAGTACTCGTGATTACCTCTCCTCTTTCAGTGTGTCATTCAAAATATTAAGGCATGGAACACCTAACCCACGATGACCATTTCCAAGCTCCCCGAACCACCAGAACTCCAGATCTTGCCAAAATGTAACCTCCCTGGTGCTGGCGGGCGCTGACCGCATGCCTGGCCTCGGCATTCAGTCATCCAAGTGCATGAGGAACCATTCACACCTCCGCTGCGACACGCAAACCTCTCTTGCATTATTATAAGCGAAACTATTTCAGCAACCACCACCTCCCTCAGTCCCAAGCCCTCTTACATCTATCCTTTTCTCCCCTTGCAGAAAGCTTCCTACGCAGAGCACTCTACAGAGCTCCTTGAACGTCCTGCTCTCTCCACTCAGTCCATTACCAAATGCCTCCGGGTAAGGTTCTAACTCTTTGTACACTTCACCTTATCCTTCAGATTCACAAGGCAGCTTCCTCGAAACTCAGACTCAGAAGCCTCACTCCCTAAGATTTTTCTTTGACTGAGCTGAGGCCAAGGAATCCCCCAGACCCACAGCAGTTCGGGTGATGCTGAGAATGCTGAGGGTGGCATCTCTGGCCCACTGGGCAGCATAGCAGCGCTGGTGACCTTCTCCCACTGGCTTCTTCCTTAGCTGGGATTAGGAGGCTCCATCTCTCTGCTGTCTCTACGTTTCTGGTTCGGATCTGCTCGGTTTCCTTGGGTGGTAGTTTCTTCTTCTGCCTCTCTCCTCTTAGATGCTGCCTTCCTGTGAGGCATCACATCTCTTGGCCTCCCTTCTCCTCATTCAAGATGCTACCCAGCTTCACCACCACTGAGCCAGACCAAACCACCAGCTTAGGATGCTTTCTTTACTAATATTTCCCTTCCCTGACTATTCCTTCCTTATCACCTTCTTTCTCTATCATATGTCCTCATCTTTTCACTGTATTTAAAATTAAAAAAAAAAAAATTTATAACAGGCGTTTCAAGTTACATAAAGAAAAAGGATAATAAACCCTATTTTGACCTCCCAGTTCCAAAAACAATCTCATTTTCCATATTCTGCCCATTTTATTCCTGATGTATTTTAACAAGAATCCCAGAAGTCACATCATTTAACCCACAAATTCTCTAACAGATAAGGACTTTTTCTAAACATGACTATAAAACTAACATCCAACAAAATTAAGTCTTTCTCCTCCAAATATCATCTAAAAGCTAATCAGTGTTTAAATTTGCCCAATTTTCAACAATTATAAACATCCCTATTCCTCTTCCTGAACACTGGGAAGAGAATGGGGATAGCACATCAAAAAGGAGCTGTTTTTATCGCCTTTCAGTTCTCATCACTAGTGATACAGTGTTAGGATTGTGGCAGTGTTGACAATACTGTGTGCATCCTGTGGAAGGCAGCAAATGTATAACTATAGCCAATTCAAACTCTATTGTTCCAGGCTGTTCTGGACAGCCTAAATTTTCTGGGTGGAATAATGGAGTCAGAGAATACTGAAAAGGTTAAATAAGAACCATATAAACTGAATTTGAATTGGAAGCATCAGTATGAACTCACTGAGTATTATATATATATATATAATAAATATACACAGTATGTAATAAATATACATGGTTATCCTCTGCCCATTAAATAAGCCTAGAAACAACAACCTACCCAGCATCAGTGAGCATTCTGGATGCCCAGGCTGTGAACCTAAACTACCATTTGCTACTTAAAAAAAGAATAAGTTGAATTCAACAAACACAGTGCCATCACCAAACCCAGCCAGTGGGAAATTAGAGGTCAAATGGCTGGGTTCTCAACATATAAGCTATAAGGAAAGCAAAGGGCTGGCATAACCTAAGGGAAGGGTAACCTAAGGTTTAGGAAACTTCAAAAACATGAAATGCAAGGGTAAACTACAGTAGCTCGATATGTACAGGCAGGTGATGAAACCACACCGAAAGGCAATGAAGCAGTTACTATAGAAGTCAGGAAGCTGGTTACCTCTGGAGAGAGAGAGACTGACAAGTAGGGGACACGCCAAGGAGCTCTGCTGCTGCTGCTAAGTCGCTTCAGTCGTAGCCGACACTGTGCGACCCCACAGACGGCAGCCCACCAGGCTCCCCCGTCCCTGGGATTCTCCAGGCAAGAACACTGGAGTGGGGACTGGAGTGGGGTGCCATTGCCTTCTCCGAAGGAGCTCTAGGGGACTGCTAATATTCTGTTGNCCCCACAGACGGCAGCCCACCAGGCTCCCCCGTCCCTGGGATTCTCCAGGCAAGAACACTGGAGTGGGGACTGGAGTGGGGTGCCATTGCCTTCTCCGAAGGAGCTCTAGGGGACTGCTAATATTCTGTTGATCTGCATGGTGGTCACAAAACATATTCATCTTACAAAAATTAACTAAGCTATGTATACTTTGTGTGATATCTGTATCTGTGTTTTACTTTATATAATAAAAAGGTAAAAAGGAGAAAACAAAAGAGGGATGTGTGTTATTTAAACAAAGGTGCAGACCAACACACACTCACTCTCAGAGGCAGTAACAATGAGTATCAAATTTATATATACAAAAATTTGCCCAGGTTTGTGTTACAAGCAAGCTTAATCAATAATCTTCTGAAATGTCAACTACTTTCTATCTTCAGTGAGAATATTGTTTTTTCACATTCCAAGTTTATTAACTTTTAATCGAGAAATAGGCTTCCCTTACCAAGTCATAATTACAAATCAAGTATTACAATAAAAGTAACAATAGCTTATGATAAGTTGGTCCTTCCTCTCTCCTACTTCAATTTTACATATGCTTCATGAGTCAAGGATATAGAAAGATTATAGAATCCAAAACAGTGTTTCCCAAACACAGTGTAACATTAATCACCAAATAAGAAAAATGAATACCATAAAACTATGGACCTTCTCTCACAAAATTTATTTAGCACAATCCCAATAATCATATTAACAGGTTTTCTTCTTACGTGGAGAGAGTGGTGACTAGATATGATTAAAGTCCTTACTTTTTCAAAACCACACACACACAAATATAAAAATTCTATAAAAAATTAAAATTATATAGAAGGAAATTTAAAATAAATATGAAAATTTAGTAAAATGGAACTACCCCTACAAAAGAGAAAAAACATATTAAGCTCCAAGAGTTTAAGAAAAACAGCATAACCCTGCTACATGCATAGGCAGAGAGATCAATAAAACTAAACAGAGATCCCAGAAATAAACTACGATGTATACAGGGATTTATAAGACAGAAGAAATCAAAGGAGAAAATTTGGGACTATCTGGTAAAATTGCAATGACCAGTCAATGTGACAGAGACTGCTTATTTTCCACTAAAATTCCTTCTTCACTTCTTGGGCACATGCTGACCAGCACAGATCACATTCCCCACCCCCCCTCACAACTAGATGTGATCATAGGACTAAGTCCTCACCAGCGGAATTAGAAGTGACATGTGATCACTTGCCCTGGACTTTCTCCTTCGTCCTTCACTTGGAAGGAACCCAGCTATGGCAGCAACCCAGCTATGATCATACAGACAACTACAGAGCCACAAGATGGACAGAACCTGCCTCCCAGTGACCAGTGGATATGGGTGGTTCTGCAGACTTCCTTTGCTCACACTGGAACTGTTAAGTGAGGACAAAAATCAACTTCTCTATTCTTTGACCCATAGCATAGTTCAGTTTCTTGGTTACAGCAACTCAGCCTTATCTTAATTAATAGAGCACCTAGAGAAAAACTGAATTAGATTCATACCTAACATTCCAGGTGGATCAAAGATTTACGCCTAAAAAAAAGAACAACATGACACTGCAAGGAACCATGAAATAAGTTTTTAGCTTTAAGAATGGAAACAGTCTTTCAATTGTGATACAAAATCCTGAAGCCAAAAAAAGGTTGATTATATGTTTATCTCTATAAATATCGGCGGGGGGTGGGGGGGGCTGTGCCACATGACTTGCGGGATCTTAGTTCCCTGACCAGGGATCGCGCCCTGGCAGTGTCCAGTCCTAACCACTGGGCCACTAGTGAATCCCCTCTATAAATATTTTTAAACATTTTTTATTGACTTTCTCTTCCACTATAATGTAAGCTCCGTGTAGCAAGAATTGGGATCTATTTTCTTTACTATTGTATAAACTAATGCCTGGAACAAGTGCTTAATGCCTAAGAGAGATTCAATAAATACCTGCTAAATAAATTGATTAATTTAAGTATACAAAATCTGGTGGCTCCATGGTAAAGAATCCACCTGCCAATCAGGAGACACAGGTTCAATCCCTGGTTCGGAAAAATCCCCTGGAGAAAGAAATGACAACCCACTCCAGTATTCTTGTGTCTTGTGTCCACTGCACCATATTCTTGTCTGGGAAATCCCATGGACAGAGGAGCCTGGCAGGCTAAAGTCCACGGGGTCACAAAGAGTCAAACATAGTGAATAAAAAACAACAGCAAAATAATTATTTTTATACAAATGACCAAATGTAAATATCACAAGGATGGGGTGCTAATTTGTTCATGTATAGGAGCTCCTGTGAACTGATAATAAAATAGAAGCTTCTGTGAATTGATAATAAAAAGATCAATAACCCAATAGAAAATAGACAAAGGAATTAACACATAGGGAACAGAACAGGAAATACAAAGGGTCTTTAAAACTTATGAAAATACGCCCAATGTCAATCAAAATAAGAAAAAATGCAAATTAAAGCTCCATTAAACTGTCATTTTTCACCTATTGATTTGGTGAAGAAGAAAACCTATCAGTTTAACAATTATACTGTGATTGGCATGGGTATGAAGAAGCAGGGTTCTCATCCATTGCTTGTGGAATCTAAAACTTTGCAAGCTCTATGAACTTGCAATTTGGCAATAAATTTCAACCCAAATTAAAATGTGCATAATTCTTTGACAAAGCAATTCCACTATTAGAAATGGATCCTACAGATAGGTTCACAAACATGTTTAACATGATATATGTACAAGATTATTCCCTATAGCCTGGTTTATGATAATAAAATTGGAAATGATATCAGTAAGGTACTGGTTAAGTAAATTACAGCCCACCTCTAAATGGGATGTTAGGCTTCCACTAGGAAAGAATGCAGCATTAATATTAAGAACTTCCAAGAAACAGTATTTCAATGAAAAAAGAACAAAACGGTGTATGTTGTTACCACTTGGGTTTAAAAAAAAAAGAAAGAATCTTCAATAATCTTTAAATTATATGTTGATATATATACCTAAAATCTCTGAAAGAATACATAAGAAATTGGTAACAATGCTTATCTCTAGGAAGAATACTGAGAGACAGAGGGAAGTGAGGACTTATTTTTCACTCTTTTGTACCTTTTAAATCTTATAAACATTGATTATTATATTCCTAAAACTAAGTATGTTATAAAATAATAACAATACAAATATTCATTCCTGGCCCCTGATATCTAAGAACGTTTCTGGTGGTTTTCGCTATCAACTACACTAGGAAGTTATTGAGCTGAGCAATTTTAATCCTGTCTCATGATTAAGAATCACAAGGCTAGCAATTAACTAACACCATCATCTCCTCCTCCTCCCTCAAATAAATATATATGCAAAATAAAGTCAAGTCTCTTAATTCCATCCCTATTCTTCATTACCTCCTCTTAAAACTCATTCAACCACATGCCACCTTAAATGGGCATGAAAACATCCCAAAATGCTCCAAGGACGGTAGCCAGAACTAACAACTATGCTAATATATTAACACAGCCTAGTGCCAAAGTTCCTTCCAGGCATCCAGGAGATGAAAACTTGACATAACTGACACCCTGGCAACAGCCCCAAGCTGCACATCATCTGCTTGGAAGATAAAAACTCACATCCTCGATGACTAAATGTCCAGTGTCAACAGGCAAGGCTTTTGTTTCTGCCCTAATGTGAAAGTCCCCCCCCACCCCACGTCCCCCTTTAAATTTATAGGCTAACCCCTCACTTGACGACTGGTTGTTGTTATGTTACAGCCATACACACAACACTAAGAAGTCATTACTCATATTGAGAGTCTTCCTAAAAGGGAAAATCCTGCTTGAAAGGAAAAGTCTCTACAGCATATCAAGTAGAAGGAAAAAACAAGCTGTAAAACCAAATGTGTAGCCACTTCCATCAGTTTTTAATTAATATACACAATCTGTGTGCCCATGAAAAGTCTGTATATGAAAAATTATGTGTTCCAGATTATTAGCTATAGGTAAAAGAAAAAAGAGGGAGGAAATTTTATCTTTATATCATTTTATACTTTTTGAAATTAAATAAAAATACACTTTTACATTAAAAAAATAAAGTTTCTGAAAATAATAAATTAGAAGGTTCCTCTGAAAAGAAAACACTTGACAGCTACTAGAGATCTTGCCCCAAAATTCTGAACTAAGGAGGCTGCAGAAACCTCACGCTTCTGTCTCTGGGTACAAGATGCAAACCATATCCAGGCAAACACAACTTTTAATTCAGAGGCACACCCACCAACATTGAGCACTTCAGGCCTCTCCTCACAGAAACATCTACAGACCATAGCTCAACGCAGCCTTAACAGCACTCTATCTTGAGAGTGAGACTTCTTTACATGGATTTCAAAGTACTCCAAGAAAGCAAATTATGAAAATATAGCTCTGGGAAAAAAAAGTATGGAGATAATTTAAAAAGTCAGTGGTGGCCAGGGAGTGGGTGGGTGGAGGGTTTAATAGGCAGAGCACAGAGGATTTTTAGGGCAGTAAAACTTTTCTGTAGGAAAATTCTACTTAAAAGGAAAAATGTCTATAATAGGGGAATCTATATTTTTATACATTTGTCCAAATCCATAGAATGTACAACTACAAGAGCAAATAGTAATGGAAACTATGGGCTCCGGGTAATTATAATGTGTCCACGCAAGATCCCCTATTGTAATGAATGGACCACTCTCCTGGGGAGACTGAGAATCTGGGAGAGGTAAGGGTGTGTGGGGACAGGAATGTCTATGAGAACTCAATTTTCCTATGAATCTAAAACTGCTCAAAGACAAAGTCTACTTAGAAGGAAAGAGGGGGAAAAAGTAGTGGTCCTGTAAGGTGGAAAGAATGGCAGAAGCCTTGTATATGTAGGGAAATGGTGGTATCTGAACAACTTGGCAAAGCTGAACGATAACCAAGCAGCACCACCAAAAAAAGAAAAAGTGCCTAGCTTCAAGGCAATGCAAGGGTAAAGAGCCACTGGGCTTGGTCCTAACTTTCTTATGTTGGGTTCATACAAACTAACAACTGATCATTATGGCTAAGAATTTCCCGTGTCATAAAAGAGGGGAGTTGTCAGAACAGCTCTACAGCCGGCCCTGGTAAGGCCACTGAGAGCTCCTGGTAAAAGCTTGGCTACCTTAGAGCTGGCTCCCAGGCATCTCCTCCCACGGTCCTTCCAGCAGTGGGCTCTTCCCCAAGGCTCCGTTCACTCACTCCTAGCGGTGGGAGAGGCACTCCCGGAGTCTCCAGGAATAAAGAGAACTCTCCAGTAGCTCTTGCGCTGGCAGCGTGATGCTCACAAGCGGCCCAGTGCTGCAGAGGGGAAGAAAAGTTAAGCTATTCAGAAGAAAAGTCTGCAGTTGTGAAAGTGCAGGCTAAAGGAAGTGCACACTGGACAAGCCTTTCAAACGGGACCACCAACCACAGCTGATTTACCATTGCAGCAAGGATAGAGAAGGGTCCAAAACAGACACATGGTAGGCTGAGATCACGAGTCCACTTGAATCTTAAATATTTTTCTAAATGACACAAAAGCCAGTAGGATCTGAGTTGGTAAACTTCAAAATCAAGTTCTTTAAAGTCCATATACCACATACTCTGGCCATTACAAAAACAAACCAACCAACAAAAACAGTGGTTTTGCATATATTGATTATTTTATGTACCTGGGAAAACAAGGTTCAAGCTGTCTAAAAGTACAGAATGAAAGTCTCTTTCAGACCCCTGGCTGCTATGAGAGATGCCCCATGTACCAGAATAATCAGTTTCTCTTGCTTCCACCAGAATAACCTGATTTAGGTCCATTTTCAACTTCCATTTTCGGCAGTAGAGAGCTCTAGTTCAAAGACTCATAAAACAAAGGTGGGGTTAGAAGCACACAGAGGAAGGGAAAGGGGCTCCAGATAACTATCAAAAAGAAAAAACAAAAAGCCACCCAAGCTCCCGTTTCCTTTAGGAAGACTTCAAAAACATCAACATTTGCCAAAGGAAGAGGAAATTTTTATTAGAAGTAAACTTTCCCATTCAAAAAACAGTGAAAAACTTACCACTTTCAGAAAACAGCATTTTTTTAAAAAAATCTCAAGCCACTTTGCCAAGAACACTTTCAAGTAAATAAATTTAAGCAGAAAACAAATCCAAAATACAGCATTCCTCAATAATTATTTGAAAGTAAAATCCCATCAACCTTGGAATTGAAGGGAAATATTTTACAAATAACTTCAAAAACTTGCCTCACGTTACTTTAAATTCACAATCCAATTGAAAAGAGAATTGAGAATATAAAAATAAGATGGACAAAAAAATAAGATACTAAAAATAAGACACGGAAAATATCCCCCTGTAGAAAGGTCAACCAGAAACTTGACATTTTCAGCAACCATTTAGTGACGTTAAAGAGTAAAAATCCATTTCTAGAGTGGACATCTTTAAAAACAAACTCCAGTTAAACAGTATCCACAAACCCTGAGTTTCAGAACAAACTGTTGAAACCTTGGTATTTTCCAAGATCCTGGGCCAAGGAAATTTGGCAGATTCACACCAAAGAAGTAACATGAAGGTGGCCAGTTCAAATGGGCCGGTTTGTCTCTGCCCTTCCTAGGGCTGGCCATGTCTTCAAGTTATAGGTACATTTGGGGAGGAGCTTTAGATAAGCAAGAAAATGTAATAAATACTGGTGCATATTTTTCCGATTCTTTTTAAAACAGTGCTTTTTTCAAATTACAGATGTACTTCTAATTTCCCTGCCAACTTCCCAGCCCTATCACCTTTCCTGAAGGGAATTCCTTCAAGACCTTGTTCAGGCTCTCCTGCCTCTCTTCAGCCTTCCCTAATGATTGACACATTTTCCAGATCTTTCCATTCTAATTCCTCTGTATTTATATTCTACAAGACTCACTCTATATGACCTGGCACTTAATCATCTGCCTTGAACTATGTTTGTCTCAATCAATCAATCAATCAATAAAACTAGGCAAGGATCACATATTATTCATTTGCACTTTCCTTTCCTTATGGTACCTAGCATACAGTTAGTGCTCAAGAGTTACTAGATAAAAATCAAGTCTTCCAATTAAGCATAGTTTAATATTTGCTTTAAAATTATTAGGCTCTCAAATAACCCATAGGTTGAAGTCAAAACTGTGGTGTACTATAAAGAACAAGTCAGTAAGATGAGAGCAAGGGTGGAAAGCAAATTCCAAATACTTAACTCTTCCAATGTTCTCCTCAGGACCCATCTCTGCACCAATCCATTCCATGCCAACAGCAACCATGACAGATCTTGACAGGTCTTGCTCAAAACCCCAAGAGTGTTTTAAAAAATAAAAACAAACAAAACAGAGGCGTGTGCACCAATTAAAATCAGTGCTATAAAATACCTATACAGATCTCTTTTGATTTATGTGATTACATCCTAATAAACGCATTGTTGAAATGTCCTAAGCTGAAAATGCATGCACCTACCAGACATCATAGATGAGCCCAGCCTATCTCAAACCTGCTCAGAACACTTACATCAGCTTACAGTCAGGCAAATTCACTTACCACAAAGCTATTTTAGAATGAAATGCTGAATATCTCATGTACTTTATTGAACACTGTACGGAAAGTGACAAACAGCATGCCTGTGTGTTGGCTGTTTACCCTGGTGATCATGTGGCTGACTGGGAGTTACCGCTGCCCAGCCTCATGAGACAGTACTGCATGTTTCACATTGTTTGTTAGGCCAGGAAAAGATCAAAATTCACAATTCAAAGTACACTTTCCACTGAATGCGTATTACTTTCGCACCATCTTAACACTGCAAAATCGTGAAGTCGAACCATCGTTAAGTCAGACACCATGTGCATATAGCAAAGTGCTACAACCTGTCACAAAACTTTCACTGAACTGAGTTTTTTCCAAAACCTTGGCCAATTTACTTGTTTAGCTATGGACGTTTAATTATTGGCAACTAATCATGCCTTGTGAAAATCCGACCCATAGAGGTTAGAGGCACATCCCTGTGAAGTGGAGGGTGAGCGTGAGGAAGGGGAAAAGGAGAAATCCAAAAAAACGTTCTAACTCCAACTGCAGGCTTAACATAGTAGTACATTTTTCTTTAATCCAATTTTCAAGAACATGCACAGTTTCTTAAAAGTTGTTGTAATATGATGGGACTGAGTAACAAGCAAGCATAAAAGGTACTTAAAATCAGACATGTTCTTGGCAGTCAATACAGCAGCTAAGCAACAGGAGAAAAAAATCAGGGCAAGTTTTCTCAACTTTTTAATTATAACTATATTCTTGGCTTCTAGAAGCTGTGACTTTCAAATACTACAGATCCTTGCCCTTTCAAGACATCATCCCTTGTATAGTGATAGATGTTAATTAGACTTATTGTGGTGATCATTTTGCAATATACACAAATACTGAATCAATGTACACCTGAAACAAATATGTCAATTGTATTTCAATTTAAAAAAAGACAAAAGACATCATCTCATACTTTCCCTGTCTATCCACCCAGCCTCACAACCCAAATAAACCATGGTGTATCTTACTACAGAATTATTGTTAACTGAAATGAAGCAGTATATGACAGCAAGAACACAGACTTAGGAAAGAGTCAAACCCAATTTTCCAACCTACTAAATGTGACCTTACATAAATCACTTAACACCTGTTTGTTGAAGTTTTCCTTTGCCGTGAAACAAGGTTAGTATCTTCCATCTTTAATAACTGATGGCACTCCTCTGGTGGTCCAGTGATAATGCAGGGGGCTAAGGTTCAATCCTTGGTCAGGGAACTAAGTTCCGATATGTTGTGGGCAATAAGCCCACACACTGCAAGCAGAGAGCGCTCGCATCTTAATTACTGGGCCCAAATGCTCTAAGCTCGTGTTCTGCAGTAAGAGATGCACCAGTGCTGCAACTACAGAAAAGCCCCACCTGCCACAACTAGAGAAAAGCCTGCATGCTGCAATGAAGACCAAGCAGAGCCCTCCAAAAAGCTTTTAAAAAGTTAGTAAAAATGCCAGCTATCATTTAGTTCTAGAGTGTGCTAACTACACACTTTCATTATCTGATTCAATCCTAACAACACAAAAATAGAGAGGAAGGTATTAATACTTCCGTATGAAAGAGAAGAAAACAACGTTAGAAAGGTGAAGTAAGTTTGTCCCAAGATCACAATTCTGAAACATGTAGCAAAACCAATCAAGTCTCTGAGTCCAAAATCTATGTTAATTACCAGTAAGTTAAAACCGTATCCTGACTATTCCTAAGTATTGAAATGAGTTCTTGTAGTAGATAGTCTTAGTTCCCTTCCCTGTTTACTACTTCTTAAAATAATAGAAGTTCTAAAGGAGCATGGTAGAAAAGCATAAAGCATGCCAATCCAAAACAATACACAAATCATCCACGATACTACAAGCGCCCTCTTGTCTGGCTCTAAAATAACATCGCTATAACCAATCATAATGTCAAGGATCCTTGAAGAATAATCTACTCCAGATACCTGAATACGTGGGCAAGGCATTATTTACAAGCAATTCTGAAGAAAAGCAACAAGAGATGTCAACCAGTTCCCCAGATTCCCAATCTCCAGTGGGAAAAAAAGCAGGTCACACGTCCTACACGACTGATGCACTTGCAGACACCACAGAGCTCGCGGAGCCAGGACAATCACATACGCTGAGGAAAGATAAAGGCTGACTGAATCCAGAAGTAGAGAGGAGCACAAGGGTACAGCAAATCCCTTCTCCAGGGACTTCCAAATTCTCTATAGCCATTAAGCTTGGGATTTGGGAATGAGAAACTGAAATTTTCAGAAAGTTCCCCAGAATTCCCCCAATTATAAGCTACCAGGGAAAAAAAAACCTTCCAAACACCCTTTTCCCATTATTAAAGATACCTAAAAGAAACATTAAAGAAATAAGAAACAAACTTAATAGTATTTACAAAGGACTATATAGCCTATAACAAATGTTCAAATGCTGGCAAATGTCAGTGAGCATTATTGGGGAGCATTCCAATAGCAAGCCAAATCCAGCCCACAGTCTGCTTTGGTAAACAAAAGTTTTATTGGAACACAGCCCCACTTGTTCATTTTACGTAGAGGCTGCGGCTGCTTGCACATGAAACAGCAGAGTTGATAGTTGTGACAGAGTCCATATGGCTTGCAAAGCCTAAAATATTTACTATCTGGCCCTTTAGAGGAAAGGTTTGTTGATCCCCGAAATAACCTGCATTTGGATCTATGAAGAAGGTTAACAGCACTATACAGAATCACATGTTGAAACTGCCATCTTAAAGGCCTATTTTGCTTTGGAAACGTATTTCTTGGAATATCACTCATAGGATTCATACACCACACGCAATGCATACAAATTTGTATTTATTTTATTTGTAAGTGTGATTCACCAGTAGCAGCAGACAGGCCCACGAGCACACATTCAAAACACAGCAACAGCTACAAGCAATCATGACCAATTGTCTCGTCTGCACTGCCATCATGACCTGGCTCTGGGAAATGTCAATCTTATCCTTCACTTCCACAGGTTAGCTTTCAACCTGACGTCAGTGGATTCCTTTGATGTATTACTGTCTCTATGTTGATTGTTTTAATTGTCACAGGAGAACTGTAACACATCTCCCATTTACCTTTTTTAACTGATTTTTTTCAGGTAATCTGGAAAAACACACATTTCTCAAGATACCTTGGGAAGGAATTCTACCCTGAAAGCACTATTCTCTTCAGGTGTACATTTAGATTCAGAATAGGACTCCAACTCACTAGCAAAAGACTTGGGGAGAGGAGGCAGGCATGAGAATGAACCAAGTCCCCAAGATGTTTTAAGGAAATGATTGAAAAAGATAAGCGTCTGTCTCTCGCAGCATCGGACATGACTTAGCAACTGAACCACAAAGCCTAGGTAGAAGACTAGCCAAAGTGGGGACAGGAAGAAGGTGAGATTTCCCTGGGATGGGTTTAAGGTCCAAATATCAGCACACTTTCTCTTCCAGAATTTTAATTATAATTGGCTTAGAAGAGAGGTGTCTACTGTAAACCACGACAGGAGGGAGTACAGTTAAGTACCAGACTCTATTTCTGAAGATAACCTGCTAATAACTTATAACCTCAAATACCATCATCCAAAGTGGTTTGATGGCCCATCAAAATTCCATTTTTCTGTCCAATCAAAGGCTCGTTTATTTGTGCCAGAAATATAAGCACAAGGATCATGATGAAACTCAAGGAAACAAACGCACTGGATACAGTAGCAACAAGAGGGTTCCAGACTTGATCCAACGAGTTCTGGGTTGAGTCCTGCCCTGCCAATCACTACACGGGAAGTCTTGGGTCAACTGTCTGAGCCACAGTCTCTCCCTTGCAGAGGGACAAAATGGACATCAGGACTCCCTTGCAGAGCTGCCACATGTGAAGTACAGGACATCCAGTAGGTGGTAACAGATGATAGCTATTATTAAAAATTTAATACTTAAGGAGCAGGTGTAAGAAGAGAAAATACTGAGGAAGATTGAGAATCACAAGGGTAGAATTAATAGGTTGAATCATATGAAATTGCCAAAATTTGACCACTGTGACTCATACAACTAGTAATTTTAAAATAAATACTAGTGAAAAAAAACCTGAAAGGAGAAAACATGGATAACTAATACCCCATACTCATTCCCCCACCAGTGGCAGCCTAGAAGAAATCCAGACACCAGATGGAAAGGCTACAGACTAAAATAGAAAACACCTTCGTCAACTCCTCAGCAGATAGGAGGTGTGACTTCAGGGAAAGGGAGATTCGACAGAGACAGAAAGACAGAGACACACACACCCCCTCACTCACATGCAGCCCGTGTAACTCACTCGACCGCTCTCTCCCTGCTCTCTCCTCTCCTTTCCTTATTTCTTTCCCCACGCAAGACCAAAAGGTGACTTGTTAACCATTTTGGGAAGGAAATGCAGCATTTCTGGTCAGCTGATATTACCAGCTACATTACAAGCCTTTCTGCAGGCTTGTAGAGCAGCTGGAAGCTAGATAAAGAAATTCAATAGATCTATCACATTTACCCCCTTATTTTTCTATCTCCTTTTCATACCATAGGTATTAGTTTCTTCAAATCTTGTTAATCTTCACTCAATTAATAGGTCTGCAGTTATTTCATGGTTATGTCAATTTCTGGATGAGATCTGAGTTTTGAGAAATCCAAAGAGCTCAATCCAAGGTAGCTCTATCCCAGCTATATTTAAGTCTCTCAGAGGTTCTGAGGAAAGAATCAGAGCATCTTGAGTAGAGAGGAGTTAACAACAGGCAAAGGTAAGAAAGAAGGAACTTGTCATTTCTTCCATTGCGTCAATGCACTACTCTCTAAACAGAACCAGTTTCACCAGTAGTCAGATCACCTCCCTCTGTTGGGTCTCACTTTCACGTATGTAAATCCCATCCTTGCAGATCTTCCATGCTCCCCATTTCCAGGAGGCATGGGTATTTTATCTGCTGTATGGCAGGGATGTGGTAATCCTTGATGATTACCCTCACATGTAACACCATGCAGGCTTTCATCAGTGGATGATCTCAAAGCACTTTTTACAAGAGTTTGCAGGATTACCACCCACATGGGCCGGAACCAGATTTTCTAGTTTTCTAATGGGATGTTTGTTTCTCCAAAGCTTCACTCTGGGATTCCTGGGTCTATATATGTTACTAGACAGGCATTAGCAAAGCTTCAACAGTGAGTTTCTTGAAAGTTAGGCACTCTGTATATCCAACGTCCTGCTGTATCTCCAATGCCTGGTTCATCATCCCACTGGCCTTATATATTTGTGGAATGAACGAAGCTTAAAATTGCAGACAAACAAGAAGTATTAACCATTTCAAGCTCATCAACTTGATAAAGAAAACGTCTCAGTCACTAAATGCTAAGTTTCTGTGCTGTGCTTAGTTGCTCAGTCGTGCCCAACTCTTTGTGACCCCATGGACTGTAGCCCACCAGGCTCCTCTGTCCATGGGCTTCTCCAGGCAAGAATACTGGAGTGGGCTACCAGGCCCTTCTCCAGAGGATCTTCCCAACCCAGGGATCGAACCCAGGTCTCCCACATTGCAGGCGGATTCTTTACCATCTGAGCCACCAAGGAAGCCAGACTTAAATTCAAAGCAGCACAAAATGTACCAAACTCTTGTTTGGCGGGAACAGGTTAATACAAGAAACACATAAAGAATTCTAGAAAAAATTACTATTTCATAAAAGTAGTCTTCATTTTAGAATGGCAGTAAGTTTTCCTAGTACATTTATTCACAAGACAACTACTCCATGGTTAAGTTCTTCAGAACCGTATCTACAGAAATTTCCAGAAACACTGAAGGGGGCTATTACAAAAGAGTAGTACAAAAATAAATGAACAGAGAACTAATGCTTTTAAAAATCATTCTTCCAGGACTTTCCTGGTGGACCAGAAGCTAAGGCTATGTCCCCTATGATGAGGGGCCAGGTTTGATCCCTGACCAGGGAACTAGATCCCGCAAGAGACGACGAAGAGCTCGCATGCAGCGACTAAGGATCCTGCATGCTGCCGAGGAAGACTGGAGACCCTATGCATCACACTGAGACCCGGTGCAGCCAAAGAAAGAAAAGTTCTAAAATAAAAACCGTTCTTCCAACGCTCTCTTGCAACTGTTTATGTTACCAGCCTAAACAAAATTTCCACCAGATCATTCTTCCTAATTAAAGTTCAACAAGGATGAACTGAATAAAGGCAATCAAAATTCTTTTTCTAATTGTTTAATTTTTATTTGCCTATAGGCACATAGGCATTTCCAAGGCTAGGCGGGAAACTGCTTGCCCCTGTGCAGACAAGGTAACAGACAAAAAAAGCCCAAGTAAAGTTTAAAAAAATTAAAGTGAACAAGATTTTGTATGGCTGTGTTTTCTTGCTCTTGGGTGCTCTGTATGTGTACTACATGTCCATAATTATGTCTGATAAGCTATGCATTTTATAAGAAGTAGTTGCCAGACCTGTTATAAGTTATCTGAATAACAGGCAAGCTTCTTGAAGAGAAAAGTAGCTTATTTATTGTTCAGCTTTAATAATAACTGGGTACCATACCATCCCTTCCATATGAGATAGTCAATAAACACTTGCTGATGGATGAACAATGAGATTAATTTGAAATAAGTTTAAAATCAAGAATCCAGTGGACTTGTGGTCTACCACTGATGGAGCAGGCTTGAACATTAGACTTCTTCAAGCCCTGCTCTATTATCTCAATAGGATTATTTGCAGGGGGTCAGGGGGCAAATGGAGGAAACACTGCATGAATGAGCTAGAGGCACCCCTGGACCAGAGCTGCATGCCACTGGGAAGTCACCTGTGCTCTCTCTGGCTTCCATTTTTCCTACCCAGAAGTTGAGATTGGTGGTGTAAGTTGCAAAGTTCCCTCCCACCTCAAAGATTCTTTGTTTAGGTATTTCATTTACAATTAGTAACAGGATTCCTCAAGAATTAACAGAAAAGACCTTTTTAATTAAAGTCGGTTCTCTAATATACTCCTGTACTGAAATGCCAAACCAATCCACTCATTAAAAAATAATAACAATTTTCATTTAATTTAGCAATTTAGTTCTAAGCTCACAGAGGTTTGCTTTTAACTTCTTTGGGGGTTTACCTGATAGCTCAGTTGGTAAAGAATCCGCCTGCAATGCAGGAGATCCTGGTTCTATCCCTGGGTTGGGCAGATCCGCTGGAGAAGGGACAGGCTACCCACTCCAGTATTCTTGGGCTTCCCTGGTGGCTCAGCTGATAAAGAATCTACCTGTAATACGGGAGACCTGGGTTTGATCCCTAGGTTGGGAAGATCCTTTGGAGAAGGGAAAGGCTACCCACTCCTGTATTCTGGCCTGGATAATTCCAGGGGGTGGTAAAGAGTCAGACACGACTGAACGACTTGCGCTTTCACTTTCACCAATAATTTGTTTCCCAACTGAAGGATAAGTGGGTAAGAAAACTCACAAAAGGGAGTAGAAAAACAGTGGGGCGGGAGGGTCTCTGAAGACCAGTTCCTCAAGGAGCATGAGAATGCATCCAGTTTCCAGGTCAAGGAATCTGGATTAACAAAACTAAAGTCAGCGTGTCCATCTCATCCACCACTCCAAACCTGCTCATCTTTGTTCTGTCTCATGCAATGGAACCAATGAACACTGATGACCAAACTGAGGAGTTCTGCTTACCGACCCGCTGCTGCCTTGGCCCCAGCCCTGACTACCTCCCACCAGCAGCACTCCAGCTCTTCCACCGGGGTCTCCTCGATGCACTCACCAGCAGCGCCGACAATGGCTCCCTGAGCATGTGCAGATTCCTGGCCCAAGACCTTGCCAACGTCTTCCAGTCATCACCCCACAGGTACTTAGACAAGACCTTACAGCCCCCTGAGGATATCTTGATCATGTTCGCCTTCTGCCTTTGCACTTGTCTACCTGAAAGGTGTTTTGTTTTTTTTTTTTCATCTGTCAATTCCTATGCTTCAGGATCAGCTCAAGTATCACCTCCTGAAGGATGTCTTCCCTGAAGCCCCCATGCCCACACCCTGTCTAAGAATATATGCTCTCTCATCTGTTGTTTCCAAACTTAATTATCACAGCACCTAAAAAACATACTTCAATTTTTTTTTTTTTAATTTCACTGCATAGTGAGTCTGTGAATTCCTTGAAGATAAGTAGCATTTTTTCATTTCTGAAACATCAGGGATAGTCTTATAAACAAGGGGTCCTTAAGAAATGTCAAAAGATGAATGGGTGAACCCTAATAATGGATTCAAAGAAGAATAGGAACTAAGGGAAATATGAACAGTAAAAACTGAGAAATAACTACGCCAATGGAAAAAAAGGAGGTAGGCTTACCAGAATACATGTTTTGTGTTGTCGTGACTTTTCAGTCAAAGCAATAAAACTCCCCCAGAACCTAAGTTTAAGAGACTAAGAGAGAACTAAAGCATTTTTTTTTAATGCAAAAAGACAATATGTAAACTAAACTTACACATGAAACCAGTTTCCTACTGACTTACATATGAAAACAAGGAAGTATTCCCTACTCCAACAGTTTAGACCATAATCTTTTTCTAAATCACACATATACAGAAAAGTATCAATAGCTTGAGAATAACACTCAAATATGCTAACACTGTAATATTACTGGAAATTAAAATGTCAATAGAAAGTAAGAAGGGAAATGATTCATCTTATAAGAATAATGTTAATTTTCTTTCAGAGAAAATCATTCCAGAGGTGGTACATGAAGCCAGGCCTCCACACAATTCCCTAGGTGAGGCTCTCACTTAGACTGCAAGATCAAACCAGTTAATCCTAAAGGAAATCAACTCTGAATATTCACTGGAAGGATTAAACCTGAAGCTCCAATATTCTGGCAACCTGATGAAAAGAGTTGACTCATTGGAAAAGACCCCGATACTGTGAAAGATTGAGGGCAGGAGGAAAAGGGGGTGACAGAGGATGAGATGGTTGGATGGCATCACCAGCTCAATGGACATGAATTTGAGCAAACTCTGGGAGTTAGTGAAGGACAGGGAAGCCTGGTGTGCTGCAGTTTATGGAGTCACAAAGAGTCAGACCCGACTTAGCAACTGAACACCACCAGGCTCTCACTGACTGGTCTCCTCCCAGATGTCTTTAGTCATGTGCTGGGGGCCAGAGGGGGAAAAAGAGGAGTTCTTCTCACCATGACAATGCTACCTTCTTAATGGTTCTCCCCATCTGACCCATTTTTTCAACCTCAACCTTCTTACACCACATAGTGGGAAGAAAACAATACATACCTCAATTACTATACAATTTAAATGAACTTAATAAACACAAAGACTGTAAAAGAAAGGAGCCCATAGCCAAAGTTGAATGTTAAGGAAAACAGAAGGAAGATCCAAGGAATAAGCTTGCTGGTTATTAGCACTGACTGCCTGGTATCACTGTATATTTATACACAAAGCTGCTTAATGCATGAGTCATTTCGAATCATGACTGTATTGATTCATTTAATATATTCAAAAAACCCTGCAATGAAGGCAACCTAGAAGTCTTGAGATGCAGATGATTCTCCATCAAGATAAGGGAAATAGACATATTTCGAAAATGCAAAACCATAAATAAATACTCAGAAAATCTGTACATAAAAAAGTATGAGATTATCATACTAAGTGATGTAAGTCAGAAAGACAAATACCATGTGATATCACTTATATGTGGAATCTAAAATGTGGCACAAATAAACCTATATATAAAATAGAAACAGACTTACAGACACAGAATAGACTTGCGGTTGCCAAAGGGGAGGGGGGAACTGGGAGTCTAGGGTTGGTAGAGGCAAACTATTACATTTAGAATGGATAAACAAGATCCTAGTGTACAGCACAGGGAACTATATTCAATATCTGTGAAAAAACCATAATGGAAAAGAATATAAAACAGAACAGATATATGTGTATAACGGAGTCACTCTGCTGTACAGTGGAGATTGGCACAACACTGCAAATCAACTATACTTCAATTAAACAATTGAATTTAAAAAGAAAATTTTTAAAAATGCTATTGCTTTCTCCTTATAAGCAGGCAGAAGAATGTGAGATTTCTTAGTCTATCAAAATTGAACATAAGTTTAACAAATGAAAGATTCAGAATTTACCGTTCTGGAGGATTCTGTCAATGAAAACTGGTGTCAACTAAACGAGTGGTCCAGGAATTTGGCTTCTACTTTCACTTAGTTCAGAAGATAATATGGAGCCCAAACTTATTCTACGTCAATGATCTTAGCTTCAAAATCAGTCTTATATGCTGATAGTTTCTTTTGGGGATAATGAATATGTTCTAATATTAGAGAGTGTTGACAGTTGAACAACTCTGTGGATTTACTAAAAGCCACTGAATTGTATACTACAAAAGAGTGCATGTTTTGGTGTAAGAACAAGTTAATAAAAACTGTTACTTTAAAAATCAGGCTTAAAGCTCTTATGCTTTTTTCTATATAACTTAGACCTTGAGTGTATGTTGTAATGTGCCTGCTAACTGTATGAGCATATTTTGTCTCCTGATTCACTTTGTGCAAAGAGCCAAAACACTGGGATCACACAGTTTGGGAACTGAACCCAAGTCTGTCACTTTCCAGGCTCAGGGATCTTGGGCACATTACTGTCTGAGCCCCAGTCCCCAGCTATAAAACAGACAGACATTACCTATCAGATGAGAGACTGAGCATCTGCAAATCATCACCAAGCTCAGACTGAGAGTGCGTATGTGTGCTTAATCTGACTCTTTGAGACCCCAGGACTATAGCCTGCCAGGCTCCTCTGTCCATGGGGATTCACCAGGCAAGAATACTGCAGTGGGCTGCCATGCCTTCCTCCAGGGGATAGTCCCAACCCACGAATTGAACCCAGGCCTCCCGCGTTGCAGGCATATTCTTTACTGTCTGAACCACCAGGAAAGCCCCAGACTGATAGTAACTGGCAGAAAATTAAAATGGGATGGGCTCTAAGAATGACATATTAGGAGTAAGGAGAAATAAAATAACAGACGCAAACGCAGAAGGATGTGGCAAATGCAGAGTCAGGACCAAAGCCGGACTGCCTGGAATCAGGGCAAACTCCTCTGGAACCCCTCTTTGGTTCTAATGATGCTTTGGGGTGGTGGTGAGGTGAACTGGGATGATGGGGATCAGGCTAATCCCAGAGCAAGTGCTATGACCAGCTTCTCTATGTACACTCCAATCTCTGGATTCTTCACGTAATCTGATGAGTAACCACAAAGCAGAGACATTTTCCATACTTCTAAATCCCCTCAAGTGTCCACTAATGGAATTATAGCCTCTTGATTTGGTTTGCTATTAATTAAAACACATAATTTGGCACCAGGATTCATGTTATATAGATTAATTCTATATAATAAAACATGCCTGAAGTTTCTTATATTCACAGCCTTTGCATCACAAGCCTCAAGATTCCACACCTGTGATTAATTTACATCAGCACAAGTTGAAACTTCGGCTTTTCCATCATTTGTGATATTGCAACCCTTAAGAAACAACTGACAATTAATACACCTAATCTATATTTACCATCAATAAGCCAAAAGCCCAACTGGGCCAGAATTTCTACAGTGAAAGTCTTTATTGTGGTTTTAATAACATCATTCCTCATGGAAAATGTGCACCATTTGCCAAGCAACAATTAAAAGAAAGAAAAACATTTTATATAAAGTGTGTATACATGCACATGTGTATGTACACACATACACATATATATATTCTAAAAACATGTTAACTTTACGCCACACATGTTTCTACCCTCGAAAACAATTCCAGAAGAGTTAAAAAGATGAGTAAGTTGTCCCGTCCTTCCCCCAGGTAACCGCTACATCACAGCCAACTGAATTCTCTCACTTCAAGTTGCTTAGGAGACCAACAGGTTAACAAGCTATAGTCTTCTCCAGCAGCACTTTAAAATGATAGGAGATTAGTAGGAAAAAATAAATTAGCAATTGTTGCTATTCACCATCCACACTGTCAACAATTCTGAGAAACTTCCACTGAGTTTCAGGTCACTAAACCCTTGTCCATTTTATAAGTATTTGTCTCCTGATTTTGCTTTTATACTTTTTAAAGCCCAGAGGGAAATGATAATGTTCTATAAGTGTTAGAATGGCTTAGTTTCTAAAATTGGCAGGAAGGAAAAGGCTAGCTTCTATTAGTTCTAATTTTGAAAGCATTAAGTGTTGGGGGAGGGACCTCTGCGATAATAACCTTTTATTTATTTATTTTAGTTGCCTCAGGTGCATTTTTGTTGGTTCTATCAGCATTGCTGTGCAATCAGTTTATTTTAAGATAACACATTCAACTGAGTTTCTTAGACTTGTAGCCAAATTTAGACTGACTTAACCAGAAGGTGTCCTTCCATAGTTTTCATGTTGGATTTATGAAGAGTGGCTTAGATACATGTCGAGAAGCTATTTTATTTTAAACATAACTTTGTATGACTTTCCTACACACACACAGTCACATAAAACGCTTTAACTTCTACTTCAGAGTTGCAGTCAACTCCTAATGCCTTTGGCAAAGACAAGATCCAATATGTGAGGTAATTCAGGAGGGGAAGGCAAATAAATATAAACATTACATGGAAATAAGGGCCTGTCGGGTTGGGAAAAGCTTCCATAAAAACTTCCATATGTGAATATATTTTCTCTAAAGAGAGGTCAGTGGATCCAACTCTGATGTTTATTGTGCATCAAATATCAACAATGGTAAGGAAACTATCTCATGCAGATTTACTGTCATTTCTCAAATAACTATGAATTTATGTATATGTATATATCTCCATATGTAATACATATTACAAGAATATATGGGTTACATATAAAAACATGCAACTACAACCTTTAGTGAAGGCTCTAATTATTATTATCATTTTAGGAAATGACCAGCACTCCAGGCCCTACCCCATCCCCAGGGGTCCCCCATCATTAACTCTCTTCTCTTACAATGTGGTTAAAACCCAGAGCAGAAGTTGACATGTCCTACCCAAGTTAGAACTCAGGCCCTGCCATTTGCAACTTTTAGTGCCTTAGGCATATAACTTAATGTGCCTCATGTCCCTCATCTGCAAAATTAAGATAAAAAGAATTGGACCTGCTTCACAGAGTAGTAATCTTAAGGGCCGAATGAATGAATACACGCAAGGCACTCAGAGCAGAAGCTGATATATGAGCACCATGAAAGGGTAAGCCATTACTATTATTGATGTTGTTATTATTAGAACCAGAATCTTGACTTTTGTGATACTCACTTCCTTTCTTAATAGTTCTTACCTTTCAATGGACTAAAAAATAGTTACTTTTGGTCTCTGAATTCCTTTCTCCTTTCACTGTGGAAGAGGTAATAGAGTGCATAAGAGAGGGTGGTGCTGAACAAGCTCTAATGGGGATCAGAACTTCTCGACCTAACTAATAAATAAGAAAAGACTTGCAAAACTCACAAGGAACTGCAACCTATCTCCCCCAAAAGGTAGAACTGAAAACCAAAGGCCAGTCCAAAGATCCCTCAACCAGCAGAGTCTATCCACAGACAAAAGGGAAACGTTCACACTGATGACAAGTACATAGATTCCAGGGCCTCCCAGGTGGTGGGAAGAACCCGCTTGCCAAGGCGGGAGACATAAGAGACTCGGGTTCAGTCCCTGGGTGGGGAAGATCCCCTGGAGGAGTGCAAGGCAACCCACTCCAGTATTCTTGCCTACAGAATCCCATGGAGAGAGGAGCCTGGCAGGCTACAATCTATGGGATCGAAGAGAGTTGGAAATGACTAAAGTGACTTAACACGTAAGCACACAGATTCCACACCCTCCAGGGCTAGCTACCCACTGAGAGCAAGTCACCAACAACCACGTAGCCACCTGACATCTTGAACTGAATACACACACTGTTCTTTATCAGTAGGGATACACATGTGAGCATCTATCAAGAACACTGCAGAGTCATTTATTCAGTGAAACCTAAAAATGAAAAGCAAAGTGTCCCATCTGGAACTCAATCAAGTCCTTCAAACACGTAAAATTAACACAGTGATGCCCTGACCTTCAGAAAAGGATAAGCTGAAGAGCAGTCCAAGTGTGATGTGTTAAATAAAGGCCATTCAATATTAGTGAGGATTCACATTTCCTCAGAATGGCTCTCTAGTTGCCAGTCAAAAACTATACTAAGAAAGATCACATGCTTTTTTAAAAAAATGCCTAACATGAAGCTTCACCTGAAAGAGCATAGTCTGCTGTGGGTCTTACTCCGCTATGTGTAGTCACAAGAGAAAAAAGCAACTTGAGATACTCCGGCCACTGCCCCTTCGTGTGGCCTGGGAGGGAGAATCTGCCACTAGGAACCTTGAGATCGCTCACAGTCCACATGGAGTTTCTGAAAGGGGAACACAGGCAGTGCCTAAAATCAACACTTACTGCTCTCCCTTATACATTTTACCCAGCATCTTCATTCTGTGCTGAAAGCCTTCCATCAGGGGCAATGGGGCAAGTCTCACTCCCAGCCAAGCCACCATCAGGTATTTTTGTCAAGATTCCCTTTCCCCCAGGGTGCTTGGACACACATGTCCTGCCCTGGCTTTGCCCACCAGGAAATGACGGCCAGCTTCCCTCTGCCAGCAGGACTTTGTTTTCTTCAGCTCTGAGCCCCAGTCCCTGGCATGGTGCCTGAAACATGGCATGCACTCAAGGCAGGTGCTAAAAAATAACCGACTGTGTGTGTCTCTCCTCTTCCACGGAGCTCTCCTGGATTTAAAAGCAGTGTACACCCTGACCCTCCCTCATTCTGACAGGTCTAGATAAAGAACATCCCAGGTCCTCTTCTGGATGCCCACTGCAATGACAATGAATCACTGGTTCTTTACAATTTCTTTCATTCAAACTGCACCCAAGAACAGCAGCAGCCTTAAGGAAGCTAATTCCTCAAGCTTTATCTTTGTTTCACCTGTAAAATGAGGCTACAGATACCAACTTCCTAATATATATAAAGTCTATGGCATAAGACTTGACACAAAAGTCAACATCCAAATTGTCTGTTCCCTCTCCATCGCATATCACACATTAAAAAGTCAAAGCAAGGATTCCCCTGGTGGCGCAGGGGCTAAGACTCCGTGTTCCCAGTGCAGAGGGCCTGGATTCAATCCCCGGTTGGNCATAAGACTTGACACAAAAGTCAACATCCAAATTGTCTGTTCCCTCTCCATCGCATATCACACATTAAAAAGTCAAAGCAAGGATTCCCCTGGTGGCGCAGGGGCTAAGACTCCGTGTTCCCAGTGCAGAGGGCCTGGATTCAATCCCCGGTTGGGGAACTAGATCTCACACACTGCAACTAAGAGTTCACATGCCACAGCTAAAAAAAATCCAAATGCTGCAAAATAAAATTTTTTCTAAAAGTCAAAGCAACTTACATTTCAAACTCAAAGGAAACGGAGACAGGACTAGGGTACTGGAACCTCTTCGGAGCTGCTTTCTACACCACTCAAATAGCACTTCTTTCCTTCCCTCCTCTGGAGACCCCAGGGCTTACATGGCTGTGGGACAGTAAGTGCCCAAAGTCAGGTCTCGGCTCACAGCCTGGCTGGCCCAGGATCCGAGCAGAGGGCTTGACTCAGAGAATGGGCTCAGAAAGCACACAGAGAATGAACAGAGCTGAACCAAGCCTTTGTCACTCTTCAGAATGAGACTTTTTTTTTT
>SJYX01010635.1:0-52508 GCA_006410675.1 Oreotragus oreotragus
GTCAAAAAGAGTCGGACACGCCTGAGTGGCTAACACTACTACCACTAGAGTGATTCTTGTGACTCCTAGTCATAATCATGCTTGTGACGACTTTCTTATCTGAATGAGCTTAAGTGGAAGTTTGCAGTCTTCAGTAAAATATAATATTTTCTCATCTAAATGATTAATCTGGGTGTGTTTTAACCATGTCCAATAAGAAAGAATATCTGCTCAACCTTTCCCCAAAATACATTGCTTCCTCTAGAATATCTAACAAGTAGGCATGCATGCAAAGTCGCTTTAGCTGTGTCCAATTCTGTGTGTCCCGAAGCGCTGCAGCCTGCCAGGCTCCGCTGTCCGTGGGACTCTCCATGCAAGAATACACGGCAATCCACTCTAGTTCGACCCAGGGAACAAACCCCAGTCTTCTACATCTAATCTGCACTGGCAGGAGGGTTCTTTACCACCAGTGCCACTGGGGAGGCCCAGGATCTCTAACATGATCTAACACTACCCTTGGAGTAAAGAAAACAGAGAACAAATCTTGACTGCACTATTTCAAGCCCCACCGCAAATTTCCTAAATTTATCTCCAGTAAGACTTCATCACTCTAGTAGGGGAACATGATAAAACATGGCCTTTTAAAACTCATTGAGAGAGTTGCTACAAGGGGGGTATCACTGTTACATTTTATATTGTTAAATGTTTTATATATATATATAACATATCTTATATGTTTAATTTATATGTTGTTACATTACACATTACATATAATTACAGATAATATTACATATTGGGCTTCCCTGGTGGCTCAGATGGTAAAGAATCTGTCTGGAATGCAGGAGACCTGGGCTTGATCCCTGGCTCAGGAAGATCCTCTGGAGAATGTAATGGCTACCCACTCTGGTATTACATATATTATATTTTTATCATGCTGTGAAGCACTTAACACTGAATTGCTATTAATATCCTTCACTAAATTCTATATTTTGGCAAATATTTTCTATATTACTACAAACGTGTTTCTATTGTCCCTTTAATATCCACATGGAGTATGGAAGTAACAGGTGTGCACTGAGTCAGAGAAAGAACATTTACACTTGTATGTGTGCACTCAGGAGTCTCAGAACTATTTCTCTTTTGTTTTTTAATCCCTTGAACTCGAACCAAATGACAACTCACATATCTCTCTCTCTGCACTGGCTGCTAGGACACTTCGATTCAAACATGTAGCCTGGCCCTCAAACTTTATTTTTGGAACCAGTCTATCTTTTGTTTCATCAATCTTTTTCCTGATATACCCATTCACTTTTTTTTTTAATTTTAAGAATTTTTAAATTAAAGACTATTAGAATAGCAAATATGTGTTTGGGAATTTAGAACAAACAAAAGACAAACATATAAACTGTTAATAGCATTGAAAGCAAATCATGTTATCAGTCCTGCTGTATTTAATTGTGAAGTGAGATATTTGGTCTTTCAAACAGTAACTCAAATATGAGAGCTCAGAAAATATTAATATTCTCACAAACCTCTTTCATATTCTATATTTCCTGATTTATTAAAAACAGTAACAGTATTTCAACAGCAATAAGAAATACTAGCTTCTGGCTTCCACATGTTCTGTGTGTCCTATCTCCTGGCTATTTTAAGGAAAAATGCCAAATTTCCACCAGTGACTAAAGGAGCTTTTGAAGCTTTTAATAAAAGTCCACACCTTGAATACTGCATAGTTGCAGGACCAATTCTGTATGTCGATGCCATGTGTGGTCTACACATAACTTACAAGGTAATTCATGCAAAATGACCCAAAAAGTCTGTTAGAAAAAGTTTCAAAGGAAAGCTTCATATTCCTTTAAAGTCCTTTCAAAAAAATATTCTTAGCTGTATTAGCCTGATATGATTATGTAGAGAAAAAAATCATATAATTTCATAAAATGAAAGCTTTAATCATATAAAAATTCCCCACTTTGCTTATCTCACTGCCCCTCTTTATTATTTTATTACAAAGAACATTTGCTATTCCATGAATACAGCTATGATCAATAGGTTCCAATTAGGAAGATCAGCTGCATTTTCTGGTTACTGAAGAAGATGAGAATTTGTTCTGTTAGCTTATCTTGTAACTTTCATGAAAGAAAGAAACACACATTACCACAGACTTCTAAAAAAGTAATAGTATATTCTTAGAATACTCCTATGGGAGAGAACTTTGGCTATGCGCATCTCAGACTATGAATAACCTATAACAATCAGATAATAATTCTAAAAATAATAAATAATAAAAATTATTCTAATAAAATTCTAAAAGCTGGAAAGTACTATGAAGTAATCCAAGTATCCATCCTTCTAACTCAAAGATTCCTAACATTCAAGCAGATGTAGTTAAAAGGGAACAAAGCTTTCCGCTGGCAGTCTGCAACCTCTTAATTTTCCACAAATCAAGGCAAGCCCCTAAATCAGTATCTGAGAACAAAGGTGGAGGACTTTGTTCTGAGAGACAAACAACGAAGCATCTAAATTGCTCACTGCTTTTACTGAGGCTCCACCCCAATAGCTCCCGTAGGTAAGCTCCAAATTTAAGCCACAATGAAGAAAAATGTCCTCAAGTGGAAACAGTCATAAATTGTGGGTCAATCCCAATGACCACAAATTAATGGCTATCCACACACAACAATGGGTGATGCAAATCATCCTGAAAAAGAAGAGAGCTGTATGATTTCTTCATGAGTCTCAGAATTTCTAATAAGTTCTTAATGTTAGTTTTCATACTTCTGTAAAAAAGGGCAGAATTAATACATTCCATTCCTTTTTATCCAGTGTCTTTAATGGATTTAACAACAGCAGTTGCATTACTTGGGTATGTGATCTTGAATTAAAGTTCAGTAAGTCTGTAAAGTGCTTTTAGAGAGCAACTAAATGTTTCACAAGTTCTCTAAAAAAAACTATATCTATCACATCAGATTTAATTAAATGAAACTGAAGGTGGGAGATTCTAGAGTCCAAGTGGATAAGACGGAGGTGGAGTTCAGACCATTGTTTTAATCTAAATTCTCACAAAGATATGGACAACAAAAAAAAAACAAAGGAAAAAAAAAAACAAACAGAGTAGGAGAATCTATTAAGAGTTGCAGGCACTCTTGGTCAGGCTTATATCAAGCTGAAAGTATAATTAAATTTGCACCTCTGAATGATCTGTAATTTATCACCAAGAATGCCTGAATTAATTTCGTAACCCTGCATTTCCAGGCAGTGAATTTAGTGTGTGGGACTACTGATCCCTTCATTATTTTCTGATAAGCAAAGGGAGAAGAAGAAAGCTAAAATCTACAGGCTCAAAGACATGTTAGAACTCTCAAAAGAATAGAAACTTCTAATGGAAACATTAGTGTTATGGAAAAATGGAAGGGTTATGTTTATTGACACCTACTATGTCCAAAATATTTTTCCAGATCCTTTATTTAATCACATTTGAATTCTCACAACCATGTGAAGAAGGTTTACTAACACTACGCTTCCAGTGTGGACACTGAGTCTCAAAGCCTATCATCTGTGGCAGAAGTGAAATTGGAACCAGATTCATCTGACTCCAAAGTTCCCTTGCCTTCTTCTATGTTATGCTGTGGGAATGAACTGAGTGTTTTACCCCTTGGTCTGTATTTAGTGGCACCAGAAGGACTAACTGAAAAAATAAAATTCTGGAAATATATTTATTTTTCCTGCACATATTTGTCTTTATTTATTCACCCTTTCATCTTTTTTTTTCCCAACGGAATTTGTTAAACTGCTGTTATTTTCCTCAATTATTAGCAACATTTCTGCCCAAAATAACAAGCAGTTGGGGCAACGTGTATCTACAGCTTTAAATTATTGAAAGAACTACATGGAAAGAATACAAAATGATAGAAATATTTTTGAATAGGCCCCCCAAACAAAGGGTGCAAGTTATATGCTATAAATGTCTTTTGAAATGACATGACATTTCCTGTTGAAATAGTTCACACAAACCTCTCAATACATCATGAAAATAGTAGTAAAACATAGGAGGCATTTACTAGCTGGAGAAACCCAAGCCTAACAGTTTATAACCAGACTAGCCAATGAATATTCCAGTAATTGGTTACCTGACATGGGGTAGAGGCAGTGACTGATTTTGTAAGAACAGGACTTCCAAGCTTGGCCACTGCAGGTGGTTGATGTGCCCCAAAATAAATAAATGATCCTGCAAAAACAAACATAAAGTCCTGTGGATGAAAGTTCTTCTCTTGTACATTTGGCGGTTCTTTGCTCTAATAGCTCAACCGTGCACACATTCAATTGTCAATCAGATAAAGAAAATTACGTTTTTACTTCTTTACCATTAAGTTCCATAGATAACCATGAATTGCTTTCATATGGATAACACTAAATATTTGAAATAAAATCTCATTGATGAAAAATAAGCTCTTGATCTAAATCCTCTCAATGAACATGTTTTATTGGCTTAAGTCAGTCACGTTTTGAAATTAAATTAAATGAAGCTTCTAAGTTTACAATTAGATATTCAGCATGCCCTTAGAAAATTCCTCGGAGATCTTTACTTGTAAGTTTCTTCTGGATGTACTGAAGGATGAGAGCCTATAGAATGAGCTTGGTTTCTCCTGGGGCTTACATGTTTGTCATTGTTGTCTGTGCCAGTGGGAATGAAAGCTTAATTAAAGATGTAATCTGAGTGTTCACAAAATAACTGCTTTTAGATTTTAACTACAATGGAAGTGCTAATGGCAAACGTACAGGGGGATAACATCTCTTGGCAGCTCGAAAGAGCACACATCCAGAAGAGCAGTCAGGGTAACTTCCCTGAATCATGGAAATTTACAAGGTAGTCTATGCTGCACAACGTCAAGGTCTGATCCTGCCCTTTGATAATCACAAAGTGATGGGCAACCTGTAAAGACAACTATTTTGGTGAAATAAAACACATTCAGAAGGGAATTTTCTTAGCCAGATCGGCACTGACTGCACAGAATGAAAAGGATTTCGTGATTAAATGTGTTACAAGTACCACCACATGTTTAACCAAACTACCATGGCTCCAAGTCAGCAGTTCAGTCTCTGAGTGAGAAAAACAGAACCCAGTTTCTATGGGCTTTAAATCCAAATCCAATCGGGAAGGATAATGCCTACTGTTCCCAACTCCAGACTACGAGTAATAGAAAGAGTATATGAGTTCATTAAATTCTCTATTTCACCTATAAAAGAGTAGGAAAGGATGACTTTGAAAAATTATTCCAGCTTAAAAATCCTCAGGTTGAAGTAAAAATCAACTGAATATTGCCAGAAGACTAATAAAAATTCTAAACATTAACAATATTCAAAGATCTTACTCCTCTGGTCATTTAAAACAATATGGACAATTTTAAACAAGCAGTTAATGAAGGATGAAACACATAAACACTAGAACTCCAAAATCTAAAAGAAGCAGAAGGTTTGAACAAGTGGATTATCCCACAAAATTAACTGGAAAAGTGATAGGAAAACAACCTACCAGTGTGTGTGGCCCCACCATTTATTTTATTTAATTTTTAAAGAATATTTGCACATTACTTGCATATATCACAGGTTTTAGAAAAATATGAACAGTTCCTTGACTCATTTTATGATGCCAGATATCTCTAATGTTAAGAATGATGAAAAGAGAATTAAACTATAGATCAATATCACTCATGATCATAGACACAAACCTCTAATTAAAATGTCTCAATTGCATTTGCAATTCTTAAAAAAAAATGCTGTGCCCTGACCAATGAGCTTTCCAAGAATAGAAGTTTGGTTTAACAGTCTTATCAACATAGTCAATAACATCAAATTAAAGAGTAAATTAATAGAGTCAAAGTGAAAGTGAAGTCGCTCAGTCATGTCCAACTCTGCGACCCATGACTGTAGTTGGCCAGGCTCCTCCATCCATGGGATTTTCCAGGCAAGAATACTGGACTGGGTTGCCATTTCCTTCTCCAGGGGATCTTCCTGACTCAGGGATCAAACCTGGGTCTCCTGCATTACAGGCAGACTCTACTGTCTGAACCACCAGGGAATCCCTTATAAACAAATACTGAAAAGACTGTGAAAAATAGTCATTCATTCCCAATAACCTCAATAAAATGTTAAAAAGAAACAATAAAGATTAAAGATCTACCTCAAAATAAATAATGTCTTCAATGGCCAACTGCAAAATTATAATGAGAAACTACCTAGAAAATTCTGTCACCATTACTAATATTAGAGGAAATATTAGTAAGATAATATTACTTATCTTAGACTAATATTATCTCATAGGTCTAGCAAATATGCAAGTCAAGAAAATAAAATTTCTAGTAAATACAACAGAAAAGTAGAGATAGCCTTCCATGTGTATTGCCAATAATGTAACTGTAAAATCAGAAACCCCAACAGAGTCTCTTTTAATAAAGACAGATATCAATAAGAGAATTTACTCCAGTACTCTTGCCTGGTAAATCCCAGGGACAGGGGAGCCTGGTGGGCTGCCGTATATGGGGTCACATGGAGTCAGACACGACTCAAGTGACTTAGCAGCAGCAGCAGCAGCAAGGTAAATTCAAACAGATAAATACTTCTAAGTTATTTTATTTATTTTAGCAATAAGACCCTGAATATAGAATGATAATAAATATTCTACTCACAGTTAACAATGATAATACAAGATATGTAGGAATAAAGTTAACAAGAAAAGGACAGGACTTGTGTGAAGAACATCATAAAACTATGAAAAACTATAAGACTTCTGATTAAGTGAAAAGAAATAACATTTTTTAGATGAAAAGATAATATTATGAAAATATTACATTAGTGAAAACTAATGTGGAAACTAAATGCCATCTAGAGAACATTTTAACCAGATGCTTGAAAAACAGACAGTATTAACAAAATTTATATATGCAGGTAGTGCCTAAAAGAGAATGAACTCTGACCCCAGGCCCATATACTTCCAGAAATGTACCTCTGGATTTGTTTTCTTACAAGCCTGCACCACAGAATGCTCTGAGTTAAGAGACCTATGGAATTATAGCATACCAAAGAGACTGTTCCTGTTCATCTTAACTGTTCATCATAAAACTGTTCTTGTAAAACTCTTGTAACCCCAGAGGGGCTAGCTGACCAGCACAGTATAAAAATAAAGAATGGAGGGGTCAGCCTCCCCGGGCTACACTGTGCAGGCCAGCCTCAACTTCACCTTTTGCAAAGAATGCACCCCTTTTAATGCAATATAGCCCAGAAAGGATTCCTTAGATGCTGTGAGAACACTAGAAAATAAACCTTATAATGAATTTAGGTAAAAATATCACAAATATACCATTATGCAGGAAGAAATCATAAATAAAACCAGTCAAAAGAAGTTTGCATCAGGAATACAAGGGTGGTTTAATATTTGAAAAAATCATTCCTTTTATTATAAACAAAAAAAGATAATATCACAATGATGATTATCACAATATGTTCTGAGAAGCATACACCCAGTTTTAACAGATTAATTTATATATATACATACACACACACACACACACACATACATAAACTTTAACACTACAAATAGAAATATCTTTATCTGATACAAAACAACCTCTTAATAACTATAGTATTCAAGGCTAAATTATTGACAGTTTTTCCCCTCAACAGGAATAAGACAAGTACAGCAGCTATCACCAGCTCTAGTCAACATTTTTCCAGCGGTCCTTGTCAGAGCAATAAAACTGAAAATAGAGAGTTTAAGATTTAGAAAGGAGGAAATAAAATTGTCAANTAAAGATACAGATACACACACATAAACTTTAACACTACAAATAGAAATATCTTTATCTGATACAAAACAACCTCTTAATAACTATAGTATTCAAGGCTAAATTATTGACAGTTTTTCCCCTCAACAGGAATAAGACAAGTACAGCAGCTATCACCAGCTCTAGTCAACATTTTTCCAGCGGTCCTTGTCAGAGCAATAAAACTGAAAATAGAGAGTTTAAGATTTAGAAAGGAGGAAATAAAATTGTCAATCTTTGAAGACAAAATAATTATGAGCCCATAATTTATAAATTATTAACTATAATTTTAAAATAAGCAAGGTCATTGAAGACAAGGTCAATATTTTAAAATATAACTACATTTATATATACAGCAACAACTCCAAAAATTAAGTTTTTAAAATGTGACATTTACAATAGCTGCAAAAAATTTAAAAACCTAAGGAAATATTAGCAAAATCTTTTAAAAATCTATACACTGAAGCTTCAAATATAGAGAAATTAAAGATCTAACTAATTGAAAAAATTAGAAACATTTGAAAAAGATCATCTTTCCATGAAATACAAATCAATGTTACATACGAGAAATCATTTTTTACACATAAATTTTTTAAAAAATTAAGAGACTAGCATGTCTATTGATGGTAGACAAATAGAAAACAGTACTCCTTTTGCTGCTAGAATTTTAAGTATTAAAATTTTGAGAGAAAGTACATTTCTATAAAAAATAGGAGTATCACTGTTAGTTATTTACTGCATAGAATTAAAGATCTGCATATAAGAAAATGCATACCAGTATAGATTTTGCAGCATTGTCATAATATTGTTATCCAATAAGAGGATGGCTAGCTATATTACAGCATACCCAGACCAAAGAAATTAAGCAAATTAACAAAAGGAATTAGGCTTTTTTCTGTTTTAAGGCAAGGTTGAACATCAGGCATCAGATTTAGTCTTCTATCTTACACTAGTAAAGAAATCAAAACAATATATATTATATAATGGCTTTCAAATGTAGGACAATGGGAATATAGAATCACAATGCTCTCTGAGAGAGGAAACAAATGAACGAAGCTACACAATTTTCCCAGCTTGCTACCTGAACCCAGTTTCCAACTGGCAATCAGGGAGGGGGAAGCCAGCAGTGTGATGGTCTTCTTAAGTTGAAAAGACTGCAGTTTGGGGAAACACAAGTGGCCTTAGTTCATGAAACAGAGTTCCAGGAAAAGGACAGCTGCAAAGAGAGCGAACTCTGGAGATCTCCAGAGAGTTCCCTCCAAATCTCCACCTGAGTACTGAGCAGGGCATGAGCATAAGGTAACCACCTGAGGCTGGAGGAAAACCTAAAAGGAGCAGCTGAAACACTGCCCCAAGGTCATAAAGGGCCAGAAACAGTAGGGTCTTTTTACTAACCAGAGTGGAAACATTAATTACATATAGGAAGTGGACAGAGTGCTCAACTCTAATGAAAATTTATGTCCAGACAAAACCCGTAGGCAAATTATATGCTCATAATCACCAAAATGTAGGAACAACTCAAATATCTTTCCACTGGTAAACACCCAGGTCTAATATATGGTATGTACTCAATTGGTTTCAGAAAACATTATATAAGCTTGGAGGAAATGTACTAGTAATAAATATAGTCTCAATAATTAATAGTCTCCTTCCTGTTTTAAACTTTAAATTTAATCCAATCTGCCACAGAATCTGAAGGGAAAATAAGACCCACTGGCACAAGAGCAGAAATTAAGATCTTAATCTACTGTTAAATAATAAACCGAGTTTATAGTTTTAGACAACAGATGGGATGAATAGCTAAAGTCTCCCTCTCTGTCTCCTAACATCCTCCCCAACTAACCCCAATTTCCAATGGCTAAAAACACAGTCAACACTATTAGTTTTGGTGTACTTCTTTGGAAATCTCAAAGGAGAAAGAGATATAATGTCTAGTGGAGGTTATGCAAGCTTAAAGAGGATCTATGGCACAGTTGTCTTATTACAAAGTTAGTATGAAACTAATGTACCTTTGCAATTCATCAAACAAAACAAAAACAGAACAAAACCCTTCTATTTTCCTTGGAGTTTTACAACCCTTCAATGGAATGCTATATATAGTTATGGTTGCTCTATTTTAAGGGGATATGTAAAAACTGTACTGCTGGTTAAAATAAAAGGATATAAGGGGAAGAAGTAAGACTGTTACAAAGAACCTTTAAGAGTGATTAAGTTGTATTAGAGTATCTGCAATTTATTTTCGAGCTAGTGCTAAATCTCTGTTCTCTTTTCCTAGAAAAAGGATTAAACTATTCTGTTTTGCAAAACGTGGATTGCTCCAAAAAGAAGGCAAGCCTACTGTACATGATTCATGACAATGAGAGAAAATTATCAGAAGACTTTTCCCCTCTTCATGCCTTCAATCCCACCTTTTAAAAGGTGTAACAAAATGTTTTGTTATTAAATTAATGCTCCTTTCAGGAAACTCAGCCATAAATTATGAAGTTGATTAGAAGAAACGAAAGCAAGACAAACCAGAGTTCCACTTATACAGTCTACAGTGGGAAGTGAAAATGCACAGAATCATCATTCCACAACAAGGAGAAAAAAAAATTTTTTTAAGAAAAGAGGAAAATATCCTACCATGATTTGTGTTTGCTGGGTGCTCAGCATCAGGAAGATGGCGGTCTGCACTGGGCAACCCTTTCACGAATTCCCAGTGTGAATCTTCTGTGAGAAATGGCTCCCAGCCGCAGAAATCAGACTCAAAGTCACACCTGAGATGACCGGCTGTTATGGAGAGAAAGGAAAACAAGTGAGAAGAATAAAGGGGGAGCAAGCAGGGAAACATTGACTCTAGCATAGCCAATCAACTGAAGTGGTCAGAACCATCACTCTACTTTGTAAAGAATGTCTTCTGATCATCAGAGTCTTTTGATTTTTCCAACCTCACAAAGTTCTCCACGTGCTGCATGAAGCAGCGTCCTTTACACTTGTCTATCTACACCTGGCACGTTTCTTCCTGGTTGGCCATCTCTATTGCATTTAATAACACAAGATAAAACTCTGCAGATTTTTCAGAGTAACCAATTCAACTGCCAAGATGAAAAAGATTCACCCGCTGGGATGGTTAAAAGGATGGAATTTAAATTAATTCTGGACACCTGAAGAGCCTGAGGTCAGCACCTTAGAATTCAATCTATTATGTTAGTTTAACAGTTTCTTTGAAAAAAAGAAAAGAAAAAATTCCCCAGCCACTTTGGATTGCAGGTAAATTAGATATTTTTGAACTTCGCTTTTTTCCTTCCTCTTAATACACAACTACAAAGTTGAAAAATACTTAAGTTCCTACATTTATCACAAGATAATGAGTTCTAGAGAAAGTCAGGATTTAGAGTAAGCTTCCTAAACACTATTCATGGCTTTGTCACCAAATTTGTGAGGGAAAAAAACAGCAAGTTTCAGTGGACTGGGTAGTACACTAGAAATTCTAACACCTTGATTTGTGCTTTCAAGAAATTATAAAGTTTCCTTATCCTAAAATAAGAGATATAGTATCAGCCTATAGTAGATAGTGGTCTGGGGGAAAAATCCATGTAATTAATTTAAAACATATTTGCAAGTATTCCTCTTTATGCAGAGGCATTTTCATAACAGAAAGAAGGATAAAATAATTCTTGGTCTTGGTCAGAAAACACCTAAAGTTTTAACAACTCCCCCAGATCACAATTCTATGATATTTAATAAAATAAGAATAGATGTATTCCCACTGAGCTCCAAGTATGTGCCAAGTATTTTGCATATATTACCATCTGTGTTCACAAACACCCTACAAAGCAAATATAATTAATGGACTATCCAGACTGAGTTGTCTGATACCAAAGGTTATACTTTGAAGCCTCCCTACACCACGGACTTGGCCTCAATATTTAAAAGACTGCATCACTGCTTGCTCTTAACTGTTATGTTCAATTTTTTAAAATGTGATCAATTTTACCAGTATATTGAATAGGCTCACTATATATTAATAATCCTCTTGATGAAAGTGAAAGAGGAAAGCAAAAAGGTTGGCTTAAAGCTCAACATTCAGAAAACGAAGATCATGGCATCCAGTCCCATCACTTCATGGGAAATAGATGGGGAAACAGAGGAAACAGTGTCAGACTTCATTTTGGGGGGCTCCAAAATCACTGCAGCCATGAAATTAAAAGAGGCTCACTCCTTGAAAGAAAAGTTATGACCAACCTAGATAGTATACTCAAAAGCAGAGACATTACTTTGCTGACTAAGGTCCCTCTAGTCAAGGCTATGGTTTTTCCAGTAGTCATGTATGGATGTGAGAGCTGGACTGTGAAGAAGGCTGAGCGCCGAAGAATTGATGCTTTTGAACTGTGGTGTTGGAGAAGACTCTTGAGAGTCCCTTGGACTGCAAGGAGATCCAACCAGTCCATTGTGAAGGAGATCAGCCCTGGGATTTCTTTGGAAGGAATGATGCTAAAGCTGAATCTCCAGTACTTTGATCACCTCATCCAAAGAGCTGACTCCTTGGAAAAGACTCTGATGCAGGGAGGAATTGGGGGCAGGAGGAGAAGGGGATGACCGAGGATGAGATAGCTGGATGGCATCATGGACTCGATGACTGTGAGTCTGAGTGAACTCTGGGAGATGGTTATGGACAGGGAGGTCTGGCGTGCTGCGATTCATAGGGTCGCAAAGAGTCGGACACGACTGAGCGACTGAACTGACTGACTGATATTAATTAATAATCAAAGGATATCCAAATTTCTATAAAAATGGATGCCTGGTCACGACCAGATATTTTATCACTAATATGTCAACTCTTAGAACACTAAAGGATACTTTGAAATAAGGCCACAAATTTTCTCTCCATGTAAATTCGATGTTTAGTTCTTAGAGCTATGCTTGTTTAGTTAGTCATATAATGGGTATATAATGAAAGATTTTTCTCTACAAGCAAATATTATTTCCCCTTAAATGTATCCTCCAAAAATAAAAACAAGCAAATTAACTATCATACAATAATGGGAAAATGTTGCTCATAACCTAATGGTGAGAAAATGGTGTTCACCCACATAGTACTTAACTGGAAATCTATTGCTTCCGGATGTTTTTCTTTTCTCAGCTCTGGTTACAGTGTTGCTGGAATACTGCTATTGATAGCCAGTTATTTCTCCAAGCAGAATCTCTTCGGTTTTTTGACAGTGTTAAGAACTTATGACCTAACTGTGACTGTCTCCCCCAGCATCCAGAAAATCTTCTGATCTAGTTCTTTGGTCTTCTGTGAACTTCACCACCTGCTAAGCCACCTCCCAGCTCTTCTCAGTCAGAAGAATATACAAATAGACAAGGTTTAAATACGTACTTTATCTCCAAAATGTGTTAACAAGTTCCCAATTCTTGATTGTGAACTTGGTCAAGGAATCCCTCCTCCCCCAAACACAGGCATTCCCATCTGGGTTGGCCCAGAAATGTCCCAGTTTATACCCATTGTTCAAGGATAATAATTAATATCTGTCCTCTTTCCTCTCAAGTGCCCTGTTTGGGCAATATATTCAATTTAGCCCTATTGGAACAACAAATTACAGGTTAATACACAAAGGAAGCAAGCAAGACCATGCAGAGAACAATCATTGTTATACACAATGGTATGAAACGGGTATAATACCACTGACTGTGGAAATAGAAAGTACAAAATGACCCAAACATCACCGGCTCTTCCACAGATGTTTCACATCTGTGCCTGTGTCACTCAACTCTAAAAACCGTAAAGATTTCAAGACAAAATAGATTGTATTCATGTTGAAATTCAGCTTTAGAAGAAAAGTTTTAACCATTTCTCTCATTATCTGGATGTTTTATCAGTTAAAATGTCAATCATTGCACTTTCCACAGAACCCAAAACACTATCTTTTGAAAACTGAAAATTAATTTTTAAAGTCCATCACCATAAAGATATATGAAAGCAAAATGATGCAAAGTAAAAGTCCCTCAGTCATGTCTGATTCCTTGCCATGGACTATTCTCCAGGCCAGAATACTGGCATGGGCAGCCTTTCTCTTCTCCAGGGGATCTTCCCAACCGAGGGAATGAACCCAGGTCTCCTGCATTGCAGGCAGATTCCTTACCAGCTGAAGCACTGGAAAAGCCCAAGAATACTGGAGTGGGTAGCCTATCCTTTCTTCAGGGGATCTTCCCGACCCAGGAATCGAACCGGAGTCTCTTGCATCACAGGCGGATTCTTTACCAGCTGAGCTACCAGGGAAGCAATCACCTCTATAAAATGATGCAATCATCTCTGTAAAGATCTTAGTGAACTGCTCAGCTGTTTTTTTTTTTTTTCTTCAAACCAATGACATTCACTCCAGTACATGTCAAAGAACTTTCTTAAAGCTAAATATTCTAGAACTTAACTGCACTATAAAATATAAGTCAAATCCCAGTCACCAAAGCTGAAGTTCTTCCATTAATATTTCCCCTACATAATTCCAAACATTTAAGGTAAAGTTATTATCAGAAGTAAAACCGGAAGGGCCAAACACATGCAAGCAGTTAATAAATGCCTTATGATAGCACATGTGTTAAACGTTAAATATGTATAAAATCTAAAAATTTAACTATTCATATTATACACAAACTGTATTCATGCAAGTAGTGATCTGGATTATCTGGTTGCTTCCACTTAAATTTCTGTGCCTGCAGAATACATACAGCCATCTCTAATCAGAGGGTGAGATATGCCACAGTTCATAATTTCAGTGAAATTTCACTGAGTTCATCAGTTAGAGTAATATTTTTAAATTATGACAAAGCTTTCTCTTGCATATTTAACCACTGAAGCATACTGGCAAGAGAAAAGGAATTTCACTGTGGCAGCTGAGGAAAATTCTGGATCATTAAAATTAAAATATTTATGAACTCCCCGGTTCAGAAGTCAGTCAGTCAGTTCTCTATTGTATAAGAAAAGAAGTCTGTGTGGGAATTATACATTCATTAAGCAGACACTAGGTTTTAATATGATTATACTAACAAAAATATTTTATTTATTGAGAACCCACAAGATCTTTTCTCCACTAAGTGTACATATATGTCCCTTACTCTCAGGAGGTATTTTAGTATTCAACATTTTTTTTTCAAAATATGGAAAGCATTCAGGCACAGCATCACATTGAAAATTAAACATCTTGCACCAGATTCTTGGTTTAAGTCTCTCTCACTTGAATATTGTACCTTCTTCTTTGAAGTGTCACAGTTTCTATTGGCATTTTAAATGCTTTAAAACATTCCTATTTTTTCATTCAATTAAAAGTTATCCCATGGAATTTTCCAAACTGCTTTAATTTAAACACTGATCTGTCCATCCTTCCTTCCTTGTTGACACACAGTCTTTCTGCATGAACTATATATATTTTTTCTACAACATTTTATTGTGGTAAAATATACTTATATGGGCTTCCTTTGTAGTTCAGTTGGTAAATAATCTGCCTGCAATGCAGGAAACCCAGGTTTGATTCCTGGGTCAGGAAGATTCCCTGGAGAAGGAAATGGCAACCCACTCCATTATTCTTGCCTGGAGAACCCCATGGACAGAGGAGCCTAGTGGGCTATAGTCCATGGAGTTGCAAGAGTCAGACACTACTTAGTGACTAAACCACCACCACACTTATTATAAAATTTACCTTTTTGACCATTTTTAAGTGTCCAGTTGAGTGGCACTAAGCACCTTTACACAGTTGTACAATCGTCACCATCTTGTGTCTCCAGAACTTTCCCATAATCCCAAAGCCAAACTCCATACCCATTAAACATTCTCATTTTTCCCTTCCCTTCAACCTCTGGCAGCCACCATTCTGCTTCCTGTTTTGAGTCTTCTAGGTAAGTAGAATTATACAATGTTTGTCCTGCTGTGACCTGCATATTTCACTTAGCATAATGTCCTCAAGATTTAGCCACATTGTAGCATATGTTGGAAAATTAGGTATATTTTATATGCTAGTTGTTCTGCTAGCCAATGTATACCTTTAGACCATGTATGCATGTACCAGTGTATACCTGGTATATGTTACATTTTATTAGAAATGTTGTAGAAAATATATGGCATTAGTTTTTTATTCTTAAATGTCTGTTTTATACAGGATCATATTAATAACCATCAAAAATCTATAGTTTGGAACTGCAGTATTTGCCTTTCTGTGACTGGCTTATTTCACTTAGAATAATGATTCCACTTGCATGAGGTGTTGAAAACACTGGAAAGTATATGCTGTTCAGTTGATACAAATTTTGGTTATGCAATGTACTGTCTATAGTCAACGATACTGTATTATACACTTTGCTAATTGTTTTGCAATACTTAATACTTGTAAAAAAAAATACAACGTTTTGTGTAGTATTTTGAAATGGGAGCGGCAGAAAGGAGAAGGAGCATGAAAAAAGGCTCACTTTGCTCCACGAGCACCCGCGTCCATTTAAACGACGTATTTTAAGCTGAAAGTGCTGTGGGGACAGGCACTTGCCTGTGCATCTGCAATACCAATCTTGAGCCTTTAAGAGTAGACCTGTCTCTTATACACATCTAGATGTGTATAAGAGACAGGTGTTGGAGAAGACTCTTGAGAGTCCCTTGGACTGCAAGGAGATCCAACCAGTCCATTGTGAAGGAGATCAGCCCTGGGATTTCTTTGGAAGGAATGATGCTAAAGCTGAAACTCCAGTACTTTGATCACCTCATCCAAAGAGTTGACTCCTTGGAAAAGACTCTGATGCAGGGAGGAATTGGGGGCAGGAGGAGAAGGGGATGACCAAGGATGAGATAGCTGGATGGCATCATGGACTCGATGACTGTGAGTCTGAGTGAACTCTGGGAGATGGTTATGGACAGGGAGGTCTGGCGTGCTGCGATTCATAGGGTCGCAAAGAGTCGGACACGACTGAGCGACTGAACTGACTGACTGATATTAATTAATAATCAAAGGATATCCAAATTTCTATAAAAATGGATGCCTGGTCACGACCAGATATTTTATCACTAATATGTCAACTCTTAGAACACTAAAGGATACTTTGAAATAAGGCCACAAATTTTCTCTCCATGTAAATTCGATGTTTAGTTCTTAGAGCTATGCTTGTTTAGTTAGTCATATAATGGGTATATAATGAAAGATTTTTCTCTACAAGCAAATATTATTTCCCCTTAAATGTATCCTCCAAAAATAAAAACAAGCAAATTAACTATCATACAATAATGGGAAAATGTTGCTCATAACCTAATGGTGAGAAAATGGTGTTCACCCACATAGTACTTAACTGGAAATCTATTGCTTCCGGATGTTTTTCTTTTCTCAGCTCTGGTTACAGTGTTGCTGGAATACTGCTATTGATAGCCAGTTATTTCTCCAAGCAGAATCTCTTCGGTTTTTTGACAGTGTTAAGAACTTATGACCTAACTGTGACTGTCTCCCCCAGCATCCAGAAAATCTTCTGATCTAGTTCTTTGGTCTTCTGTGAACTTCACCACCTGCTAAGCCACCTCCCAGCTCTTCTCAGTCAGAAGAATATACAAATAGACAAGGTTTAAATACGTACTTTATCTCCAAAATGTGTTAACAAGTTCCCAATTCTTGATTGTGAACTTGGTCAAGGAATCCCTCCTCCCCCAAACACAGGCATTCCCATCTGGGTTGGCCCAGAAATGTCCCAGTTTATACCCATTGTTCAAGGATAATAATTAATATCTGTCCTCTTTCCTCTCAAGTGCCCTGTTTGGGCAATATATTCAATTTAGCCCTATTGGAACAACAAATTACAGGTTAATACACAAAGGAAGCAAGCAAGACCATGCAGAGAACAATCATTGTTATACACAATGGTATGAAACGGGTATAATACCACTGACTGTGGAAATAGAAAGTACAAAATGACCCAAACATCACCGGCTCTTCCACAGATGTTTCACATCTGTGCCTGTGTCACTCAACTCTAAAAACCGTAAAGATTTCAAGACAAAATAGATTGTATTCATGTTGAAATTCAGCTTTAGAAGAAAAGTTTTAACCATTTCTCTCATTATCTGGATGTTTTATCAGTTAAAATGTCAATCATTGCACTTTCCACAGAACCCAAAACACTATCTTTTGAAAACTGAAAATTAATTTTTAAAGTCCATCACCATAAAGATATATGAAAGCAAAATGATGCAAAGTAAAAGTCCCTCAGTCATGTCTGATTCCTTGCCATGGACTATTCTCCAGGCCAGAATACTGGCATGGGCAGCCTTTCTCTTCTCCAGGGGATCTTCCCAACCGAGGGAATGAACCCAGGTCTCCTGCATTGCAGGCAGATTCCTTACCAGCTGAAGCACTGGAAAAGCCCAAGAATACTGGAGTGGGTAGCCTATCCTTTCTTCAGGGGATCTTCCCGACCCAGGAATCGAACCGGAGTCTCTTGCATCACAGGCGGATTCTTTACCAGCTGAGCTACCAGGGAAGCAATCACCTCTATAAAATGATGCAATCATCTCTGTAAAGATCTTAGTGAACTGCTCAGCTGTTTTTTTTTTTTTCTTCAAACCAATGACATTCACTCCAGTACATGTCAAAGAACTTTCTTAAAGCTAAATATTCTAGAACTTAACTGCACTATAAAATATAAGTCAAATCCCAGTCACCAAAGCTGAAGTTCTTCCATTAATATTTCCCCTACATAATTCCAAACATTTAAGGTAAAGTTATTATCAGAAGTAAAACTGGAAGGGCCAAACACATGCAAGCAGTTAATAAATGCCTTATGATAGCACATGTGTTAAACGTTAAATATGTATAAAATCTAAAAATTTAACTATTCATATTATACACAAACTGTATTCATGCAAGTAGTGATCTGGATTATCTGGTTGCTTCCACTTAAATTTCTGTGGCTGCAGAATACATACAGCCATCTCTAATCAGAGGGTGAGATATGCCACAGTTCATAATTTCAGTGAAATTTCACTGAGTTCATCAGTTAGAGTAATATTTTTAAATTATGACAAAGCTTTCTCTTGCATATTTAACCACTGAAGCATACTGGCAAGAGAAAAGGAATTTCACTGTGGCAGCTGAGGAAAATTCTGGATCATTAAAATTAAAATATTTATGAACTCCCCGGTTCAGAAGTCAGTCAGTCAGTTCTCTATTGTATAAGAAAAGAAGTCTGTGTGGGAATTATACATTCATTAAGCAGACACTAGGTTTTAATATGATTATACTAACAAAAATATTTTATTTATTGAGAACCCACAAGATCTTTTCTCCACTAAGTGTACATATATGTCCCTTACTCTCAGGAGGTATTTTAGTATTCAACATTTTTTTTTCAAAATATGGAAAGCATTCAGGCACAGCATCACATTGAAAATTAAACATCTTGCACCAGATTCTTGGTTTAAGTCTCTCTCACTTGAATATTGTACCTTCTTCTTTGAACTGTCACAGTTTCTATTGGCATTTTAAATGCTTTAAAACATTCCTATTTTTTCATTCAATTAAAAGAGTTATCCCATGGAATTTTCCAAACTGCTTTAATTTAAACACTGATCTGTCCATCCTTCCATCCTTGTTGACACACAGTCTTTCTGCATGAACTATATATATTTTTTCTACAACATTTTATTGTGGTAAAATATACTTATATGGGCTTCCTTTGTAGTTCAGTTGGTAAATAATCTGCCTGCAATGCAGGAAACCCAGGTTTGATTCCTGGGTCAGGAAGATTCCCTGGAGAAGGAAATGGCAACCCACTCCATTATTCTTGCCTGGAGAACCCCATGGACAGAGGAGCCTAGTGGGCTATAGTCCATGGGGTTGCAAGAGTCAGACACTACTTAGTGACTAAACCACCACCACACTTATTATAAAATTTACCTTTTTGACCATTTTTAAGTGTCCAGTTGAGTGGCACTAAGCACCTTTACACAGTTGTACAATCGTCACCATCTTGTGTCTCCAGAACTTTCCCATAATCCCAAAGCCAAACTCCATACCCATTAAACATTCTCATTTTTCCCTTCCCTTCAACCTCTGGCAGCCACCATTCTGCTTCCTGTTTTGAGTCTTCTAGGTAAGTAGAATTATACAATGTTTGTCCTGCTGTGACCTGCATATTTCACTTAGCATAATGTCCTCAAGATTTAGCCACATTGTAGCATATGTTGGAAAATTAGGTATATTTTATATGCTAGTTGTTCTGCTAGCCAATGTATACCTTTAGACCATGTATGCATGTACCAGTGTATACCTGGTATATGTTACATTTTATTAGAAATGTTGTAGAAAATATATGGCATTAGTTTTTTATTCTTAAATGTCTGTTTTATACAGGATCATATTAATAACCATCAAAAATCTATAGTTTGGAACTGCAGTATTTGCCTTTCTGTGACTGGCTTATTTCACTTAGAATAATGATTCCACTTGCATGAGGTATTGAAAACACTGGAAAGTATATGCTGTTCAGCTGATACAAATTTTGGTTATGCAAAGTACTGTCTATAGTCAACGATACTGTATTATACACTTTGCTAATTGTTTTGCAATACTTAATACTTGTAAAAAAAATACAACGTTTTGTGTAGTATTTTGAAATGGGAGCGGCAGAAAGGAGAAGGAGCATGAAAAAAGGCTCACTTGTCTGCTCCACGAGCACCTGCGTCCATTTAAACGATGTATTTTAAGCTGAAAGTGCTGTGGGGACAGGCACTTGCCTGTGCATCTCCAATACCAATCTTGAGCCTTTAAGAGTAGACAGTGGCAAAGTTTTACTGGGCAAGAGCGTCTAGGCTATTTCGAACTTTGACAGGTGATATCCTCCACTAGGAAGGGTTAGGGGACTTCAGACAAGTTCTACAAAACTGCTTGCAGTAAACCAGGCACCGGCGCTTCCCCATCCTTGCAGGGCTTACAGTCCTGCTCCTGCTCTGAGGACTGGAAAGGCCTGCGCTCCTCCCCGCTGCTCGGGGTTCTTTGGCCACCACCCCTCTCCTCAGGACTGATTCCCCTCGGTCACAGTGTCCCGGCTTCCCGCCTCCAGCGGCTGCTCGGGGCTCCCGGGTGCTCCCCTCCCTGAACCTTCCGCGGCTCACTGCACCGCGGCCTGGGCCACGTCCTCCTGCAGGACCGCTGCCGTTTGGGCACTTTCCCCGGCAACACCTCTCCTGCCCCGGAGTGTCAGAGGTGGTGGCCCCCCTTTCCCTCCAGCACCCCACCTCCGCTCGACAGGTCTCTTCCAGGAAGGAGGAGCCGCGGCGAAGGTGAGGACTCCACAGGAGCACCTGGGTCTCCGGGCACCGTCACAGGGGATGCCGTGCTAAGGGGAGGCCCCGGACCTGGGTGACCCGCGGCGATGGCCAAGAGGCCAGTGCCTTTGCCCTCAGGTCCAAGATCGCCAGGGCAGCGGGTCGTGGGTCCTGCGGCGCCCGTTTCACCATCCGAATGAACGCTGCACCAAGACACTGCGACGCGGGTTCACCTGCAAGGGCCGGTCGTGGAGGCTGCTAGACCCAGGCAGGGGTTCACCTGCAGCAGGTGGGCCCTGAACCATTCCGCCGCTGGGAAATGTTGAAACACTCAGCGGCCCTTAACTGACCTGAGCCAGAGAAAGACCAGGAGGCAGCGGAGAAGGAAGTGGGGGGCGGGGGTGCGGGAAGGGGGGGGGAGCCTCAAGTACTGCCAGCTCCCCCTCCCCCGCCACGCCCTTCGCCTCTGCTGCCCCCAGATAGCAGTAGGTACCCTCCAGCACCTAGGCCTCCAGAGCACCTGTATGCGCGGCCCCTCCCGGTTAGGAAGATAAATCTTGGGTCAAGTGTTTTGGCTACAAAAAAGTTGGCGGGCCTGGGGTGGGGGCTGTCTCTTATACACATCTAGATGTGTATAAGAGACAGCTAGAATATCTAACAAGTAGGCATGCATGCAAAGTCGCTTTAGCTGTGTCCANTCTTGATTCCAGCTTGTGTTTCTTCCAGTCCAGCGTTTCTCATGATGTACTCTGCATATAAGTTAAATAAGCAGGGTGACAATATACAGCCTTGACGTACTCCTTTTCCTAGTTGGAATCAGTCTGTTGTTCCATGTCCAGTTCTAACTGTTGCTTCCTGACTTGCATAGAGATTTCTCAAGAGGCAAGTCAGGTGGTCTGATATTCCCATCTCTTTCAGAATTTTTTGGTTTATTGTGATCCACACAGTCAAAGGATTTGGCATAGTCAATGAAGCAGAAACAGATGTTTTTCTGGAACTCTCTTGCTTTTTTCATGATCCAGTGGATGTTGGCAATTTGATCTCTGGTTCCTCTGCCTTTTCTAAAACCAGCTTGAACATCAGGGAGTTCATGGTCCATGTATTGCTGAAGCCTGGCTTGGAGAATTTTGAGCATTGCTTTACTAGCGTGTGAGATGAGTACAATTGTGTGTTAGTTTGAGCATTCTTTGGCATTACCTTTCTTTGGAATTGGAATGAAAACTGACCTTTTCCAGTCCTGTGGCCACTGCTGAGTTTTCCAAATTTGTTGGCATATTGAGTGCAGCACTTTCACAGCATCATCTTTCAGGATTTGAAATAGCTCAACTGGAATTACATCACCTCCACTAGCTTTGTTCGTAGTGATGCTTTCTAAGGCCCACTTGACTTCACATTCCATGATGTCTGGCTCTAGATTAGTGATCACACCATCGTGATTATCTTGGTCTTGAAGCTCTTTTTTGTGCAGTTCTTCTGTGTATTCTTGCCACCTCTTAATATCTTGAGCTTCTGTTAGGTCCATACTATTTCTGTCCTTTATTGAGCCCATCTTAGCATGAAATGTTCCCGTGGTATCTCTAATTTTCTTGAAGAGATCTCTAGTCTTTCCCATTTTGTTCTTTTCCTCTATTTCTTTGCATTGATTGCTGAAGAAGGCTTTCTTATCTCTTCTTGCTATTCTTTGGAACTCTGCATTCAGATGATTATATCTTTCCTTTTCTCCTTTTTTTCCCGCCTCTCTTCTTTTCACAGCTATTTGTAAGCCTTCTCCAGAGAGCCATTTTGCTTTTTTTCATTTCTTTTCCATGTGGATGGTCTTGATCCCTGCCTCCTGTACAGTATCACGAATCTCATTCCATAGTTCATCAGGCACTCTATCTATCAGATCTAGGCCCTTAAATCTATTTCTCACTTCCACTGTATAATCATAAGGGATTTGATTTAGGTCATACGTGTATGCATATGTCCAAAGTAACCCAACTGTATACATTTGTTTTGTGCGGTTCTTGTACATCAATACATCTTAATAGCACTATTCTAAAACTATGTTGTTAGGAATTATAATGATGCTCTTAGGTATTAGTGACATACTGGGAGTTTTGTTTTCTATCATGAAAGCCCTCCAGTTTGCCTTTTAAGACTGGTTTCTCTTACAGTTTTCTCTCCACCTGTTTTCTCTTTTCAGAAAGTGTTTTCGACCTCCATTTTGGAAGCCTTTTAGGCATGATGGTTCTCAAATTATAAAACATGCAGGTGAATCATCTGGGGCACCATTAAAATGCAGTGGAGAAGGAGGTGGCAACCCACTCCAGTACCCTTGCCTGGAAAATTCCACGTACGGAGGAACTTCAGAGGCTACAGTCCATGGGGTCACAAAGAGACAGACATGACTGAGAGACTTCTACCGGAATTAAAATGCAAGTTTGGGTTCTATCAGACTGGGTTGTATCCTTGCATTTCCAAGGAACTCGCAGATGCTGCTGCCGAGACTCCTAGGCAACCAAGTAACACTAACAGTAGGAACAGCAGAACCCGTTTTTCCTTTACCATTAGCTACTTTTGAAAAGGCTGGCAGCTCAGTCAACTACATTTGTTAAAATGGTATAAAAGTAAGAGGAACTTGGTAAAGAAAATTTGGTAAATTTTCTTGGTAAACCTGGTAAAGAATGTTTACCTGAGTAAACATGCATTTTGCAAAAATCATGCTGACCACAGATACCAACTGATAATATTCATGAGTTAATATTTACTTAGCCTCTGGAATACAGTAAAAAATCTGATGTTTTCAAGCTGTATATATGAACTATCAGTTCAGTTGCTCAGCAGTGTCTGACTCTGCAGCCACATGGACTGCAGCATGCCATGCTTCCCTGTCCATCACCAACACTCAGTGTGTGCTCCAACTCTTGTCCATCAAGGCAGTGATGTCATCCAACCATTTCATCCTCAGTCGCCCCCTTCTCCAACCTTCAATCTTTCCCAGCGTCAGGGTCTTTTCCAATGAGTCATATCAGGCGGCCAAAGTCTTGGAACTTCAGCTTCAGCATCACTTCTCCCAATGAATACTCAGGACTAATTTCCTTTATAATTGACTGGTTTGACTTCCTTGCAGTCCAAGGGACTCTCAAGAGGGTCACCAACACCACAGTTCAAAAACATCAATTCTTTGGCGCTCAGCTTTCTTCATGGTCCAACTTTCACATCCATACATGACTACTGGAAAAACCATGTCTTTAAACAGATGGACCTTTGTCAGCAAAGTAATGTCTCTGCTTTTTAATATGTTGTCTAGGTTGGTCATAACTTTTCTTCCAAGGAGCAAGCGTCTTTTAATTGCATGGCTGAAGTCACCATCTGCAGTGATTTTGGAGCCCCACCCCCACCCCCGCAAATAAAGTCTCTCACTGTTTCCATTGTTTCCCCATCTATTTGCCATGAAGTGATGGGACCAGATGCCTTGATCTTAGTTTTCTGAATATTGAGCTTTAAGCCAACTTTTTCACTTTCCTCTTTTACTTTCATCAAGAGGCTCTTTAGTTCTTTTTTGCTTTCTGCCATAAGGGTGGTGTCATCTGCATATCTAAGCTTGATGTTTCTCCCAGCAATATGCGCTATACTAATCTAGAGATTCACCCTATGCTGACATTTTTTTAAAAGATATAAAAACATTTTACTTGAGTTTTATGGACCTGAAAATTCTATTTATAAAAAAATTTGTATAACAAATTCAAATTTATAAAATACAAACTCAAAAGTATGTTGTACAATGTTTGAAATTGGCTTAAAATGTCAAAGGAAAGCCTCTTATTTTGCAATAAAGTATATATATATGTGTTTATATACTTTATATAGGGGATATGACATAAGAATGTAGCCATGTTACATACTACAAAACATATATACTTTGATGTCAACATGATTATTTCATGTACTTTATTTGTATAATCATTTTTGAGATGTGTATAAGAGACAGGTTCAGAAGTCAGTCAGTCAGTTCTCTATTGTATAAGAAAAGAATTTCCATTGTTTCCCCATCTATTTGCCATGAAGTGATGGGACCAGATGCCTTGATCTTAGTTTTCTGAATATTGAGCTTTAAGCCAACTTTTTCACTTTCCTCTTTTACTTTCATCAAGAGGCTCTTTAGTTCTTTTTTGCTTTCTGCCATAAGGGTGGTGTCATCTGCATATCTAAGCTTGATATTTCTCCCAGCAATATGCGCTATACTAATCTAGAGATTCACCCTATGCTGACATTTTTTTAAAAGATATAAAAACATTTTACTTGAGTTTTATGGACCTGAAAATTCTATTTATAAAAAAATTTGTATAACAAATTCAAATTTATAAAATACAAACTCAAAAGTATGTTGTACAATGTTTGAAATTGGCTTAAAATGTCAAAGGAAAGCCTCTTATTTTGCAATAAAGTATATATATATGTGTTTATATACTTTATATAGGGGATATGACATAAGAATGTAGCCATGTTACATACTACAAAACATATATACTTTGATGTCAACATGATTATTTCATGTACTTTATTTGTATAATCATTTTTGCTTGGAGAAACTTATTTATTAGTAATGGAATTGTTAGAAGTGATACAGTGCTACACTATTTTATGCACTATAGTATTTAACATGTTTTGTATATTACACCAGAGAAGGCAGTGGCGCCCCACTCCAGTACTCTTGCCTGGAAAATCCCCTGGATGGAGGAGCCTGGTAGGCTGCAGTCCATGGGGTCACTAAGAGTCGGACATGACTGAGCGACTTCACTTTCACTTTTCACTTTCATGCATTGGAGAAGAACATGGCAACCCACTCCAGTGTTCTTGCCTGGAGAATCCCAAGGATGGGGGAGCCTGGTGGGCTGCCGTCTATGGGGTCGCACAGAGTCAGACACAACTGAAGCGACTTAGCAGCAGCATACTACACATGGGCTGCACATATTAAATACTTCAGTGCAGAAAACAAGGTAACATTATAACATTTATATAGATTCTAGTAATTTCATTACTATACAATAATTTCCTCCAAGCAAAAATGATTATACAAATATGTACATGAAATACTCATGCTGACACCAGACTATATGGATGTTTTGTAATATGTAACATGGCTACCTTTTTACGTCATATCTCCTATATAAAGTTGATCTAAATCAAGCAAGCATGCCAGGTGTTCTCTATTTGACTAAATGAGCTTACATTATTTGGAAAATTTAGCTGACTATGAAGTAAAACTACTTTTTGATAAGGACAGAGATCTGTCCCTGAATTCACACAGAGGAAACAACAAAATGGTCTCAAGTCATAATCTATGCAGAAAACACCAGATAAGTAGTCAATAAAACTTCCAATAAAGAGATATGGGAAAGTATGTCCACAATCAAATGCTAAAGTATCTACTAATATTCTAGATGAAATTCGATGAAGAAAACCATTTAAAAGGATAGCATAAAGAATCCTTGAATTGCGGGGAAAGAAAGAAGAAAAGCTATTAAGTTTCAATGTGTGGAATTGAAAAGATAAGAAATATATTTACTCTCAATTATTGAAATTGAGAATAATACAAACCATTAGAAAGGTGCATTTGTCACAATATGTTTCCTTTCTGATATAAATAGGTTTGAATAGTAATAGAATTTATCATTACTCTTATCAAAGACTTCATAAAAGGTCTGAAATAAAGGAGTTGGGCCTTTTTCCCTAGTCATGAATACCAACCATGGCTGATTTCTACATCATCATGGCTATCTGGAAGGTAATGACAGCCCTCCTTCTCTTTCTCCTTGCCCCACAGCTTTCTACATAATTGGTCAGAATGGAAAAATATCTTACATTTAAAAAAGGTTATTAACCCATAGTAAATTTGTATTTAAGGGAAGAATACAAACAGGTTCCTTCTCCCATCCATTTTCCTCTTACTGAAAATACACACACCTCACTCAACATCACAACTATTCATTTGTTGAACAAATAGATTCTGTGAGCAAAAAGCACCAATACATTAAGTTAGCATAGAGATGTCCACAAGGAATAGTGCTAATGGCTTCAAAGTGAGAACATACATTCATCTGACTTCATACATACTAACTTCACCTTGCTCAAGATAAAGGCTCTTTTAAATTCAACCACTATCATGAATGTGAGCATAGGAGTGAGTCAACCATTAATTTACTTACAGCAAGTTGTCGGGTCCTCATCACTCTTATCAGAACAGTCCTGCCAAGAGTCACAGACCAATTCTCGAGCAATGCACTGGCCGCTGGCACAGGTGAATTCATCTGCAGAGCAAAGTTGTCTGGACTGGGCCTGGGCACAGGCGTAGACCCACAGGTCATCAAGCCCAATAAAACCTTTGTGGCTCAAAATAGTCCCTTCAAAAATAATCTTCAAGGAAGCACAGAGAACAATTTGTGACCTTAAGAATCTCTTCAAAAAGACTCCAAAATAATACTGGAAATTCAAGAATTATTCATAAAAATGCCTTTTTAAAGATAAAGCAAATACAATTAAGAAGCAAATACAACTAAGAATAAAGTTCCCATTTGATAAGCTTGACTCACATGCATCAGATTGATGGGCACATTAGAGCCACTGAGGTGTCTAAGAAACCACCCATGTCTGATGATCTGATCTGAGAAATCACCCATGATCATGATCCCATTTAATCACCAACAATGTCCCTGACTGCAAACTTACTTGGTCATCATTTTCACAGCCCACTGACTTTAATATTCAAGGAAAAGAAAAAGTGTGGTTGCTATTTATATAACAAGAGTTATAGATGCACTTGGTTTCTTAACTATTAAAATTAGTTACTAGAAGGTAGGAAGTGAAATGTCAGGCAGATAAAAAGGGATGCAATAGAATAGGAAAACATTTAAAAGAATAAATTTTAAAATCTATTAATCCTTATTAAAAAATTACTCTAGCAATCAAATAAGTGCTAATTAAAGGAAATGAATTCATTTTCTCTAACTGAATTGCAGGCTTTCTAAAGGTATAAACTACTAGCAAGTTGAAACAACCATACGTTGCTATTCTAGTGTAAGATAATGTGAAAGTATTAATATCCCTTGAAGTTTTAACAAGAGCAATTATTAGGTAACACCAAGAGTGCAAGAGAAATCAAAAACTGTATAGCAGATGCCTTGTTCTCTGCCATCTAATATGGTACTCACTAGCTGCTGCTGCTGCTGCTAAGTTTCTTTAGTCGTGTCCAACTCTGTGCATCCCCATGGACTGNCAATTATTAGGTAACACCAAGAGTGCAAGAGAAATCAAAAACTGTTTAGCAGATGCCTTATTCTCTGCCATCCAATATGGTACTCACTAGCTGCTGCTGCTGCTGCTAAGTTTCTTTAGTCGTGTCCAACTCTGTGCATCCCCATGGACTGCAGCCTACCAGGCTCCTCCGTCCACGGGATTTTCCAGGCAAGAGTACTGGAGTGGGTTGCCATTGCCTTCTCCAGTCACTAGCTACACATAGGGCTATATCAATTTACATGAACTAAAATTAAGTTAAAATTCAGTTCCACATTTTAATAGTTACATTTCAAGAATTCAACAACCACATGTGGCTACTGGCTACCATACTGGAGAACACAGATAAAATTGCCATTAACACAGAAAGTTCTGTTGATTAGCACTGAAGTAGATATTGGGTTTGATTTGGATTTCATGGAATACAACAAAAGTATTTCTATTTTTTGAAGTACAGTTAATTTATAATATTGTGTTTCAGATGTACAGCTTAGTAATTCAGGGAGTATTTTTTTTTTTTTTTGCATCGATATTGTTAATATGTAAATAAGATTCTAGGAACAAAGGCTGACTCCTTTTAGTCTCTTCCAGCTTCAAATGTCTGAGAAATTTTCTTTTGAAAAACATGAGCAATATATATTTAAGAATTACTTAAGATCAAGTTTGCATAAATATTTAACAATTTATAAAATAGTATCAAAATGTTAACTCAGTGGGCTATGATATAAACCTCAACTTCTGAGATTGCTACAAAAATACTATGATTCTTAAGTTCCAAATTCAGCTGCAAATTGGATTTTAAAAATCTGCATAGTTACAGTTTATCATTTGGGTCCTCTTTTTAATACCTAGAAAAATGTATGAGTGTGATATTACCTTAAAGGAATGAAATTGGTTTCATAAGCCACACATACAATCAGCCTCATTATTTTACACTTACACTCCAGTATAAATGTATTTATGTACTCTTTATACAAAACAAAATGAATGGAACCTTAAACTACTGTACTATAAAAATAAAAATCTAAACAGCAATTAATAATACCAGAATTTCAATGTTGATCTGACATAACTACAAATTGCAATATTGTCATGATATTAGAAAAGAAATGACAAACACTCAATATGAAAGTTTTAAAATGTTACCAGATATTTTTCTGCACAATCTCAACTCTATATACAACACAAAACCCAAGTTAATAATTTTAAGAGATAGCATTCCCACTGAGCATATGTATATTTCAGATGCATCTTTGGACAGATAGAGTTACCCATGCATTATAAAGATGTGAATTCCTGCATTCAAAATATTTGCATATACTCTCCTGATTTTTCAATACCGGTTTATTGTTTATCTGCTTCAAATGCAACTGGCTTCCTTGGTTGTACTGCACAGTGTTTGGGGATGCTAGGGAGGGAGCCCGTAGAGAATGAGGATGCTTTAAACAAGAGTAGTTAATATTCTCATTTCAAAAACTTTTGTTGAATACTGAATTATATAAAATTTGAATGTGTCAGTCTTTTGTTTGTGAGTGACCTGTAGCTTCTTTCCTAGATTTGATCGAAATATTAACTCTGTTTAAAAAAAAAAATAGTACTTTCTTACTTCTCCACTCAAGCAAATTTGACATGAGTACAGGTAGGTACAATGAAAACAAGTAATTGCTCTCCCTAAACATATGAGTCTGTATTTCTAATTTAAATGCTAATTTAAATTAACAACAAATGATAAATTCACTACAAGGCTAAAAATTAAACCTATGATAAAAAATACTTGTTTTTCCCTTTTATACCTTAAATGTCTTCAGTTCTTCTGGTATTACCACATCCACTTTCACCCATTTTCTGTGAGTTGATGTATTGTATATCCAAAATGTTTCTTCTTCCTTTGATTCAAAGAAAAAAACATCACTCATTCCCAAAATTCTAATCTCATACTTATATACGTGCTCTCTTAATTACATTTCAGTAGAGTTGATTGTACCTGTAGGGTATTAAGTACTAAAAAACTGAACTATTGTTTAAAATGATATATTATATTTTAAGAGAAAAATAAAGAAATGGAGATAGGGAGGGATGAAAAGAGAGAGTGCAGAGAGTGTTTAAGGTAACGAAATACTCTTTATGATAGTATAATGATGGATCCATGTCATTCATTATACACTTGTCCAAACCCACTGAATATGCAGCCCTAAACATGAACCCTAATGTAAATTAGAGACTTCAGGTGATAATGACATGTCAGTGTAGGTTCATCAATTGTAACATGTGTGCCATTCTGGTGGCAGATGATACTAATGGGGGAGACTGAATATGTGGGAACAGGGGGTGTATGGGAGTTCTCTGTACCTTTGTTTAGATTTTGCTGTGACTCTAAAACCAGTCTATAAAAATTATCTTTTAAAAATAAGGAAATAAAGTATATATACATAATAAAGATGCCTATTCTTTATTATGGAGAATAAGTTTAGAAGAAAGATCTGAATGGAATCTTGAATAAAGTGCTACACTTCCAAATATAAAATTCTAAGTATCAAATAGCTGTGAAAAGAAGAGAAGCAAAAAGCAAAGGAGAAAAGGAAAGATGTAAGCATCTGAATACAGAGTTCCAAAGAAAAGGAAGAGGAGATAAGAAAGCTTTCCTCAGCAATCAATGCAAAGAAACAGAGGAAAACAACAGAATGGGAAAGACTAGAGATCTCTTCAAGAAAATTAGAAATACCAAGGGAACATTTCATGCAAAGATGGGCTCAATAAAGGACAGAAATGGTATGGGCCTGACAGAAGCAGAAGATATTAAGAAGAGGTGGCAAGAATAAACAGAAGAACTGTACAAAAGAGATCTTCATGACCAATATAATCACGATGGTGTGATCACTCACCTAGAGCCAGACATCTTGGAATGTGAAGTCAAGTGGGCCTTGGAAAGCATCACTACGAACAAAGCTAGTGGTGGTGATGGATTTCCAGTTGAGCTATTTCAAATCCTGAAAGATGATGCTGTGAAAGTGCTGCACTCAATATGCCAGCAAATTTGGAAAACTCAGCAGTGGCCACAGGACTGGAAAAGGTCAGTTTTCATTCCAATTCCAAAGAAAGGCAATGCCAAAGAATGCTCAAACTACCGCACAATTGCACTCATCTCACACGCTAGTAAAGTAATGCTCAAAATTCTCCAAGCCAGGCTTCAGCAATATNAGGGCTGCACTCACTATGCCAGCACATTTGGAAAACTCAGCAGTGGCCTCAGGACTGGAAAGGGTCAGTTTTCATTCCAATTCCAAAGAAAGGCAATGCCAAAGAGTGCTCAAACTACCGCACAATTGCACTCATCTCACATGCTAGTAAAGTAATGCTCAAAATTCTCCAAGCCAGGCTTCAGCAACACGTGAACTGTGAACTCCCTGATGTTCAAGCTGGTTTTAGAAAAGGAAGAGGAACTAGAGATCAAATTGTCAACATCTGCTGGATAATGGAAAAAGCAAGAGATTTCCAGAAAACGTCTATTTCTGCTTTATTGACTATGCCAAAGCCTTTGACTGTGTGGGTCACAATAAACTGTGGAAAATTCTGATAGAGATGGGAATACCAGACCACCTAACCTGCCTCTTGAGAAATCTGTATGCAGGTCACGAAGCAACAGTTAGAACTAGACATGGAACAACAGACTGGTTCCAAATAGGAAAAGGAGTATGTCAAGGCTGTATAATGTCACCCTGATTATTTAACTTATATGCAGAGTACATCATGAAAAACACTGGACTGGAAGAAACACAAGCTGGAATTAAGATTGCTGGGAGAAATATCAATAACCTCAGATATGCAGATGACACCACCCTTATGGCAGAAAGTGAAGAGGAGCTAAAAAGCCTCTTAATGAAAGTGAAAGAGGAGAGTGAAAAAGTTGGCTTAAAACTCAACATTCAGAAAACGAAGATCATGGCATCTGGTCCCATCACTTCATGGGAAATAGATGGGGAAACAGTGTCAAACTTTATTTTGAAGGGGTCCAAAATCACTGCAGATGGTGATGCAGCCATGAAATTAAAGGACGCTTAGTCTTTGGAAGGAAAGTTATGACCAACCTAGATAGCATATTGAAAAGCAGAAACATTACTCTGCCAACAAAGGTCTGTCTAGTCAAGGCTATGATTTTTCCTGTGGTCATGTATGGATGTGAGAGTTGGACTGTGAAGAAGGCTGAGCACTGAAGAATTGATGCTTTTGAACTGTGGTGTTGGAGAAGACTCTTGAGAGTCCCTTGGACTGCAAGATCAACCAGTCCATTCTGAAGGAGATCAACCTTGGGATTTCTTTGGAAAGAATGATGCTAAAGCTGAAACTCCAGTACTTTGGCCACCTCATGCGAAAAGTTGACTCACTGGAAAAGACTCTGATGCTGGGAGGGATTAGGGCAGGAGGAGAAGGGGACGACCGAGGATGAGATGGCTGGATGGCATCACGGACTCGATGGACTGAGTGAATTCCGGGAGATGGTGATGAACAGGGAGGCCTGGTGTGTTGCAATTCATGGGGTCACAAAGAGTCAGACACGACTGAGCTACTGAACTGAACTAAACTGATGGGATAGGATGCCATGATCTTAGTTTTCTAAATGTTGAGCTTTAAGCCACCTTTTTACTCTCCTCTTTCACTTTCATCAAGAGGCTTTTTAGTTCTTCTTCATTTTCTGCCGTAAGAGTGCTGTCATCTGCATATCTGAGGTTATTGATATTTCCCCTGTCAATCCAGATTCTAGCTTGTGCTTCATCCAATCTGGCATTTCTCATGGTGTACTCTTCATATAATTTAAATAAGCAGGGTGACAATATACAGCCTTGACATACTTCTTTCCAAATTTAGAACTAGTGTTCTGTTCCATGTCTGGTTCTAACTGTTGCTTCTAACCCTCACAAGGTTTCCCAAGAGACAGGTAAGGTGGTCTGGCATTCCCATCTCTTGAAGAATTTTCCACAGTTTGTGGTGATCCACACAGTCAACTGAGAAGGCAATGGCACCCCACACCAGTACTCTTTCCTGGAAAAATCCCATGGATGAAGGAGCCTGGTGGGCTACAGTCCATGGGGTCACTAAGAGTCGGACATGACTGAGAGACTTCATGTTCATTTTTCACTTTCATGCATTGGAGAAGGAAATGGCAACCCACTCTGGTGTTCTTGCCTTGAGAATCCCAGGGACGGGGGAGCCTGATGGGCTGCCATCTCTGGGGTTGCACAGGGTCGGACACAACTGTAGCGACGTACCAGCAGCACACAGTCAAAGACATNTTTCACTTTCATGCATTGGAGAAGGAAATGGCAACCCACTCTGGTGTTCTTGCCTTGAGAATCCCAGGGACGGGGGAGCCTGATGGGCTGCCATCTCTGGGGTTGCACAGGGTCGGACACAACTGTAGCGACGTACCAGCAGCACACAGTCAAAGACATAATAAAGCAGAAGTAGATTTTTTTTTTCTGAAACTCTCTTGCTTTTACAATGATCCAATGGATGTTGGCAATTTGATCTCCAGTTCCTCTGGGTTTTCTAAATTCAGCTTGAACATCTGGAAGTTCACAGTTCACTTACTGTTGAAGCCTGGCTTGGAAAACTTTGAGCATTCCTTTGCTAGTGTGTAAGATGAATGCAATTGTGTGGTAGTTTGAACATTTTTTGACATTTACTTTCTTTGGGATTGGAATGAATAGTGACCTTTTCCAGTCCCGTGGCCATGGCTGAGTTTTCCAAATTTGCTGGCTTACTGAGAGCAAGACTTTAACAGAATCATCTTTTAGGGTTTGAAATAGCTCAACTGGAATTCCATCACCTCCACTAGCTTTGTTAATGGTAATGCTTCTTAAGGCCCACTTGACTTTGCATTCCAGGGTGTTTGGCTCTAGGTGAGTGATCACACCATTATGATTACCTGGTCATGAAGATCTTTTTTGTATAGTTCTGTATATTCTTGCCACTTCTTAACATCTTCTGCTATGAGAGGAACTGGTGGTTGGAAAAACTGTGTGTTGCTCTGGTTGGCAGGGCTGTGCTTGGTAAAACTTCAATTCAATTATCTGTTGATGGATGGGGTTGCATTCCCTCTTTGTTAGTTGTTTGGCCTGAGGCATCCAAGCTCTGGGGTTTAGGGCCATTATGGTAGTGTTAATGGTGACCTCCAAGAGGACTTAGGCCAAGAAGCCCCTTCCAGGACCGCAGCTGCCAGTGCCCTTGTCCCCACAGCAAACCACTTCTGACACACACTTTCGCACGAGACCCTCCGACATTAGCAGGTAGTTCTGGTTCAGTTTGTCAAGAAGCTATTTATAAAGACCACAGTTTGGCATCTTTCCTAGAGAAGTCGGTTCATTTGTTGCTGTCTTATAGAAATTGATTTGGATTATTCACGTCCCATATCCATATTGTTTATGGGGTATTAATGCAAAGAGACTGGTTCCAGTCTTTGTGTGGTTAGAGCCCTTGATATGATAGCTGCCATACAACCTCACTGTGCTGTGCTTACTCACTCAGTTGTATCCAACTCTTTACAAACCCATGGACTGTAGCCCACCAGGCTCCTCCATTCATTTCTATTCTTCAGGCAAGAATACTGGAGCGGGTGGCCATGACCTCCTTCAGGAGATCTTCCCAACCCAAGCATGGAACACAGGTCTCCCACATTAGAGGTAGATTCTTTAACATCTGATCCAGCAGGGAAGCCCCCAAAACCTCACTGCACTCTGCTAAGTTGCTCAGTCATGTTTGACTCTTTGGGACCCCATGGAGTAGACTACCAGGCTTCTTTTTCCATGGGGATTCTCCAGGCAAGAATATTGGAGTGGGTTACCATGCCTTCCTCCAATGAATCTTCCCAAACCAGGGATGGAACCCAGGTCACCCACATTGCAGGCAGATTCTTTACCATCTGAGCCACAAGGGAAACCCAAAACCTCACTACCCCTTCTCCAGATTATTTTCTTTGCCTGAGATACACTCAGGCTTTTTTACTTGCACTTTCCATCAAATTCTGAAACAAAATGGAAAAGAAAGAAACGTACATCTATTGACCAGACTCAAAACACTTTGAAGAGCTGTAATCTACCTAAGGACTTGAAAATTTGGCAGTATTAACCTTATAGAAGAAATTATTTCAGAATGATTAATGAAACTGACCTAGGTCACACCAAGTTCCACCAATAGCTGATAAGTTGTGAAGCCAAGCTTCAAATTCAGATCTATTAATTGCAAAGTTTGATTCTCTCCACTGTACCAAGCCCAGAAGCATCCAAGGCAAAAAAAAAAAAAAAAAAAAAAAGGAATTCCAGGTGGGCAGAGCATAACTTATTATCTCCATCTACTCAGACAAATACGTTAGTTTGAATAGTCATTTTTCAAATATTTATTTACTGAGTGTTTCGTATGTAGTAGACACTGCAGTTGCTGCATTTGAAGTANCAAAAAAAAAAAAAAAAAAAAAAAAAAAAGGAATTCCAGGTGGGCAGAGCATAACTTATTATCTCCATCTACTCAGACAAATACGTTAGTTTGAATAGTCATTTTTCAAATATTTATTTACTGAGTGTTTCGTATGTAGTAGACACTGCAGTTGCTGCATTTGAAGTAGTGATAGCAATTTTTGAATTCCAAAAGAATTCCTGTTAACATTCTCCTGGTTGTTGTTATTGTTCAGTCACTAAGCCATGTCCAACTCTGTGACCCCATGGACTACAGCATGATATGCACCCCTGTCCTTCACTAACTCCTGGAGTTTGCGCAGATTCATGTACACTGAGTCAGTGATGCTATTTAATCATTTCAGCTTCTGCTGCAGTGTTCTCCATTTGCCTTCAACCTTTTCCAGCATTAGGGTCTTTTCTAATGTGTGACTTTCTGCATCAGGTGGCCAAAGCATTGGTGCTTCAGCTTCAGCATCAGTCCTTCCAATGAATATTCAGGTTTGAGTTCCTTTAGGATTGACTGGTTTTATCTCTTTGCAGTCCAAGGGACCCTCAAAGATTCGCCAACAACACAATTTGAAAGAATCAATTCTTCAGCATTCTGCCTTCTTTATGGACCAGTTCTCATATCCATACATGACTACAGGGAAAACCATAGCTTTGACTACCTATTTTTTAACTGTTGCTGTTCAGCAGTGATGTCTCTGCTTTATAATATGCTGTCTAGGTTTGTCATAGCTTTCCTTCCAAGGGGCAAGCATCTTTTAATTTCATAGTTGCAGTCACTGTCTGCAGTGATTTTGGAGCCCAATAAAATAACATCTGTCATTGTTGCCACTTTTTCCCCTTCTATTTGCCACGGAGTGGTGGGACCAGGTGCCATGATATATATATATATATTTTTTGAACTTCCATTTTACTTTATTTTACTTTACAGTACTCTATTGGTTTTGGCATACATTGACATGAATCTGCCACAGGTGTACACAAACTCCCAAACATGAACCCCCCTCCCACCTCCCACCCCATATTATCCCTCTGGATCATCTCCATACACCAGCCCCAAGCATCCTGCATCCTGCATTGAACATAGACTGGCGATTCATTTCTTACATGATAGCATACACATTTCAATGCTATTCTCACAAATCATCCCACCCTCTCCCTCTCCCTCTCCCTCTCCCTCTCCCTCTCCCTCAGAGTCCAAAAGTCCGCTCTACACATCTGTGTCTCTTTTGCTGTCTTGCATACAGGGTCCTCATTACCATCTTTCTAAATTCCATATATATGTGTTAGTATACTGTATTGGTGTTTTTCTTTCTGACTTAATTCACTCTGTATAATCGGTTCCAGTTTCATCCATCTTATTAGAACTGATTCAAATGTATTCTTTTTAATGGCTGAGTAATACTCCGTTGTGTATATGTACCACAGCTTTCTTATTCATTCTTCCGCTGATGGACATCTAGGTTGTTTCCATGTCCTGGCTATTATAAACAGTGCTGTGATGAACATTGGGGTACATGTGTCTCTTTCTATTCTGGTTTCCTCAGTGTGTATGATCAGCAGTGGGATTGCTGGGTCAAAAGCAAATATAAACAAATGGGATCTAATTAAAATTAAAAACTTCTGCACAACAAAGGAAACTATAAGCAAGGTGAAAAGACACCCTTCTGAATGGGAGAAAATAATAGCAAATGAAGCAACTGACAAACAACTCATCTCAAAAATATACAAGCAACTTATACAGCTCAATTCCAGAAAAATAAACCACCCAATCAATAAATGGGCCAAAGAACTAAATAGGCATTTCTCCAAAGAAGACATACAGATGGCTAACAAACACATGAAAAGGTGCTCAATGTCACTCATTATCAGAGAAATGCAAATCAAGACCACAATGAGATACCACTTCACACCAGTCAGAACGGCTGNATGGCTAACAAACACATGAAAAGGTGCTCAATGTCACTCATTATCAGAGAAATGCAAATCAAGACCACAATGAGATACCACTTCACACCAGTCAGAATGGCTGTGATCCAAAAGTCTGCAAGCAATAAATGCTGGAGAGGGTGTGGAGAAAAGGGAACCCTCTTACACTGTTGGTGAGAATGCAAACTAGTACAGCCACTATGGAGAACAGTGTGGAGAATCCTTAAGAAATTGCAAATAGAACTGCCTTTTTTTTTTTTTTTTAATAACGTTGAGTTTTATGCCAGCTGTTTTTGCTCTCCTCTTTCACCTTCATCAAGAGGCTCTTTAGTTTCTCTTCACTTTCTGCCATTAGGGTGGTGCCATCTGCATTTGAGGTAATTTATATTTCTCCTGGCAATCTTGATTCCAGCTTGTAATTCATCCAATGCAACATATGATGAGATGTTCTATGCATAGATGCTAAATAAGCAGGGTGACAATATACAGCCTCAATGTATTCCTTCCCAATTTTGAATCATTCCACTGTTCCATATCTGGTACTAACTTGCTTCTTGATCTGCATACAGGCTTCTCAGGAGGCGGGTAAGGCAGTCTAGTATTTCCATATCCTAAACAATTTCCCACAGTTTGTTGTGGTCCACACAGTTTATTCAGTTTATCAACTTTTTACAAACCCCCCCCAAAAAAATACACTACAATGAATCAATAGCAGAATAACTTATGCAGAAGAATGGTTAAGTGACCTAGAGGGAAGAAAGGTATAAATCACTGCCACAGGACAGAATACAGAAAAAAAAAGGCGGGGGGAATGAAGACAGGCTGAGACCTCTGGGACATTAAACACACTAAATTCTGCATTAAAGGGGTCCCAGAGGTTAGGAGAGAGAGAACGGACCCCCAAAAAATTTTTGAAGAAATAATAGATGAAAACTTTCCTAACTTGGGAATAGTCAACCAAGTTCAGGAAGCATAAAGTACCAGTCAGGATAAACCCAAGGAGGAACAGAAGACACATAGGAATCAAATGGGTAAAAATTAAAGATAAATTATTAAGAGCAATAAGGAAAAACTGACAATGTATAAGGGAACTCCCATAAGTTTATAAGCTGATTTCTCAACAGAAACTCTGCATACCATGAATGAATGGCACACTATATTTAAAGTATGAAAGGGAGGATTCACAAACAAGAATACTCTACCCAGCAAAGGGAATTCTCTAGCAAGGAAACACAAGAGAAGGAAAGGATCTACACAAAATAAACACAAAACAATTAAGTAAATGGTAATAGGAACATACATATTAATTACCTTAACTTTAAATGGATTAAATGCATCAACCAAAAGACCTAGACAGGCTGGGCTGATGAAAACATGTGCATCTATATATTTCCAATTAACACATCACTCTACTTAACCCCTAAATTGTATGTAATTGTTTATATTGTTGGGTTAATCTTGTTTCCATTATGGCTTGGAATTGTAATTATCTTCTATTTTTTGTCTAGCTATTGATTGTGAAAACTGATAAGTATCTTTTATTATTGTGATTATGTTTATTCTCTTAACATCATTGCATCATGATTGGCCAACAAAAAATAACAGAATTCTATATTACTAAAACTACCATTTAATAGAAAAACTTGCAATCACTTTTTAAAATACAGATTCAAAGCAGAATTATCTTAGAAGCTTTTCGAAAAGTACAAATGCCCAGGTATTGTTATAAAAAAAAAAAAAAAAAAAAACTTCAGCAATAGTTTTTGTTCAACTACCAGATAGGTAAATGCTCATTGATTGCATTGGCCATGATAAAATCAAGATACATTCTCTTGAAAATGTAATATTCAAACATAGAAGACTTAATTTTATACAAAATAATGAATAACTGGCTGTTGGGTTGGGGTGGGAGGTTGCTTGGTTTTGCTTTTTCCAAGTAGTCATAGAAGTAGAAAACCTCAGTTTTTTCAAGGAATTGTGGCATGTAGCTTAGACACAGCTTGCTCCGAAGAACCCTCTACCACTTTTAGGGAAATTTTCTCTAACTAAAGTGAAAGTTTTCTATTCATTCTATACTTGACTATACTTTACTATGCTTAGATGCATAATCTTTTGTTGTCTGTTTCTCTCTGCCTATCTGTCCCTTTTCTTAGAGTGTTGAAATAATTTTAAATTATACTGGGCAATATGTAGCATGCTTTTTCCCTACAGGGATCAGTTCCTGACATTTTCCCAGAATTAAGGTCATTCTCTTCAGCTGGTTGAGGAGACAGGGACCATCATATTTACTCCTGATCATTAAGACCTTTATAGGAAAAATAATTTACTTTATGTAATATGAAAAAATAGTAAAGGTTCCTCTTTGGGAAAGGAAAACACAAAATTAGACAAAGAAAATTAGACATTAAAAAAAAACTGTCTTTGCAAACTATTACATATAAGATGAATAAACAACAAGGTCCTACTATAACACAGGGAACTATATTCATTATCCTGTAATAAGTAATAATGGAAAAGAAAATGAACACATGTATATATAACTGAATCATTTTGATATATAGCAGAAATTAAACACAAGAGTTTAAATCAACTATATTCAATAAAATATTTTTAATGATAAAACAGTAGCTTCCTGATGAAATGTGGGCCTGAAAATATGCTTCAAGGACAGGAGTAACATATGTGCTATAAGCAGAGAACACTTGAGTGCTAGAGCAAAGATGTAAATTGGGGCTATGTCATGAAAACAAAAGTTAAACCATAAAATGTGACTTCCAATGCAATTTAAGAGAGATCTATGGGAAATAAACTTCAGAAAACTGCTCACATATATCAGTGTATTATAGGTGCCTGGCAAAACATTTCTGTGAAAATACACAATATATCATATGGATAAACCTGTCTTGAATTGTACGGTTCTATATATAAACTCATTATGTAAATTAAGTAGAGCAACATAGAGCAGCAGTTCGTTGCTCTAATCCATGTTGATCGAGTGAATGTGTAAAAAAATAAATAAATACAAAAAAAAATAAATAAATGCTAAACTATATCAGAAAAACAAAAAAGAAATAATCAACTTTGTGTAGGAGCAACAAGTACAATCACCATCTCAGGATTCAAAGGAGTGGCAAATGCAGGTCTGATCATATTCATGTTATAGGGGTAGGTAGGTGGAGAACAGACCAAGATTTCTTGATCACATGCCATGGGCCAGGTGTCTGCAAAGCACATTACATTATCTCATTTCAGTTCAGTTCAGTCGCTCAGTCGTGTCTGACTCTTTGTGACCCCATGAATCGCAGCACGCCAGGCCTCCCTATCCATCACCATCTCCTGGAGTTCACTCAGACTCACGTCCATCGAGTCCGTGATGCCATCCAGCCATCTCATCCTTGGTCGTCCCCTTCTCCTCCTGCCCCCAATCCCTCCCAGCATCAGAGTCTTTTCCAATGAGTCAACTCTTCGCATGAGGTGGCCAAAGTACTGGAGTTTCAGGTTCAGCATCATTGCTTCCAAAGAAATCCCAGGGTTGATCTCCTTCAGAATGGACTGGTTGGATCTCCTTGCAGTCCAAGGGACTCTCAAGAGTCTTCTCCAACACCACAGTTCAAAAGCATCGATTCTTCGGCGCTCAGCTTTCTTCACAGTCCAACTTTCACATCCATACATTACCACAGGAAAAACCTCATTTCAACCTCTCTTTAATTCTGAGTCAGATACCACTGCTCTCATTTCACATTTGAGAGAATTAACACAAAGAGAGGTTGAGTTACATAAGGAAGGACACATAGGAAGCAGATACTACATTGGAATAGAAGCCTCACGAAAGCATCTTGGATATCACTGTACTGTCAACTCTTAAAACACTGCATGACACTGACCCCACCACTTTCCAAGACCATTTCTCCAGACTAGCCTATACTGAATGCCCCTTCCTTGTGCTCTTAAAGTGGTTTATGAGAAGCAAAATAGAGGCAGCCTGGCATCTAGAAATCCTGGCATTGTGCACAGAGGCAACAAACCCATTTCTAGGCACAGTCACATCCTACAGTTATGACTTTGGAGATGCCATTAGGCCCCTCAAATCTCAATTTTCTTATCTCTGAAAAGAGTATAATACCCATCTTATTATCTTTATACAGCTTCATAGTCTATATGCTGCACAATTCCAGACTCTGTAATTTGTGAGTTAAACTGTGTGCTGCGGAGCTATATTACACAGTAGCCCTGCTTCTGGATGAAGGAACTTGGGCACAGGAGAAAGAAGCCACAAGTGGAGCCAAAAAAAAAAAAAAAACTGAATTCAAGTCAGCACTGCCACTTTCAAGCTGTGCAGGCTGTCCCAACTTCTTAACTTATAAATACTAACAGAAGTATGTACCTCATAGAGTTGTTCTGAAGAATACATGTAAAGTACTTGGAGTTTGTAGTGAGTGCTTCAGTACTTTGGCCACCTGCTGCAAACAGCCAACTCATTGGAAAATATCCTGATGCTGGGAAATATTGAAGGCAGAAGAAGAGGGTGACAGAGGATGAGATGGTTGGACGGCATTACCAATTCATCTGACATGAACTGAGGCAAATTCCAAGAGATGGTAAGGAACAGGGAGGCATGGCATGCTGCAGTCCATGAGGTTGTGAAGAGTCAAATATGACTTGGTGATTGAATAAGAACAGTCAGAGTTTGAGAGAGAGCCAATTATTATTTTTTATTATGCTATATAGGAAAAGGAATATGTCAAGGCTATATATTGTCACCCTGCTTATTTAACTTATATGCAGAGTACATCATGAGAAACGCTGGACTGGAAGAAACACAAGCTGGAATCAAGATTGCTGGGAAAAATATCAATAACCTCAGACAAGCAGATGACACCACCCTTATGGCAAAAAGTGAAGAGGAACTAAAAAGCCTCTTGATGAAAGTGAAAGTGGAGAGAAAAAAAAATTGGCTTAAAGCTCCATTCAGAAAATGATCATGGCATCCAGTTCCATCACTTCATGGGAGATAGATGGGGAAACAGTGTCAGACTTTATTTTTGGGGGCTCCACAATCACTGCAGATGGTGACTGCAGCCATGAAATTAAAAGACGCTTACTACTTGGAAGAAAAGTTATGACCAACCTAGATAGTATATTCAAAATCAGAGACATTACTTTGCTGACTAAGGTCTATCTAGTCAAGGCTATGGTTTTTCCTGTGGTCATGTATGGATGTGAAAGTTGGACTGTGAAAAAGGCTGAGTGCTGAATAATTGATGTTTTTAAACTGTGGTGTTGGAGAAGACTCTTGAGAGTCCCTTGAACTGCAAGGAGATCCAACCAGTCCATTCTGAAGGAGATCAGCCCTGGGATTTCTTTGGAAGGAATGATGCTAAAGTTGAAACTCCAGTACTTTGGCCACCTCATGCGAAGAGTTGACTCATTGGAAAAATCTCTGATGCTGGAAGGGATTGGGAGCAGAAGAAGAAGGGGATGACAGAGGGTGAGATGGCTGGATGGCATCACTTACTCGATGGATGTGAGTCTGAGTGAACTCTGGGCGTTGGTGATGGACAGGGGGGCCTGGTGTGCTGCAATTCATGGGGTTGCAAAGAGTCAGACACGAAAGAGTGACTGAACTGAGCTGAACTGAACCATTTTTAAATTCTGTATTAAGCCTATTTTAGGGTCAGTTTTCCTGACTAGACTGGTATAGAAGGTAAGTCTGGTACAGAAGGTAAGTCTGTGACCACTATATAAGCAATCCATGCTATCCAAGACCTAGCATAACAGAGTCTTTAAAACTTGAGTCCAGAGATGAAGTCAAGATCACACAGCAGTGAGCTTGTCCAGGTTTGTTGACAGTATAGAGATGGATGAACCCTCAACCATGAACACAGCCTGGTTCCATTTGAAAAGATGCCTTGTTCGCTGATTTGCAGGGGATAAGATCAGGTTTGTTCTTGGTCTTCACACTAATGTAATGAATGGAGGTAACTAACTTCCAGGGACACTTAAGGCAATATATATATATATATAGTTTTCTCAGTTATAGTTGGCCCTTGAACAATTTGGGGATTAGGAGTGCCAATCCTCTGTGCAGTCAAAAATCCTGTAAGAAGATATGGGCCGGAGGAGATGTATTGAAGATGGCAGAGGAACAGGACAGGGAGACCATTTTCTCCCCCACAAATTCATCAAAAGAACATTTAACGCTAAGTAAATTCTACAAAACAACTTCTGAACGCTGGCAGAGGATATCAGGCACCCAGAAAAGCAGATCTTTGTCTTCAAAAACAGTGAACCTCTCTGGGTGTCCCTCAATGTAGAGAAACTTTTCATCTTTAACCTAGATGTTTTATTTTATTTTTTTTTTTTGTTAATTTTTTTGTATTTATTTATTTTTTTACACGAACTCCCAAACATGAACCCCCCTCCCACCTCCCACCCCACATCTTCCCTCCAGATCATCCCCAAGATGGAGAAGTCTTGAGGCTACTGTAAAAATAAAACTGAAAAATGGAAGCAAGAGGCTTAAGTCCAAATCTTGAGAACTTCAGAGAACTTCTGAATCCAGGGAACATTAATCAATAGGAGCTCATCAAACACCTCCATACATACACTGAAACCAAGCACCACCCTAGGGTCAACAAGTTCCAGAGCAAGACATACCACACAAATTCTCCAGCAACACAGGAACACAACCCTGAACCTCAATATACAGGCAGCTCAAGTTAATCCAAAACCATAGACTTCTCATAACTCATTACTGGACACTTCATTGCACTCCAGAGAGAAGAAATCCAGCTCTATCCACCAGAATTCCGACACAAGCTTCCCTAACCAAGAAACCTTGACAAGCCACTGATACAACCCCACCCACAGTGAGGAAACTCCATAATAAAGAGAACTCCACAAATTCCCAGAATACAGAAAGGCCACCCCAAACGCAGCAATATAACCAAGATGAAGAGACAGAGGAATACCCAGCAGGTAAAGGAACAGGAGAAATGACCACTAAACCAAACAAAAGAGGAAGAGATAGGGAATCTACTTGAGAAAGAATTCGAAATAATGATAGTGAAAATGATCCAAAATCTTAAAATCAAAATGGAATCACAGATAAATAGCCTGGAGACAAGGATTGAGAAGATGCAAGGAAGGTTTAACAAGGACCTAGAAGAAATAAAAAAGAGTCAATATATAATGAATAATGCAATAAATGAGATCAGAAACACTCTGGAGGCAACAAATAGTAGAATAACAGAGGCAGAAGATAGGATTAGTGAAATAGAAGATAGAATGGTAGAAATAAATGAATCAGAGAGGAAAAAAGAAAAACGAATTAAAAGAAATGAGGACAATCTCAGAGACCTCCAGGACAATATGAAACGCTCCAACATTCGAATTATAGGAGTCCCAGAAGAAGAAGACAAAAAGAAAGACCATGAGAAAATCCTTGAGGAGATAATAGTTGAAAACTTCCCTAAAATGGGGAAGGAAATAATCACCCAAGTCCAAGAAACCCAGAGAGTTCCAAATAGGATAAACCCAAGGCGAAACACCCCAAGACACATATTAATCAAATTAACAAAGATCAAACACAAAGAACAACTATTAAAAGCAGCAAGGGGAAAACAACAAATAACACACAAGGGGATTCCCATAAGGATAACAGCTGATCTTTCAATAGAAACTCTTCAGGCCAGGAGGGAATGGCAAGACATACTTAAAGTGTTGAACGAAAATAACCTACAGCCCAGATTACTGTACCCAGCAAGGATCTCATTCAAATACGAAGGAGAAATCAGAAGCTTTACAGACAAGCAAAAGCTGAGAGAATTCAGCACCACCAAACCAGCTCTCCAACAAATGCTAAAGGATATTCTCTAGACAGGAAACACAAAAAGGGTGTATAAACCCGAACCCAAAACAATAAAGTAAATGGCAACGGGATCATACTTATCAATAATTACCTTAAACGTAAATGGGTTGAATGCCCCAACCAAAAGGCAAAGACTGGCTGAATGGATACAAAAACAAGACCCCTATATATGCTGCCTACAAGAAACCCACCTCAAAACAAGGGACACATACAGACTGAAAGTGAAGGGCTGGAAAAAGATATATCACGCAAATAGAGACCAAAAGAAAGCAGGAGTGGCAATACTCATATCTGATAAAATAGACTTTAAAACAAAGGCTGTGAAAAGAGACAAAGAAGGCCACTACATAATGATCAAAGGATCAATCCAAGAAGAAGATATAACAATTATAAATATATATGCACCCAACATAGGAGCACCGCAATATGTAAGACAAATGCTAACAAGTATGAAAGGGGAAATTGACAATAACACAATAATAGTGGGAGACTTTAATACCCCACTCACACCTATGGACAGATCAACTAAACAGAAAATTAACAAAGAAACGCAAACTTTAAATGATACAATAGACCAGTTAGACCTAATTGATATCTATAGGACATTTCACCCCAAAACAATGAATTTCACCTTTTTCTCAAGTGCTCACGGAACCTTCTCCAGGATAGATCACATCCTGGGACATAAATCTAACCTTGATAAATTCAAAAAAATCGAAATCATTCCAAGCATCTTTTCTGACCATAATGCATTAAGATTAGATCTCAATTACAGGAGAAAAACTATTAAAAATTCCAACATTTGGAGGCTGAACAATACGCTTCTGAATAACCAACAAATCACAGAAGAAATCAAAAAAGAAATCAAAATGTGCATAGAAATGAATGAAAATGAAAACACAACAACCCAAAACCTGTGGGACACTATAAAAGCAGTGCTAAGAGGAAAGTTCATAGCAATACAGGCATACCTCAGGAAACAAGAAAAAAGTCAAATAAATAACCTAACTCTACACCTAAAGCAACTAGAAAAGGAAGAAATGGAGAACCCCAGAGTTAGTAGAAGGAAAGAAATCTTAAAAATTAGGGCAGAAATAAATGCAAAAGAAACAAAAGAGACCATAGCAAAAATCAACAAAGCCAAAAGCTGGTTTTTTGAAAAGATAAATAAAATTGACAAACCATTAGCCAGACTCATCAAGAAACAAAGGGAGAAAAATCAAATCAATAAAATTAGAAATGACATTGGAGAGAACATAACAGACAACACAGAAATACAAAGGATCATAAGAGACTACTACCAGCAATTATATGCCAATAAAACGGACAACTTGGAAGAAATGGACAAATTTGTAGAAAAGTACAACTTTCCAAAACTGAACCAGGAAGAAATTGAAAATCTTAACAGACCCATAACAAGCATGGAAATCAAAACTGTAATCAGATATCTTCCAGCCAACATAAGCCCAGGTCCAGATGGCTTCACAGCTGAATTCTACCAAAAATTTAGAGAAGAGCTAACACCTATCCTACTCAAACTCTTCCAGAAAATTGTAGAGGAAGGTAAACTTCTAAACTCATTCTATGAGGCCACTATCACCCTAATACCAAAACCTGACAAAGATGCCACAAAAAGAGAAAATTACAGGTCAGTATTACTGATGAACATAGAAGCAAAAATCCTTAACAAAATTCTAGCAATCAGAATCCAACAACACATTAAAAAGATCATACACCATGAGCAAGTGGGTTTTATCCCAGGGATGCAAGGATTCTTCAACATCCACAAATCAATCAATGTAATACCACATTAACAAATTGAAAAATAACAGCCACATGATTATCTCAATAGATGCAGAGAAAGCCTTTGACAAAATTCAACATCCATTTATGATAAAAAACTCTCCAGAAAGCAGGAATAGAAGGAACATACCTCAACATAATAAAAGCTATGTATGACAAACCCACAGCAAACATTATCCTCAATGGTGAAAAATTGAAAGCATTTCCCCTAAAGTCAGGAACAAGACAAGGGTGCCCACTTTCACTGCTACTATTCAACATAGTTCTGGAAGTTTTGGCCACAGCAATCAGAGCACAAAAAAAATAAATAAATAAAAGGAATCCAAATGGGAAAAGAAGAAGTAAAACTCTTATTGTTTCTATTCGTTGTAACTCTGCATTCAAATAGGTATGTCTTTCCTTTTCTCTTTTGCTTTTCACTTCTCTTCTTTTCACAGCTATTTGTAAGGCCTCCCTAGACAGGCATTTTGCTTTTCTGTTATTTCTTTTTCTTGGGGATGATCTTGATCCCTGTCTTTCGTACAATGTCATGAACCTCCATCCATACTTCATCAGGCACTCTGTCTATCATATCTAGTCCCTTACATCTATTTTTCACTTTTACTGTATAACCATAATGAATTTAAGTCAACCTAAACGGCCCAGTAGTTTTCCCTATCTTATTAAAGTCTGGATTTGGCAATAAGGAGTTCATGATCTGAGCCACAGTCAGGTCCCAGCTAAAGACAATCCAGAAACTAATCCCATCGAGCCATGTGGCAGAACAGATCTCCTGGTCCTACTGTGCTCTAACTCAGCGCCCTTTCCCAAAAAAACCTCTTGCTTAGTCAGCATATGTGCCTCTTCAGACAATTCATTTCCAAGTGTTAGACAAGAGCTCAGTTTCGGGCCTTGGAAGGGGCCCCTTCCTGCAACACTTTGACCTTGCTTCTAACCTGCCTGGACATTGTCTTGATTGGAAATGACTTTGAGTGACTGCTGTGAGTGCAAGATTTGCAGCACCATAGATAATATGAGGGAGGAATCTTGAGATTGAGAAGAATCTTTAGAGGAACCTTGAGACCTAGGAGTCTTGAGTCCCTGGAGAGGGTGTGACCAACCAAGCTCCAGGTTTAGCAAGATTTCAAATTTCACATGAGAAAACCAACAGCATTAACATGAAACCAGGCTGGAAATTTGGCCACAGATTGATGATCATATCAGTTTGAGTCCACCCTGGGATTATATGTAGGAATCCCCGAACTGTATCTTTGAAGTCTCACCCACTGAGTGGACATACTGCCTGGGACCTTTTCTTAACTGGAACTCTGGACTGCTGTCACATGGGACTTCTCAGCACTGTTTAAGACTGGGGGCCATTTGGTGATGTATGTACTGTTGCTCTACTCTGCTGTTCTATGTCTTTTGTTTCCCTTGTATTGTTAGTATATTGCAAGTATAGTAGATAATTCTCTAATAAGAATTTGTATTGTTTATCTGTATATAACAAGTGACTTATTTTGTTAACAAAGCCTTTGAACCTGAGTCGAAAGTTAAAACTTTTGGCAAAACATCCAGTCCCATCACTTCTCGGCAAATAGATGGGGAAACAATGGAAATAGTGACAGACTTTATTTTCTTGGGCTCCAAAATCACTGTGGATGGTTGACTGCTGATGCTTGCTCCTTGGAAGAAAAGCTATGAGAAACCTAGACAGTGTATTGAAAAGCAGAGACATCCCTTTGCTGACAAAGGCCTGTATAGCCAAAGCTATGGTTTTTCCAATAGTCATGTATGGATGTGAGAGCTGGATCACAAAAGAGGTTGAGCACTGAAAAAAATAGTGCTTTTGAACTGGGGTGCTGGAGAAGACTCTTGAGAGTTCTGTCAACTACAAATTGGCACTAACCAAGAGCATTGCCAATGACTGAACAATAATGGCATTTGCACCTGCCACTGCAGAGATTGAACCTGGTGCTGCTATAGCTGTTGATCTTCAAAAGCCTCTGAGGGAGTCTGATGAGGCACTCTGTGCTCCAGGGAATCTGAAAGGACAGGTCTTTAGATAGTTGGATGTTTTTTGGAACAGATTTTATAATCTCAACCCTTGCATCTCCTCATATCTAGATAAGCACTAAATTCCTTCATGGTAACATCAGTTCCTTATGACTAACAAAAACCTTTTGTAAAATGAGTGCATAATTGTATTGAACTCCCTCTTTACAAAAACCTTATATATTGACCTTCCCCCACTGCCACTTTGGGGCAGTCTCTCAGAGCTATCTGAGATGTTGCCTCCCAGGCTGCAACCTTCATTTTGTTCAAATAAAATTTAACTCAAAACTCTCAAGTTGTGAATATATTTTAGTCAACAGTCCCTTGGACTTAAAAGAGATCAAATCAGTCAATCCTAAAGGAAATCAACCCTGAATATGCATTGGAAAGACTGATGCTGAAGCTGAAGCTTCAACACTTTGGCCACCTGATTTGATGACTTTACTCATTGGAAAAGTCTCTGATACTGGGAGAGATTGAGGGTGATAGAGAAGGGAACAACAGAGGATGACATGGTTGGATGGCATCATCTACTCAGTGGACATGCATTTGAGCGAACTCCAGGAGATAGTGAAGGACAGGAAAGCCTGGTGTGCTTCAGTCCATGGGGTTGCAGAGTCAGACATGACTGAGCAACTGTACAACAACAACATATGATAAAGAATCTGCCTGCAATGCAAGAAACCCTGGTTTGATCCTTGAGTTAGGAAGATCACCTGGAGAAGGGAATGGCTACCCACTTCCGTGTTCTTGCTTGAAGAATCCCATGGACAGAGGAGCCTGTGGACTATAGTCTGATGGGGTATCAAAAGTGGATACTCAATAGAGCTTGAGTCTACTTTACTGCAAGATATTAGCCTGAATAATAATATATTATTTTTAATAAAAAAGAGAATATTTAAAAAGGGCCCAGTGATATTTAGCTATTAATAAAACTCACAGAAACAACTAGATAGAGTATGAGGTGATGAAATACATCTGCAATCTAATACTGTAATGTTGTAGGACATTATATTGCCTCCAAGACTCTGTTCCCAAGTCCACAGTTCCCCTCCAGCTCTCTTAGAAGTGTGCACACAACACATGACCAGATCGCCTCACAGGAGAATTCTATCAAACATTTAGAGAAGAGTTAATGCTTATCCTTCTAAAACTTTTTTTTAAAAATTGCAGAGGAAGGAACACTTCCAAACTCATTCTATGAGACCACCATCACCCTGATACCAAAACCAGAAAAAGACAACAGAAAAAAAGAAAAGCATTGAAATATGTATACTATCATGTAAGAAACGAATCGCCAGTCTATGTTCAATGCAGGATGCAGGATGCTTGAGGCTGGTGTATGGGGATGATTCGGAGGGATGATGTGGGGTGGGAGGTGGGAGGGGGGGTTCATGTTTGGGAGTTCGTGTACACCCGTGGCAGATTCATGTCAATGTATGCCAAAACCAATAGAGTACTGTAAAGTAAAATAAAGTAAAATGGAAGGGGAATGAGGAGGAAAAAAACAAAGGGTTGCATGAAGCTAACTTCGCAAAATAATGTTTAAAACTGGGTAATGATATTGAGTCTGGGTGAACTGAGATTCATTACACAGTTCTAATTTTAAGTATGTTTGAAGTTTTTCACATTTAACATTCTTTTAAATAAAAAAATCAAACTGAACTCAACATAAGTTATCAGTAAAAAATTTTATACTACTATCAGTTCTTTGCTATTCAAATAACAAGTAAAACAGTGATAAATACATTCCAACAGTCCATATGTTACCAATAATGACAGAGATGCCTTCCTCTTAATTAGGAAAACTGGGAGCCAAGTCAATATCTATTTTGCTTACCAGCATGCTATTTTACTTAATTTAGCAAAGTATAGGCGCACAGTACATATTCAGTAAACATTTACAAAGTGAATAAATTTAGGTGAAATACACTAATATATTGAGGATAATTACTTAGACACAGATGTTAATTCATAATTGTAGAGCCCCGACCATACTACATGCTATTTAATTGAAGAGCATCTACTGCAGAGCCATGATCAGAATCAATAAAAAACATCATTTTTGCATTTGTGTTTGTCTTCCTGAAGTCATTTTGCATACCACTTAACTTTAATGAAATATTCACTGGTAGAAGAAGGCCTATAAAAAAAAAAGATTTTTTGACACCGAGAAGATTTAGTGGCATTTTCCTCCTTGAACAAATTTAATCATCTTTTGATTGAAGACTTAACACAACTGGTTAATACCCACCTGATATCAAACATAAGAATACATAAAATCTAAAACCAAACAACCTGGAAGCTCTAAATTTTTAAACAAGCTCAGTAAAATAGTCATTTAATATAGTCTGTTTAAAGAAGAAAATTGGTTGTTTTGATCCTAAAATTTTGAACTGGTTTCATATATAACAGAAATTTTCCCACTCACATTCCTTCAAAGGTCAAACTGGTATTATAAAAATTATCACCAATCATGTTATTTTAATTAAATGGCCATTAAGAGTCTGGTTCGAGTTCCCATTATTTTAGTCAAATAATGCATTATATAAGAATAAAAGTAAATACATCCAACGGAAAAATCTGTGTATGATAAAAATCCATGTTCTGATTCAAGCAATAAATGCCAAAGTTAAAGGGTATCTTAAAGAAAAATCCACAAACCTTCAGCAATCATGTCTTCCATCTCTGTGTCAGATGAATTATCTGCATGCTTTGCATTATTCTGTAGCTCTGGCTGAACACACACAGAATTTATCACCTGATTATCCAAAACAGGCCGCCTTTTCACAGGCTGTTCAATAAGCAACGATGAACGACTCACCTTTAAAAGACAGAACAAAATGAAATGATATTTTTAAAGACCTTCAGAAGTAATTTAGTTTAAAAGTCTCTTGAAATCAATAGGATCTGTGATAATTTACTTGTACAATGATCATATCCATTCATTTATTTCTTGAGAAAAGGTTATGTTCAGGTTGCCTAAACACTTTATATCATAGCTCGTGAGCAGTATGACCAAAGTTTCAGTCAAATGGAACCAAGGTTCTTTGTTTAGGTGGGCAGGCTAAAAAAAATCTTTT
>SJYX01010635.1:64541-97573 GCA_006410675.1 Oreotragus oreotragus
AGGGAGATGGGAGGGAGTTTCAAAAGGGAGGGGATGTATGTAAACCTATGGCTGGTTCATGCTGAGGTTTGACAGAAAACAGTAAAATTCTGTAAAACAACTATCCTGCAATAAAAAATAAATTAATTTAAAAAATGTTAAAGATTGAGGAAAAAGGAATTTTTTACAACTTTTTTCCTGATTGAAGATTGGATCATTGAGTAGGAAAAGGGTATTAAAAGGCATCAAGCAAGAATAATGTATAGAAAAATGTGGAAGTTGGAAGATTAATTTCAAAAGTTTTCCTCAGTCCTAGTGAGAGGGTAACAGGCAAGAAGTCCTGGAGTCTCCAAATGAAAGAAATAGGCTGCAAGGGTCAGACATTTTTATCTCTCTCTTAAGGAGGAAGAGAACTAGTGTTACATTTTTAGCCCTTCTCTATACAAATTTAAAAAGAGGCTTCTCTTAAAATTCTGTGTTGCCATAATGACACCTAGTTCCACCTGAACTTAACTTTTCTCAAACCTTGAGCTGTTCAGTGCATTTTTCTTATGGAAATGTTTGTCTTAAGCTATGTTAATGTACTATGCATTTACCCTAGACTCTTGTTTTCAGGTTGGTTTTGCCTAAAGGCTCAGAACTGACTTGACAAACCAGTATGTTATATATTGCTCTCCTAATCTATGTTAATGAAACTATATGTTTGTATGGAAGTCTGCCTTTCTGTAAGATTCATGTCAATTGCTTTATGGCCATTATTTATTTATGGCCAATGTTTTCTCAAAATGCATGTTGTGAGTGAGGGGCCTGTTTTCATTCTCTGAGGTTTGAGACATTTCCTTTCTTTAATTGGAAGACTGCTAGTAGCTATATAACATCCGGCTTGGGAGAAAAGATATGACCAATCTAGACAGCATATTAAAAAGCAGCGGCATTACTTCGTCAAAAAAGGTCCATCTAGTCAAGGCTATGGTTTTTCCAATAGCCATGTATGGATATGAGAGTTGGACTATAAAGAAAGCTGAGGACTGAAGAACTGATGCTTTTGAACTATGGTGTTGGAGAAGACTCTTGAGAGTCCCTTGGACTGTAAGGAGATCCAACCAGTCCATCCTAAATGAAATCAGTCCCGACTGTTCAGTAGAAGGACTGATGTTGAAGCTGAAACTCCAATACTTTGGCTACCTGATGCAAACAGCTCACTCATTTGAAAAGACCCTGATGATGGGAAAGAATGAAGGCAGGAGGAGAAAGGGACAATAGAGAATGAGATGGTTGGATGGCATCACTGACCCAATGGACATGAGTTTGAGTAAACTCTAGGAGTTGGTAATGGACAGGGAGGCCTGGTGTGCTGCAGTCCATGGGGTCACAGAGTCAGACACGACTGAATGACTGAACTGACTCACTAAGACTAGCAGGAGGACACTCTATCTGGCCCCTTCTGATGTCTGTGTCAGAAGCTTTCTCTGTCTCTTTTATACTTTAATAAAACATTATTACACAAAAGCTTTGAGTGAATAAACCTCGTCTCTGGCCCTGGATTGAATTCTTCTCCTCTGGAGACCAAGAATCTTGATGTCTTTCATGGTTCAGCAACTACCTTTCAATACAAAGCTACAGTCCTCAAGACAGTATGATACTGGCACAAAAACAGAAATACAGACTAATGGAACAAGATGGTAAGCCCATAAATAAACCCATGCACTTATGGGTACCTTATTTTTTACAAAGGAGGCAATACTATACAATGGGGTAAAAACAACCTCTTCAATAAATGGTGCTGAGAAAATTGGACATCTGCATGTAAAAGAATGAAACTAGAACACTTTCTAACACCACACACAAAGATAAACTCAAAATGGATTAAAGACCTACATGTAAGACCAGAAACCTTAAAACTCAGAGGAAAACATAGGCAGAACTTGATGACATAAATCAAAGCAAGATCCTCTATGACCCACCTCCTACAGTAACAGAAATAAAAACAAAAGTAAACAAGTGGTACCTAATTAAACTTAAAAGCTTTTGCACAGGAAGGGAAACTAGAAGCAAGGTGAAAAGAGAACCATCAGAATGGGAGAAAATAATAGAAATTGAAAAACCTGACAAAGGATTAATTTCCAAAATATACAAGCAGCTCATACAACTCAATACCAGAAAAACAAACAACACAGTCAAAAAGTAGGAAAAAGACCTAAACAGACATTTCTCCAAAGAAGACATACAGATGGCTAACAAACACATGAAAAGATACTCAACATTATTCATTATTAGAGAAATGCTAATCAAAACTACAATGAGATATCACCTCACACCAGTCAGAATGGCCATCATCAAAAACTCTACAAGCAATAAATTTTGGAGAGGGTATGGAGAAAAGGGAATACTATTGCACTGTTGGTGGTAATGTAAATTGATACAGCCACTAAAGAAGATGGTATAGAGATTCCTTAAAAACCTAGGAATAAAATCACCATATGACCCAGCAATCCCACTCCTAGGCCTATACCCTGCTGCTGTTGCTAAGTCACGTCAGTCATGTCCAACTCTGTGTGATCCCATAGATGGCAGCCCACCAGGTTCCCGTCCCTGGGATTCTCCAGGCAGGAATACTGGAGTGGGTTGCAATTTCCTTCTCCAGTGCATGAAAGTGAGAAGTGAAAATGAAGTCGCTCAGTTGTGGCCAATTCTTCGTGACTCCATGGACTATAGCCTACCAGGCTCCTCCGTCCATGGGATTTCCCAGGCAAGAGTACTGGAGTGGGTTGCCATTACCTTCTTTGAGGCACATACCCTGAGAAAACCAAAATTGAGAAAGACACACATATCCCATTGTTCACTGTAGCACTATTTATAACAGCTAGAACACGGAAGCAACCTAGATGTCTATAGAAAGATGAATGTATAAAGATGTTGTGGTACATGTTCACAATGGAATAATACTCAAGCATAAAAAGGAACACCTCTGAGTCAGTTCTAATGAGGTGGATGCACCTAGAACCTATTATCCAGAGTGAAGTAAGTCAGAAAGAGAAAGACAAATATAGCATTCTAAAGCATAATCTAGAATCTAGAAAAATGGTACTGAATAATTTATTTTCAGGGCAACAATGGAGAAATAGACCTAGTGAATAGGCTTATGGTCATGGGGAGAGGGGAAGAAAGGGTAAGATGTATGGAAAGAGTAACATGGAAACTTACATTACCATATGTAAAACAGCCAACTGGAATTTGCTGTATGACTCAGGAAACTCAAAGAAGGGCTCTGTGTCAACCTAGAGGGGTGGGATGGGGAGGGAGATGGGATGGAGGTTCAAAAGGGAGGGGTACATGTATATGTATGGCTGATTCATGTTGAGGTTTGACAGAAAGCAACAAAATTCTGTAAAGCAATTATCCTTCAATAAAATATGAATTGATTAGAAATACTGGGAGTATTCAGAAAGTAAACATAGCAATAGCCAACTTAATAAGTGGAAATTAGGGGGGAAAGAGACTAAGAATGGTATCGAGAGATATTGTACTAAACACTTGATTCATTCCTCTTCTTCACTACTCATGAGCTATTTGTGATCTCTTATTAAATCAAGGATAAACACTGTATTTATTGAAATTTTAACATAAAACAACTCCCATGCCATGCTTGTGTGTGTAATACTTTTTATAGTAGAACAGTGACTATGCAGTTTCCTGCAAAGTTGTTATATAAACCAATATCATTAAATTCGGAGATTTAGGAAAACAAAATTGGCAGCTGTATCTTTTTCTTCTTTTGCCATTTAAAATTAGCAAGAATAAAAAGGAGAATACTTACATTCCTTTTAGGCTAGAGAATAAAGGACTTGGAAAGAGCAAAGGGGACTTAAGTCTCTTCATCTTCAGAGCTCTGAAGTAGATGAGGAATAAGACATGATTTTAGTGACCCAAGATAGGAGAAAAGAAGTAGCTTTGCTTAGGAGAAACAGTGATTTTATAAAAGTAAGAAATACAAAGGCTTACTGCTTAGGGAAAATGTGAATTACCTATCATGTGGGAAGGTGGGAGATGGGAGGTGGGAACAGTCAGAGGCAGGTGTCTGCTAAAGAACAAAGACTGGGTGTTTTTTCTTTCAAATCCAGTGCTATTTAATATTCTGATTTTAGTCTAAGTTTACTGAATTCACAGGTTAAAATTGCAAAGATGGAAAAATGAGGACAAGAGAAAATGTTGGACAGATGCAAAGCACAAGGTTAGAAAGGCAGTAGAAAAGAATTACACCTGTGAAAAAAGTGCCACCCAACCCCCATCCTGACCCTCCATGTCTCTTTTCCCCTCCTTGTTATATTTTAAACTTGCTGAATTGGAAAATAGGTCACAATGTGTAAGGCTTTTTTGAAATGATTTGAGTCAACTTTCTAAATAGCAACTTTACAAGGCAACTCTTTGCATAGCAAAAGGAAAGCATAATTAAAAATTCAAGAAAGGGAAAAAAAACAGCTATAATAAATGTAGAATAAACCTTTGAAAATTAGCCAATTAAACTGGATTTTTTTGTTGTTGTTTCTTCATATCTAGTAACTTAATTTACATAAAACAAGTCTAATGTGAACAATGAACACGAACACAGAAAATATGAGTCGAATAAAATATTATTTATGTATATTACTACACAATTCAAAGTCTCATATTGAAAGAGGAATAACTAAAAGTTACATCTGAAAAGCTCTGCAGAACTATGACCTTCTTAATCGATAGCCAGTGAAAATTTGCCGCTTGATGCAGAGAGCTTGAACCCAGGACTGTGACAACAAATTGGATGGGATGAGGTGGGAGGCAGGAGGTAGGTTCAAGAGGGAAGGCAGGTGTGCATACTGTATGGCAGAAACCAACACAGTATTATAAAGCAATTGCTTTCCAATTTAAAAATATACAAAATGAAAATTAAAAAAAATTAAAAACATGCTGAATGGATTTTGAAAGGCTAGTGTGAAATGGAGTATTTTCTACCATATCAATAAACAAAGATTTCACAGCCATCAGCATTGCTAATCATTCAGATATGAATTTCTTAGCCTGGAGAATGCCCAGGAAACACAGTGTCTGCTATCTGACAGCTATTGAGCTGCCTTGCCAGCACTCCGTACAGTAAGCACTGATGAGTTTGGGGAGGGAAAACACAGGATGCTGACCACAGATAGCTGAGATGCATATGAAATGAATGATTTCAGTAGGCCCAGAGTCTTCTATCTTTCCGTACATAGAAAAAACACTAAATTCCTTAACTTGAAATATCTGGTTTTCCTTAATTAATAGTAATCTTTTAACATTTAGACTATGAATCCATTGCTGCAAACTTCTGTATAACCTGACTTTTTCCCCTTTCCTCCTTTCCCTTCATCGGACCACCCCCCTCCTCAAAATAGTTCTATCAGTTTACTTGTGATGCTATCTTCTGGACTTGAAGTCTGTAAAATTCAATTCAGTGCAGTCAGTCAGTCATGTCCGACTTTGAGAGCCCATGAATCACACCACGCCAGGCCTCCCTGTCCATCAACAACTCCCAGAATTTACCCAAACTCAGTGATGCCATCCAGCCATCTCATCTTCTGTCGTCCCCTTCTCCTCCTGCCCTCAATCCTTCCCAGCATCTGAGTCTTTTCCAATTAGTCAACTTTTCACATAAAGTGGCCAAACTGGAGTTTCAGCTTCAGCATGAGTCCTTCCAATGAACACCCAGGACTCATCTCCTTTACGATGGACTGGTTGGATCACCTTGCAGTCTAAGGGACTCTCAAGAGTCTTCTCCAACACCATAGTTCAAAAGCATCATTTCTTCGGCACTCAGCTATCTTCACAGTCCAACTCTCACATCCATACATGATCACTGGAAAAACCATAGCCTTGACTAGATGGACCTTTGTTGGCAAAGTAATGTCTCTGTTTTTGAATATGCTATCTAGGTTGGTCATAACTTTCCTTCCAAGGTGTAAGTGAAAAAAAAAAAAAAAAAGAAAAAGAATTTCCCATAGTTTGTGGTGATCTGCACAGTCAAAGGCATTGGCATAGTCAATGAAGCAGAAATAGATATTTTTCTGGAATTCTTGCTTTTTTAATAATCCAGCAGATATTGGCAATTTGATCTCTGGTTCCTCTGCCTTTTCTAAAACCTGCTTGAACATCAGGAAGCTCACTGTTCATGTATTGCTGAAGCCTGGCTTGGAGAATTTTGAGCATTATTTTACTAGCGTGTGAGATGAGTATAACTGTGCAGTAGTTTGAGCATTCTTTGGCACTGTCTTTCTTTTGGTTTGGAATGAAAACTGATATTTTCCAGTCCTGTGGCCATTGCTGAGTTGTCTATATTTGCTGGCATATTGAGTGCAGTACTTTCACAGCATCATCTTTCAGGATTTGAAATAGCACAACTGGAATTCCATCACCTACACAAGCTTTGTTCGTAGTGATGCTTCCTAAGGCCCACTTGACTTCACCTTCCAAGATGTCTAGCTCTAGGTGAGTGATCACACCATCATAATTAACTGGGTCATGAAGATCTTTTTTGTACAGTTCTGTGTATTCCTGCCTCCTCTTTTTAATATCTTCTGCTTCTGTTAGGTCCATACCATTTTGGTCCTTTATTGAGCCAATCTTTTCATGGAATGTTCCCTTGATATCTCTAATTTTCTTGAAGAGATCTCTCGTCTTTCCAGTTCTATTTTTTTCCTCTCTTTCTTTGCATTGATTGCTGAGAAAGCTTTTCTCCTTGCGATTGTTTGGGACTCTGTTTTCAAATGGGTATATCTTTCCTTTTCTCCTTTGCTTTTCACTTCTCTTCTTTTCAGAACTATTTGTAATGCCTCTTCAGAGAGCCAGTTTGCTTTTTTGCATTTCCCCCCCCTCTCTCTCCCTGGGGATGATCTTCATCCCTGTCTCCTGTACAGTGTCACAAACCTCTGTCCATAGTTCATCAGGCATTCTGTCCACCAGATCTAGATCCTTAAACCTATTTGTCACCTCCAATGTATAATTATAAGGGATTTTATTTAGGTCATACTTGAATTGTCTGTGGTTTTCACCGCTTTCTTCGATTTAAGTATGAGTTTGGCAATAAGGTGTTCATGATCTGAGCCACATTCGGTTCCTGGTCTTGTTTTTGCTGACTGCATAGAGCTTCTCCATCTTTGGTGCAAAGTATATAATCAACGACTTTGGTATTGGCCATCTGGTGATGTCCATTTGTAGAGTCTTCTCTTGTGTTGTTTGAAGAGGGTGCTTGCTATGACCAGTTCATTTGTAGAGTCTTCTCTTGTTTGTTGGAAAAGGGTGTTTACTAAGACCAGTGCATTCTCTTGGCAAAACTCTATTAGCCTTTGCCCTGTTTCATTCTGTACTCCAAGGCCAAATTTGCCTCTTACTCCAGGTGTTTCCTGACTTCCTACCTGCATTCCAGTCCCCTATAATGAAAACGACATCTTTTGGGGGTGTTAGTTCTAAAAGGTCTTGTTCAGTTCAGTTCAGTCTCTCAGTCGTGTCCGACTCTTTGCAACCACATGAATCGTAGCATGCCAGGCCTCCCTGTCTATCATCGTCTCCCAGAGTTCAATCAAACTCACGTCCATCGAGTCGGTGATGCCATCCAGCAATCTCATCCTCTGTCATCCCCTTCTCCTCCTGCCCTCAATCTTTCCCAGCATCAAGGTCTTTTCCAATGAGTCAACTCTTTGCATGAGGTGGCCAAAGTACTGGAGTTTCAGCTTTAGCATCATTCCTTCCCAAGAACACCAGGGCTGTAGGTCTTCATAAAACCATTCAACTTCAGCTTCTTCAGTGTTATTGGTCACTGCATAGACTTGGAGTTTTATTTGGTGGGGGGCTGGTGAAGTTATCCTTGAAAGTTGGTTTCAAGAGGAGGTACCTGTGTTGCTCAGTTTAAACACTGTGTGTGGACACTCTCAGTGTAGAAGGCACTAGGACGATTTTGCTTGAGCAGGTGTAGAGAAATAGCAATTATCCAAGATGGCCTGGTCAGGCTCTCTTGTCACATGTTCTGTAAACAATGACTTTACATCATTATATAATAGCTGAGATCATTTATAACAATGCAAATGTGCGTCATGTGGTAAGCCCTTGGCCATGTGCCCCCTTTTGTTCTGTGTATGTATACAAACACCACCTGAAAATCTCTTGTGGCTGTATTAGCCACTGTGAATAAAGTATGCCGGCCTTGCTTCTGTGTCAATGATTTCTGAGTAAAGCATGTCTGCAGCTTCTCATATTTTCTTCAAACCTCTCTGCTTGAGCCTTGTCTACCCTGGATTCAATGATCAGCAAGACAACTGGCATAGTCAGTAGTATTCATTAGGTAGGGGAGCCTGAGGCTGCAATGGATAGAGGAAACCAGTGGCCAATGCATAACATGTGGTACCTGGTGGCCACAGTCCTCTCAGTGGGGGCCTTGGTGGAAGACTGAGAGTCAATGAATAGGTCAATGGTTAGCCTTGAAAAGGTGTTTCAGGTGGTGAACTCCTGTTTGCCCAACAAAGCAGCACGTACTCCTGCTGGTACCATGGGGTGGATTTTCCTGACTGGCCTGAAGGCTAACATGGATAATGCCCTCCATGATTCTGTGCAAGTGCATAAACTGCAGATAAGGGGGGAAGTACTAGAAGAGCATATGTGTTTACTGGAGCAAGAAATGTGTAGCCTTGATGAACTCATGGCCTAAGACAATGAGGTATTCAGGGATCATGACAATGAACATTATGAGACCACAGGTCCCTGCTTATTAGCAAGGCCTGTTGTGCAACAGAAGATGAAATATGAGCAACCTTTGGCCCGGGGTGAGGGGCATCCCCAAGAAGCCTCCAGTGTGACTGAGTATATGACTTATTGACCATATTCCAAGGTAGAATTGATTGATTTGGGTAAGCAATTTTGGCAGCAGCAAGAGGAATCCTTGGAAGCTTGGCTTTTGCAACCCTGGGGGCACAGGGTTGATGGTATTATTTGTTCCGAGGATAAAATAGAACAGTTGGCATCACTAACCTCTCTTTGAGACAAAGATTACAGAATCCTAGGTGACTCAGGTAGGGGACACCTAACCAAACACATACCCTGATGGAATGGATTAACACTGCCATCCAATCTGTGTGGATAAATGTGGGAGAAATCCCAGACACTGTGAGTAAGTGGCATACCTTTTGCCAAGTTAACTCAAGGTAAGAGAGAATTGTGCATGAAACAGGCTATGTTTAACCAAAATATTCAAGGCCATGGTAATGAGTATTTTACAGTTGGCATGTGAGATGTCATTTTGAACAATGCCCTGTCAACCACTCTCAGGTCCTTTACTGTTATTCTTAAGCCCTATGTGGGCTGCCCCATCTACAAAGTGACCTCGATGTTGGCAAGTTTCAGAAAAGTAGAAGGATGGTGACAAGCAAAGGGGATTTGAAGCATGAAGACCCTGAAGGAAGGCCAAGCTGATAAAGGCCCCATCTGGGTGATGCAAATGTGGGGCAATTTGCCAGTAGAGGGAGTTGACAGAAATAAAATTGATCAACAGCCCAATGCTATACTTCTAGATCTATGGAGGCAACTGAGACCAAGCAGCAGTTTACCAAGTGTGGGAAACATCCACAGCAAGAGATACAGGTGGTTTATTTAGAAGATTATATGGTGCCCATGGATGTTGCTTCACATGTCCTTTTCCACTTTGAATGGGGTTCAGCCAATGTGCCTGAAGAGCCCAAGTGGGGACCAAAGACCCCATGTAGAGCTTGCAATTCTCTGTCACAGGCTAATGCACAGAGAGTAATGGCTCTGGTTGACTCTTGTTGAATGCAGTCTTATATTCAGTAAGCCAAAGCAGTTTCCCAGCCCTAGTGAACAAATTGATAGCTACGGCAGCCAAACAATTGAGGTAAAGGCTATGTCCTTACCTTAGGAAATTGGACAGCTCCCTGTGCAGAGTTATACTGTAAAGACTGTGTCCTTACCTTTGGAAACTGGACGACTCCTTGTGCAGGTATATGCTGTGTATGTATTACCCAATCCTGGAATCTATCTTGGGTATAGCTGTTCTTCAAGGCCTAATGATGCAAATCTCTATGGGGGGATTTTGCCTCCGAGTGCATAGGAAAAGGCTGCTGTGAGAAGATACATGAAGCATACCTCACAGCTACTGCCAGAACCGTGGAGGTTAACAGTTATGAGACAGTATTGTCTACCAGTTGGCCATGAAGAAATAGGGGCCACCATTGTGCTGGCAAAAGTGAGCATTGTATGGCCTTCTCATAGGCTAACTCCTCCATGTAGCCTATTCAGAAACCTGATGGATCATGGTGAATGACCGTCAACTACAGAGAATTGAATAAGGTGCTGCCACCTATGCATGTTGACATGCCATTGATTTCTGATTTGATGGATCTATTTGTGGATGTATTGACCACAGCGTTGGGCACTTATTACTACGTGGTGGCCTTAGCTAATGCTTTTTTCTCTATAACTATAGATAATGAGAGACAATATCAATTTAAATTCACTTAGTAGGGAAGCCAATGGACATTTCAGGTCTTTCCCCAAGGATATTTGCACAGCCCAACAATATGTCCCAGCCTGGTTGCAGAAGAGTTGGTGAAATGGAAGTATCCAACATCAGTGAAATTATTCTATTATATTGATGATGTGCTACTAACCTCTGATTCTCTTGCAGATTTAGAACAATGTGCACCAGAGCTTATAGAACATTTGGAATCATGTGAGTGGACTGTGAAAGCAACAGCAATCCCCTCTTTCAAGGGATGGGTCCAGTGCTGAGAGATGTTTTTCTTTGGGTATTTAATGAAAAGCCCTGCAGGTGTGCAGTTGCCCCTGTGGAGGCTCTCTGGCATCCCACTACTGGCTCCAACTGGTCACGGACAGATAGTGGACTGGACTTGGCCATGGATGATAAAGGCACCCCACATGCAGTGGGTGACTCTTTTAGCCTTGTGGGGGCAAGGACTGCAACATGAGTTCCAGGTTGTACACTGGGTAATGAGTGCCTGGTCCCTTGTGAGAAAGTCAAGTTTCCAGTACTTGGCATTGGGTTTTGCTATCTATTGAAGGTGTAACTTGGACCCTAGTAGTTTGTTGCTGTGGTATGTGGGTCCAAGGGTCAGTGTTACTTGTCAAGTGGGCATAGCAGAAGACAGACTGCACAGAGATTTCAAAGAGAGAGACTCTGAAGGGGAGAATGTAGAGAAATAGCAATTAGCCAAGATGGCAGTGGTCTCGCTCCCACGACCCATGTTCTGTAAACAATGCCTTGAGGCTGCATTAGTCACTGTGAATAAAGCATGTCTGCCTTGCTGCTTCATCAGCCATTAGCAAATAAACCATGTCTGTGGTTCCTAAGGCTCCTCATATTTTCTTCCAGCTTCCTGGCTCGTGCCTTGACAGCAGGGGACCCTCAGTGTAAAACACTGGGAAGACTCAGTTTGGATACTGGGTGGTTAGTCTCGGTTTAGCAACTGGGAAGTCTTGCTCAGTTCAATGCTGAATAAGGTGGGTTGCTAAGAGGGAAGACTGGCCTATTGTTTTTCCTTGAATTTGCTACATTAAGAGAGTTTTTTGAAATAAAACTTAAATCTTATGAGAGCTTCTGAGCTCCAAAGAAGGGACTCTCTCCTCCTGGGCTGCAACGGTTTTCTTAGGCAACTGAGAAACTTGCGGGAGTGGTGGAAGCTAGATCTTATGCTGCATAGCTTGTCCATGTAGGGAAACTCACTCATATAATTAGCAGCCTGATTAACCAGGGACACACATAAGAACTGGCCCATGATCCAAGCACCCGTGGAAGTCTTATACTCCCCTGGGAGACCCAAAGAACATAAGACGGGGCTAAAGCAACTCTGGAGCAAAAACAGAGAAGTTAAGCTGCCAAGCATCACACATTGGCCCACCACAAAACCATAACGAGCAATTTTATTTCAACAAACTGACATCAAAAATGGAAAATAAAGATTTCAAAATAAAAGAAAAAGGAATGACAGATTGCCAATACTCCAGCTGCGTAAATGTACATGAAAATTTTACAAGTGTTTGCTTGATTGGAAACTGGAGAAAATATTGTCCTGAAATTAAGGTCTGTTTGCTTTTTTTTTTTTTTTTTTCCATTGTGTATGCAGTTAAACTTAAAAGCTGGCTTGGTAAAACATTAATAAAGGTCTTCTAGGAGAATGCACACATTTTTCTGTGTCATTGAGATTTTTTTTTTTTTCCGAGCTGATCTTCCTAGGCCATTCTATGTTTTTGTGTTTTGTTTGTTCAGGTTTTTCAAAATTTGGCCTTGAAAGTAAGACTGCCTGAATTTAGGTTAAATCCTCCCAGATTCTCTTCTGGGGAGGATTTTTGCGTCTTAAGGGATTCCCTTGTGGCTCGGCTGGTAAAGAGTCTGCCTGCAATGCTGGAGACTTAGGTTCAGTCCCTGGGTTGGGAAGATCCCCTGGAAAAGAGAAAGGCTACCCACGCCAATAAGAATACTTAGAATTTCATGGACTGTATAATCCATGGGGCTGCAAAGAGTTGGACACGACTGAGCAACTTTCACTTCACTTTGCATCTTAATAGTTTGAATCTCTGTTGAGATATATTTTGTGTGCTAAGTCACTTCAAAAGTGATAAGTCATGTCCAACTCTTTGCAAACCTATGGACTGTAGCCCATCAGTCCCCTCTGTCCATGGGATTCTCCAGGTAAGAGTACTGGAGTGGATCGCCACGCCCTTCTCAAGAGATACATTTTACTGGTGGCCAAATGATGGATCCTTTTTAAAATTGGTGAGACTAACGAATTGGTCAATCTTGAGCACTCTCATTGTAAACAACTGCTTAATTGGTACATATAAAACAAAAGTCAAATTAAAGGTGTGAAAATTATAATAATTAACCAGAAAACTTCCATAGTTTTAAAACAAGTAAGGGAAAACTGGTTTGAGAAGCTTCATCTGTGGTCTTTGTTTCCACTAACTGGCTCTTACAGATGCCAATAAGAACATTAGAATAACTATAATGTCAATAGGAAAACTTGAAAGGAAGTCTGCCTATAATTTCCAACAAGGTACATTTTAAAAGGAGTTATCTCAAATGAATAAAGAAATCTTTGAACAGTTTTTTAGAATGGGATAAATAGACATTTATTTAATTAAAGCAAGATTTGATATTACTACACTGCTGCTGCTGCTAAGTCACTTCAGTCTTGCCTGACTCTGTGTGATCTCATAGACCACAGCCCACCAGACTCCCCTGTCCCTGAGATTCTCCAGGTAAGTGGGTGGGTTGCCAGTGTCTTCTCCACCTAAGGTTAAATGGACCAAAAAGGACCTCTTACTAGTCCCCAACAATAAAAACCAAATGAGATTGTTCTATTTATCCCAGTTTTTAAAAATATATATTTAAGAAGCATGAAAAATTCACACTGAAATATTTGACCAGCAGTTATTTAGGACAACTGAGCCAAAAGGCCTGACCTTCTTGGCTCAACCCCACTCTAGGGATTACAAACCTTTTTATATAAAGTAGGTAAATGGACAGTGAACAACAACAACAAATTTCTAAAACCTCTCTTCTAAGACCAAAACTTGTGGATAGGATCCTAATGAAATCCTAATCCTCAAGTTAAAGGTTTGAAAGTTTAAAGAATTTAGGCAAAACTATTATGACCAACCTAGACAGCATATTAAAAAGCAGAGACATTATTTTGCTAACAAAGGTCCATCTAGTCAAGGCTGTGGTTCTTCCAGTAGTCATGTATGGATGTAGGAATTGGACTGTAAAGAAAGCTGAGCACCAAAGAATTGATGCTTTTGAACTGTGGTGCTGGAGAAGACTCTTGAGAGTCCCTTCGACTGCAAGGAGGTCCAATCAGTCTATCCTAAAGGAGATCAGTCCTGGCTGTTCATTGGAAGGACTGATACTAAAGCTGAAACTCCAATACTTTGGCCACCTCATGCAAAGAGTTGACTCATTGTAAAAGACCCTGATGCTGGGAAAGATTGAGGGGAGGAGGAGAAGGGGATGACAGAGGATGAGATGGTTGGATGGCATCACCGACTCAATGCACATCAGTTTGGGTAGACTCCGGCAGTTGGTAATGGACAAGGAGGCCTGGCATGCTTCAGTCCATTGGGTCGCAAAGAGTAGGCCACGACTGAGTGACTGAATTGAACTGAACTGCTTCAACAATATAATTAAACAAGAGCAGCAACCATGTTATATAAAACCCATTTTAAATACACCAATTTTATATCAGTCCAGTTCAGTTCAGTCACTCAGTCGTATCCGACTCTTTGTGACCCCATGGACTGCAGTATCAGTCCTTGAAATGAATATTCAGGACTTATTTCCTTTAGGATTGACTGACTTGATTTCCTTGCTGTCCAAGGGACTCTCAAGAGTATTCTCCAACACCACATTTCAAAAGCATCAACTTTTCGGTGCTCAACTTTCTTTATAGTCCAACTCTCACATCCATATGTGACTACTGGAAAAACCATAGTTTGACTAGACAGACTTTTTTTTTTTTTTTGATAAAGTAATGCCTCTGCTTTTTAATATGCTGTTTAGGTTGGTCATAGCTTTTCTTCCAAGGAGCGAACATCTTTTAATTTTTGGCTACAGTCACCATCTGCAGTTATTTTGGAATCCAAAATAATAAAGTCTCACTGTTTCCATTGTTTTTGCATCTATTTGCCATGAAGTAATGGGACCAGATGCCACAATCTTAGTTTTCTGAACGTTGAGTTTTAAGCCAGCTTTTTCACTCTACTCTTTCACTTTCATCAAGAGGCTTTTTAGTTCTTTTTTTATTTATTTATTTTTTCTTTAGTTAATATTTATATATTTGTTTTTATTTGGTTCTTTTTATTTTTTTTTATTGTAGAATAGACAAGACATATAGACTCTCACCAATAAAAAATCCCATGGAGAGAGGAGACTGGCAGGCTACAGTCAATGGGGTTTCAAAGAATTGGACACAACTTAGTGACTGACCAAACACATGAAATATTAACTAAACGTACTGAGGAAGCAAATAGGTTTCCTAAGCCATACAAATACATAAAAACTGAGAACTAAGATTCAAGGGCCAATAGAAATAAAAATAGTGATTTTGCTTTTATTTAATTTTTAAAGTGAGAAAGATCTTTGCTGAATGCCTCAAGTAAACCTTTAAAGGTGTGATAAACTAAATTTCTGGAACCTGCAATTCATATAATAAATTTCAGTTTAGTTACAAATCTTGTCACTGATTTTAGTAACTTTAGGTGACAGAATTAGAACTATTCTTTGGCAAACTAAAAACAATTGTCTTTGTCTTGCAAGTGTCTAAAAACCAGAAATATAAATGCTGGCCAAAAGGACATGAATTAGCTCAAATAAGCAAAATCTAAAGTCAAGGGTAAAACAAAGTCAGTGTTAAAATTCAAACCACTGGAAATGTTCTCTTACCCAGAATTATAGATAGTAAGTTTTAGTTATCCTTGCAAGCAACTCTAATGCACTCTGTAAACTAGTAGATTTACATTGTAATATATGATTCATATATAACCTTTAATTAAGCCAAGTGATCTCTAGTTTGCCTGTTTGTCTATATACATGTCGGGCTTCCCTGATAGCTCAGTTGGTAAAGAATCCGCCTACAATACAGGAGATCCCCCATTAATTCCTGGGTCGGGAAGATCTGCTGGAGAAGGGATAGGCTACCCACTCCAGTATTGTTGGATTTCCCTTGTGGCTCAGTTGGTAAAGAATCCACCCACAATGTGGGAGACCTTGATTCGATCCCTGGGTTGGGAAGATCCCCTAGAGAAGGGAAAGGCTACTCACTCCAGTATTCTGGCCTGGAGAATTCCCTGGACTAGACTTGGACACGACTGAGCAACTTTCACTTTTATACATTATACACATGAGATATCTCTACTTCTAAAAAGTACTATCAAAATTAAATTTATAAAGAGATCCATTCAATTTTAATAAAAAATGCCTGCATTTTACAGAAACTGGCCAAAATGGCTTTCAGGTACATGTGAACTGGGAAATATTCAATATTAAGTTGATACCTGTCATTAATATTTAAATGTTGATCTAATTAATGTCACATGTTAAGATTATTATACGAGGTTTAATACATATGACCTTATTAGATAACTTGCAATAAAAATTTTAAAGTAGATGTACATGAAATAACTTTGGAATAAAATCTTTAAAGTAATTGTATTTTAGAAAAGTGTATTAAAAATGATATTTCCAGATATTTGGTAACTTAAAACTCTAGAGCTGTGTGAATTTATTAAACAGCTACAAGATACTGAGGCATCAATTGCTAATTAGAAAACTAAAGATATTTGGGAATACTAATGAAAATATTTGCTATCACCTGAGATGCTCTCTATAAGAAAACAAATGCTTTTAGATATTATCACTGCTGTTTATGCTCACTAATCAATGTCAATGTAAAGCTAGCTCATAATTGCTTACTTCTTAGCTTTACTAAAAATTAAGATTTTAAGAGTTGAGGATTCTAATTTAAACATGTAATTAAAGTGATTGGGGGGAGTGGTCCTAAGATGGCTGAGGAATAGGACGGGGAGACCACTTTCTTCTTCATCAAAAGAACATTTCAACTCTGAGCAAACTCCACAAAACAACTTCTGAATGCTGGCAGAGGACATCAGGCACCCAGAAAAGCAGATCATTGTCTTCAAAAACAGGTAGGAAAAAATATAAAAGACGAAAAATGAGACTAAGGAGGTAGGGAGGGAGCTCCGTCAAGGGAAGGGAATCCCATCCTGGGAAGGGAAGCTTAAGAAGAGAGGTTTCCAAACACCAGGAAATACTCTCCCTGCTGAGTCTCTGGTGAGCCTTGGAGGCACAGAGGGCAACATAACAAGAAGGANTTTTTCCATTGTGTATGCAGTTAAACTTAAAAGCTGGCTTGGTAAAACATTAATAAAGGTCTTCTAGGAGAATGCACACATTTTTCTGTGTCATTGAGATTTTTTTTTTTTTCCGAGCTGATCTTCCTAGGCCATTCTATGTTTTTGTGTTTTGTTTGTTCAGGTTTTTCAAAATTTGGCCTTGAAAGTAAGACTGCCTGAATTTAGGTTAAATCCTCCCAGATTCTCTTCTGGGGAGGATTTTTGCGTCTTAAGGGATTCCCTTGTGGCTCGGCTGGTAAAGAGTCTGCCTGCAATGCTGGAGACTTAGGTTCAGTCCCTGGGTTGGGAAGATCCCCTGGAAAAGAGAAAGGCTACCCACGCCAATAAGAATACTTAGAATTTCATGGACTGTATAATCCATGGGGCTGCAAAGAGTTGGACACGACTGAGCAACTTTCACTTCACTTTGCATCTTAATAGTTTGAATCTCTGTTGAGATATATTTTGTGTGCTAAGTCACTTCAAAAGTGATAAGTCATGTCCAACTCTTTGCAAACCTATGGACTGTAGCCCATCAGTCCCCTCTGTCCATGGGATTCTCCAGGTAAGAGTACTGGAGTGGATCGCCACGCCCTTCTCAAGAGATACATTTTACTGGTGGCCAAATGATGGATCCTTTTTAAAATTGGTGAGACTAACGAATTGGTCAATCTTGAGCACTCTCATTGTAAACAACTGCTTAATTGGTACATATAAAACAAAAGTCAAATTAAAGGTGTGAAAATTATAATAATTAACCAGAAAACTTCCATAGTTTTAAAACAAGTAAGGGAAAACTGGTTTGAGAAGCTTCATCTGTGGTCTTTGTTTCCACTAACTGGCTCTTACAGATGCCAATAAGAACATTAGAATAACTATAATGTCAATAGGAAAACTTGAAAGGAAGTCTGCCTATAATTTCCAACAAGGTACATTTTAAAAGGAGTTATCTCAAATGAATAAAGAAATCTTTGAACAGTTTTTTAGAATGGGATAAATAGACATTTATTTAATTAAAGCAAGATTTGATATTACTACACTGCTGCTGCTGCTAAGTCACTTCAGTCTTGCCTGACTCTGTGTGATCTCATAGACCACAGCCCACCAGACTCCCCTGTCCCTGAGATTCTCCAGGTAAGTGGGTGGGTTGCCAGTGTCTTCTCCACCTAAGGTTAAATGGACCAAAAAGGACCTCTTACTAGTCCCCAACAATAAAAACCAAATGAGATTGTTCTATTTATCCCAGTTTTTAAAAATATATATTTAAGAAGCATGAAAAATTCACACTGAAATATTTGACCAGCAGTTATTTAGGACAACTGAGCCAAAAGGCCTGACCTTCTTGGCTCAACCCCACTCTAGGGATTACAAACCTTTTTATATAAAGTAGGTAAATGGACAGTGAACAACAACAACAAATTTCTAAAACCTCTCTTCTAAGACCAAAACTTGTGGATAGGATCCTAATGAAATCCTAATCCTCAAGTTAAAGGTTTGAAAGTTTAAAGAATTTAGGCAAAACTATTATGACCAACCTAGACAGCATATTAAAAAGCAGAGACATTATTTTGCTAACAAAGGTCCATCTAGTCAAGGCTGTGGTTCTTCCAGTAGTCATGTATGGATGTAGGAATTGGACTGTAAAGAAAGCTGAGCACCAAAGAATTGATGCTTTTGAACTGTGGTGCTGGAGAAGACTCTTGAGAGTCCCTTCGACTGCAAGGAGGTCCAATCAGTCTATCCTAAAGGAGATCAGTCCTGGCTGTTCATTGGAAGGACTGATACTAAAGCTGAAACTCCAATACTTTGGCCACCTCATGCAAAGAGTTGACTCATTGTAAAAGACCCTGATGCTGGGAAAGATTGAGGGGAGGAGGAGAAGGGGATGACAGAGGATGAGATGGTTGGATGGCATCACCGACTCAATGCACATCAGTTTGGGTAGACTCCGGCAGTTGGTAATGGACAAGGAGGCCTGGCATGCTTCAGTCCATTGGGTCGCAAAGAGTAGGCCACGACTGAGTGACTGAATTGAACTGAACTGCTTCAACAATATAATTAAACAAGAGCAGCAACCATGTTATATAAAACCCATTTTAAATACACCAATTTTATATCAGTCCAGTTCAGTTCAGTCACTCAGTCGTATCCGACTCTTTGTGACCCCATGGACTGCAGTATCAGTCCTTGAAATGAATATTCAGGACTTATTTCCTTTAGGATTGACTGACTTGATTTCCTTGCTGTCCAAGGGACTCTCAAGAGTATTCTCCAACACCACATTTCAAAAGCATCAACTTTTCGGTGCTCAACTTTCTTTATAGTCCAACTCTCACATCCATATGTGACTACTGGAAAAACCATAGTTTGACTAGACAGACTTTTTTTTTTTTTTTGATAAAGTAATGCCTCTGCTTTTTAATATGCTGTTTAGGTTGGTCATAGCTTTTCTTCCAAGGAGCGAACATCTTTTAATTTTTGGCTACAGTCACCATCTGCAGTTATTTTGGAATCCAAAATAATAAAGTCTCACTGTTTCCATTGTTTTTGCATCTATTTGCCATGAAGTAATGGGACCAGATGCCACAATCTTAGTTTTCTGAACGTTGAGTTTTAAGCCAGCTTTTTCACTCTACTCTTTCACTTTCATCAAGAGGCTTTTTAGTTCTTTTTTTATTTATTTATTTTTTCTTTAGTTAATATTTATATATTTGTTTTTATTTGGTTCTTTTTATTTTTTTTTATTGTAGAATAGACAAGACATATAGACTCTCACCAATAAAAAATCCCATGGAGAGAGGAGACTGGCAGGCTACAGTCAATGGGGTTTCAAAGAATTGGACACAACTTAGTGACTGACCAAACACATGAAATATTAACTAAACGTACTGAGGAAGCAAATAGGTTTCCTAAGCCATACAAATACATAAAAACTGAGAACTAAGATTCAAGGGCCAATAGAAATAAAAATAGTGATTTTGCTTTTATTTAATTTTTAAAGTGAGAAAGATCTTTGCTGAATGCCTCAAGTAAACCTTTAAAGGTGTGATAAACTAAATTTCTGGAACCTGCAATTCATATAATAAATTTCAGTTTAGTTACAAATCTTGTCACTGATTTTAGTAACTTTAGGTGACAGAATTAGAACTATTCTTTGGCAAACTAAAAACAATTGTCTTTGTCTTGCAAGTGTCTAAAAACCAGAAATATAAATGCTGGCCAAAAGGACATGAATTAGCTCAAATAAGCAAAATCTAAAGTCAAGGGTAAAACAAAGTCAGTGTTAAAATTCAAACCACTGGAAATGTTCTCTTACCCAGAATTATAGATAGTAAGTTTTAGTTATCCTTGCAAGCAACTCTAATGCACTCTGTAAACTAGTAGATTTACATTGTAATATATGATTCATATATAACCTTTAATTAAGCCAAGTGATCTCTAGTTTGCCTGTTTGTCTATATACATGTCGGGCTTCCCTGATAGCTCAGTTGGTAAAGAATCCGCCTACAATACAGGAGATCCCCCATTAATTCCTGGGTCGGGAAGATCTGCTGGAGAAGGGATAGGCTACCCACTCCAGTATTGTTGGATTTCCCTTGTGGCTCAGTTGGTAAAGAATCCACCCACAATGTGGGAGACCTTGATTCGATCCCTGGGTTGGGAAGATCCCCTAGAGAAGGGAAAGGCTACTCACTCCAGTATTCTGGCCTGGAGAATTCCCTGGACTAGACTTGGACACGACTGAGCAACTTTCACTTTTATACATTATACACATGAGATATCTCTACTTCTAAAAAGTACTATCAAAATTAAATTTATAAAGAGATCCATTCAATTTTAATAAAAAATGCCTGCATTTTACAGAAACTGGCCAAAATGGCTTTCAGGTACATGTGAACTGGGAAATATTCAATATTAAGTTGATACCTGTCATTAATATTTAAATGTTGATCTAATTAATGTCACATGTTAAGATTATTATACGAGGTTTAATACATATGACCTTATTAGATAACTTGCAATAAAAATTTTAAAGTAGATGTACATGAAATAACTTTGGAATAAAATCTTTAAAGTAATTGTATTTTAGAAAAGTGTATTAAAAATGATATTTCCAGATATTTGGTAACTTAAAACTCTAGAGCTGTGTGAATTTATTAAACAGCTACAAGATACTGAGGCATCAATTGCTAATTAGAAAACTAAAGATATTTGGGAATACTAATGAAAATATTTGCTATCACCTGAGATGCTCTCTATAAGAAAACAAATGCTTTTAGATATTATCACTGCTGTTTATGCTCACTAATCAATGTCAATGTAAAGCTAGCTCATAATTGCTTACTTCTTAGCTTTACTAAAAATTAAGATTTTAAGAGTTGAGGATTCTAATTTAAACATGTAATTAAAGTGATTGGGGGGAGTGGTCCTAAGATGGCTGAGGAATAGGACGGGGAGACCACTTTCTTCTTCATCAAAAGAACATTTCAACTCTGAGCAAACTCCACAAAACAACTTCTGAATGCTGGCAGAGGACATCAGGCACCCAGAAAAGCAGATCATTGTCTTCAAAAACAGGTAGGAAAAAATATAAAAGACGAAAAATGAGACTAAGGAGGTAGGGAGGGAGCTCCGTCAAGGGAAGGGAATCCCATCCTGGGAAGGGAAGCTTAAGAAGAGAGGTTTCCAAACACCAGGAAATACTCTCCCTGCTGAGTCTCTGGTGAGCCTTGGAGGCACAGAGGGCAACATAACAAGAAGGAAAAATAAATAAATAATTAAAACCAACAGATTACAAGCCCAACAGTAACTCCCCCAGTGGAAAAGCAGTTCAGACGCCTGCATCCACCACTAGCAAGTGGGGGCAGGGCAGGGAGGCACCTGAGGCGTGGGCTGCAGTGCTTTTAAGAATCAGGCAGGAACACCCCGCACGTAACCAGAATGAACTAACTTGGGCTAGCAAACCAGACTGTGGGATAGCTACCACGCAAAAAGCTCAAACATAAGACACCACCAGGACCATGCACAGAACAAAGGGCAGAACAGAAATAGCCAGCTGCAGACCATCCCCCGCTGGTGAAAGGCAGCCAGAGCCATAAGGGCTGGAATGGGGCAATCGCAGCCCCGGAGAAACTTTATCTACCAAACTGCAAGCAGGCTTCTTTGCTAGGTCTTCTGGGGGTTCTGGACAGTCACCATCTGCCTCACAAGAGGTGCCAGCGGTACACCCAGAAAACTGAGCAGCAGAAACAGGAAAGGCGATAAGTCGCAGTGACCGCGCTTGCCAAACACATGAGCTACTTGGACCTGGGAAGGGCACAAAATGCAGTCCCAACTGAATCTGCACCTCTGAAGGCTACCTGAGTGCCAAACCTGAGCAGCTTAGACCGGGGAGGTGCATGCAGCCTAGGGCCAGCCTCAGACGGTTCCCGGTGGTGCAACGTAGAGCCTGAGCAGTTTGTGCACCTCGAGAAGGGGCAGGCCCAGTGGGGCTGAGACACTGCATGCACACGATAGTGTTATTTGTTTGCAGCATTCCTCCCTCCCCACAGCACAACTGAACAAGTGAGCCTAAAAATAAAAAGTGTCCACCACCGCCCCGCCCCCCATGTCAGGATGCAAATCAGACACTGAAGAGTCTAGCAAACAGAAATTAAACAAAGGGAACCGCCTTGGAACTGACCCCACACTGCCCACAACACCAGAGAAAGGGTCAGATATATCTTTTTTTTTTTTTTTAAATTTTTTTACACGAACTCCCAAACATGAACCCCCCTCCCACCTCCCCCCCCACCTCATCCCTCCNACTATCTTGTAAGAAACGAATCGCCAGTCTATGTTCGATGCAGGATGCAGGATGCTTGGGGCTGGTGCACGGGGATGATCCAGAGAGATGACATGGGGTGGGAGGAGGGTTCATGTTTGGGAGCTCATGTACACCCGTGGCGGATTCATGTCAGTGTATGCCAAAACTAGTACAGTATTGTAAAGTAAAATAAAGTAAAAGTAAAAATTAAAAAAAATAGTAATACAGGATGATTTAGGGAGATAATTTTGAGGAGTTTTGAAAAGAGAAAAAGAGGTTGTGAATCAGTTTTGATGTATAATGTAGAATTCTTAGGGAAACACCAAGTTTAAAAGGTTTGAAGATATTTTTATAATATGCAGTTTCCATTTGGATTTTTGGGAGGATGCCAGAAAAATATTAAATTAATTTTTAATTAGTCTGGATATTGATGTTAGGTTTCTTGTAATATAACTTCATGCTAAGGGAAGCTACAAACAGAACCAGCTTTGTGTTACACTGACCATAATATTTTAAAGTTTTCAAATCCATCAAATTTTTTAACATCCAGATTTTTTTCCTATTACATACCAGAGAATAAACATAAGGGAACTTAGTCTAATATGCTGCACATAATTCTTTATTGAATTATTATTTCTACATTTATTTTTTTTCAGTTCAGTTACTGAATGACCATCTTCTTCTTGGTTTCTAATTATTTATTTTGCCTTCATCAAAGCATGTTTGAAAATCCCTTCTAGATGTCCCCATGTCCATCCTTAAATGCCAAACCCAGCTCAGTAGATAGTCTGGTGATTGATGTCAGAGAATATTTCTGTCAACCTCCTCCTTCTGTGCTAATCTGTATCTTTTATTCATATTTAGTTTTTTTCCTGATTCAGAAGCAGCTGCAGCTCTCCTGCTGCCAACCTTTGTCTTTCCTGGGCTCTTGCTTTCATCCTCTTCCTCCTTCCTAGGCTTTTGTTTCACCAATTACACTCTCATTTATCCCTCTTTTTTTTTTGTGTGTGTGTTCCTACTGTTTTATTTTTATTTTTTTTCCTTTTTTTTTGTAATTATTTATTTTTTTACACGAACTCCCAAACATGAACCCCCCTCCCACCTCCCACCCCACATCATCCCTCCAGATCATCCCCATACACCAGCCCCAAGCGTCCTGCATCCTGCATTGAACATAGACTGGCAATTCATTTCTTACATGATAGTATACAAATTTCATTTATCCCTCTTGAGTCTTGAATCTTGCTCTGTTTATTGACTCTTACTCCTTGTCCAGTAAACAGGCTTGAAACTTTAGATTCCCTTTCAAAATGTTCTTCCCATCTCTTTCCCTCTTTTTGCGAATTTTTTCTTTCTTTTACAATGCCTATTCAGAGAGTATATATTCTCATTACATCCATTTTTTCACCTTCGCAAATTCACTATCTGTTGAAGAGTATCTACTAGGTTCACTTGTTACAGCTCAATTTTCCTTCAGCAAAACACATAATTAAATCAAATTGAGCACTCATCATAAAGCATTTTAAAAAACATTTTGAATACATCCCAATCACTGGACATTGTAAACAAAGATGTATGTGGCATTAACTATCAATCTCTTCATCTACCATCATAGTCCCAGAGCAAGCTATGATTGTCTGGGCATTCTTTTCCTCAGAATGATTATGAGGTTATGATTATGATTTTACCTGGGCCAGAAGATGACTCTGCTGGTTCACTTGCTAAGACTTTGTCTAGGAGAATGCTGGGAAAGTAGGACTGCATCTCTAGGCATCTTTTGAACAGGATGGATATGATCAGAACACAGGCATCTTACAATTCTTCTCTTGTATATAACTCCATTCAGAGAAGTCCTGACCTCTCCCCATAACCGCTGTACCAACGGTTCACATCCTCTTAAATCAGTTCAGTTCCATTTCACACATTTACAGAGGCACTGAATCTTTTGAAAGAATTCAGCTATTTTATAATTACTTCGATAAAGCATAATGTTTTAAAATTAAATACTATGTTATCTATAAAAACTTTCTCAAACTTATTATACATCTTAAGGCAAATATATATATATATATATATATTTTTTTTTTTTTTTTCTGGACAGAACAACTTTTTTGTTTTCTAATGGGAGGTTATCTACCCATTCTTGAAGGTAAAATTCTTTTTCCTAAATTATTACATGTTCTCCTTGTTTCTTATTTCTGCCCTACACACCCTCCCCAAGGTAGGATAATCCTCAAAAAGACTTTGAAAAACCTGGACATGCCACAGTTCAGTGAAACCTGTTGGAAGTAATCTCTCTTTTATGGCATTGATCACTGTGTTTCATAATTGTTGCTATTTATATGATGACTAATTTATGAATTTGTGAATGTAACAAGTAAATATTAAAAACAAAATTCTTATTTTCTCATTATGGAATAAAAATTTCTCTCTATTGGGTAAAAGATCCTTATTTCACTCACTGTTTTCTGTGCCTAAAATATAATACCTTACAAATAGTAGGCTCTTTAGTTGCTTTTTCCTTTGCCATTAGAGTGGTATCATCAGCATATCTGAAGTTGTTGATTCCAGCTTCTGATTCATCCAGCCAGGCATTTTGTATAATGAACTTTCAGTTTGGTTCAGTTCAGTCTCTCGGTAGTGTTTGACTCTTTGCGACCCCCTGGACTGCAGCACACCAGGCTTCCCTGTCCATCACCAACTCCCGGACCTTGTTCAGACTCATGTCCATCTATTCAGTGGTGCCGTCCGGCCATCTCATCTTCTGTCATCCCCTTCTCCTTCCACCTTCAGTCAGTCCCAGCATCAGGGACTTCTCCAATGAGTCAGTTAAATTAACCTGGAGGGTTCATTGGAGGAACTGATGCTGAGGCTCGAGCTCCGGTGCTTTGGCTACATGATGCAAAGAATTGACTCATTGATGCCGGGAAAGACTGGGGGCAAAAGGAGAGGGGAGCGGTGGGAGATGAGATGGTTGGATTGCATCACTGACTCAATGGACATAAATTTGAGCAAAATCTGGGAGATATTGGAGGATAGATGAACCTGGAGTGCTGCATTCCCATGGGGTCGCAAAGAGAAGAACATGACTTAGCAACTGAACAACAACAAAACAAATAGTAGGACTTAAAAATATTTGATTAGTAGATAAAAACAAGAATTGACCATTTATTCAAACTACACATATCTCTTGGTAAATTCATTTTTCCTTCTTCCTTATCATTTCTTTGTCTATGTGTTTTAGTGTGGGTGTCTTTTTATCTTCTTTGCTTCTATCTCTATTGTTTCATTCATTTAGTTTCTACTCCATTTTTACCTTCATTTTCTCTTCTTTTTGCTCTCCTGCTTGTAACACACCATTTTCCTTGGAATGAAACATTATTTTTGTTTGTTTCTTGCAGTTATTTAAGTTCTATGTTTTATCTCTAAACAAGTGATAGAATAAAATACTAAACTAAGCTGTTTATTACAAAATTTGGAGAAGCTTAAAGGATCTTTCCCCAAGATGTTAATGGTTTTCAAAACAATAAAAACAATTTAGTCTAATTAAATACAAGAAATATCAGTGTTTTAGAGAAAGATTTAGGATTCATTTGTCAAATGTAATAAATGTTTTGAAAGTCACATGAAGTTGCAATTTTGAACTTAACAGGTTATTTAGGCATGAATTGTACAAAGTCAAGTCATTAACTTATAAATCTGGATCAAATGCTAAGGAAAAAAGTAAATTTAGTAGTAAAAACCTCAGTATGGTAGTGAATTGATATGAATCTCAGTTGGGCAACACTAATACAGATGTTCAGGTCATTTTAGTGTTACACAAATCTTTATAGCTTATTGAATTAAAATTATTTTCATGCTCATTAAGAGATTCAGAATGAAAGAACTAACCATCCAACAGTCCATTGATCCTGTGTATGTAAAATAAAATACAAGTGAGAACATAGACTGGCAATTCATTTCTTACATGATAGTATACAAATTTCATTTATCCCTCTTGAGTCTTGAATCTTGCTCTGTTTATTGACTCTTACTCCTTGTCCAGTAAACAGGCTTGAAACTTTAGATTCCCTTTCAAAATGTTCTTCCCATCTCTTTCCCTCTTTTTGCGAATTTTTTCTTTCTTTTACAATGCCTATTCAGAGAGTATATATTCTCATTACATCCATTTTTTCACCTTCGCAAATTCACTATCTGTTGAAGAGTATCTACTAGGTTCACTTGTTACAGCTCAATTTTCCTTCAGCAAAACACATAATTAAATCAAATTGAGCACTCATCATAAAGCATTTTAAAAAACATTTTGAATACATCCCAATCACTGGACATTGTAAACAAAGATGTATGTGGCATTAACTATCAATCTCTTCATCTACCATCATAGTCCCAGAGCAAGCTATGATTGTCTGGGCATTCTTTTCCTCAGAATGATTATGAGGTTATGATTATGATTTTACCTGGGCCAGAAGATGACTCTGCTGGTTCACTTGCTAAGACTTTGTCTAGGAGAATGCTGGGAAAGTAGGACTGCATCTCTAGGCATCTTTTGAACAGGATGGATATGATCAGAACACAGGCATCTTACAATTCTTCTCTTGTATATAACTCCATTCAGAGAAGTCCTGACCTCTCCCCATAACCGCTGTACCAACGGTTCACATCCTCTTAAATCAGTTCAGTTCCATTTCACACATTTACAGAGGCACTGAATCTTTTGAAAGAATTCAGCTATTTTATAATTACTTCGATAAAGCATAATGTTTTAAAATTAAATACTATGTTATCTATAAAAACTTTCTCAAACTTATTATACATCTTAAGGCAAATATATATATATATATATATATTTTTTTTTTTTTTTTTTTTTGGACAGAACAACTTTTTTGTTTTCTAATGGGAGGTTATCTACCCATTCTTGAAGGTAAAATTCTTTTTCCTAAATTATTACATGTTCTCCTTGTTTCTTATTTCTGCCCTACACACCCTCCCCAAGGTAGGATAATCCTCAAAAAGACTTTGAAAAACCTGGACATGCCACAGTTCAGTGAAACCTGTTGGAAGTAATCTCTCTTTTATGGCATTGATCACTGTGTTTCATAATTGTTGCTATTTATATGATGACTAATTTATGAATTTGTGAATGTAACAAGTAAATATTAAAAACAAAATTCTTATTTTCTCATTATGGAATAAAAATTTCTCTCTATTGGGTAAAAGATCCTTATTTCACTCACTGTTTTCTGTGCCTAAAATATAATACCTTACAAATAGTAGGCTCTTTAGTTGCTTTTTCCTTTGCCATTAGAGTGGTATCATCAGCATATCTGAAGTTGTTGATTCCAGCTTCTGATTCATCCAGCCAGGCATTTTGTATAATGAACTTTCAGTTTGGTTCAGTTCAGTCTCTCGGTAGTGTTTGACTCTTTGCGACCCCCTGGACTGCAGCACACCAGGCTTCCCTGTCCATCACCAACTCCCGGACCTTGTTCAGACTCATGTCCATCTATTCAGTGGTGCCGTCCGGCCATCTCATCTTCTGTCATCCCCTTCTCCTTCCACCTTCAGTCAGTCCCAGCATCAGGGACTTCTCCAATGAGTCAGTTAAATTAACCTGGAGGGTTCATTGGAGGAACTGATGCTGAGGCTCGAGCTCCGGTGCTTTGGCTACATGATGCAAAGAATTGACTCATTGATGCCGGGAAAGACTGGGGGCAAAAGGAGAGGGGAGCGGTGGGAGATGAGATGGTTGGATTGCATCACTGACTCAATGGACATAAATTTGAGCAAAATCTGGGAGATATTGGAGGATAGATGAACCTGGAGTGCTGCATTCCCATGGGGTCGCAAAGAGAAGAACATGACTTAGCAACTGAACAACAACAAAACAAATAGTAGGACTTAAAAATATTTGATTAGTAGATAAAAACAAGAATTGACCATTTATTCAAACTACACATATCTCTTGGTAAATTCATTTTTCCTTCTTCCTTATCATTTCTTTGTCTATGTGTTTTAGTGTGGGTGTCTTTTTATCTTCTTTGCTTCTATCTCTATTGTTTCATTCATTTAGTTTCTACTCCATTTTTACCTTCATTTTCTCTTCTTTTTGCTCTCCTGCTTGTAACACACCATTTTCCTTGGAATGAAACATTATTTTTGTTTGTTTCTTGCAGTTATTTAAGTTCTATGTTTTATCTCTAAACAAGTGATAGAATAAAATACTAAACTAAGCTGTTTATTACAAAATTTGGAGAAGCTTAAAGGATCTTTCCCCAAGATGTTAATGGTTTTCAAAACAATAAAAACAATTTAGTCTAATTAAATACAAGAAATATCAGTGTTTTAGAGAAAGATTTAGGATTCATTTGTCAAATGTAATAAATGTTTTGAAAGTCACATGAAGTTGCAATTTTGAACTTAACAGGTTATTTAGGCATGAATTGTACAAAGTCAAGTCATTAACTTATAAATCTGGATCAAATGCTAAGGAAAAAAGTAAATTTAGTAGTAAAAACTTCAGTATGGTAGTGAATTGATATGAATCTCAGTTGGGCAACACTAATACAGATGTTCAGGTCATTTTAGTGTTACACAAATCTTTATAGCTTATTGAATTAAAATTATTTTCATGCTCATTAAGAGATTCAGAATGAAAGAACTAACCATCCAACAGTCCATTGATCCTGTGTATGTAAAATAAAATACAAGTGCTCGTTAAAAACAGTAAAAGGCAGAGTTTGAAGGATATATTTAAGTTGAAAAAAGGCTCATCTTTGGTTCATTATTAGTTTACATATACAACTGAGTCAAACATTTCAATTTCTTTCTTCTGTGTCTTAATGTCCAGTTTTGAAATTAGTGTGCAAAACCTTATATATTTCATTACGTATTTTCAAGTTAAATAGTGGTTTAAATATATTCTAACAACTTCATAGTTAAATATTACTTCCTATGAACAGTCTGTTTCTCTTCTCACCTAGAATGTAGCCTTTAATTTGGATTTTAAATTATAAACTAATAGAGCTCAGCACTATCTGATGTCATCCTCAAACAAGATGCTTATGGAATGACTAATTTCCTATATAGAGAGACTTGGTAATACTCTATGTAGAAAATATCTAAAAATTATAAAGAATATCTGCAGTGCTTTCCATATATATTTTATATTTATAATTTATGACCTGAAAAAAATGTTTAGAGACCCGCCCCCTCAAAAAAAAAAAAAAAACAGTTACAATTTGTGCTAGACAAAAATTACTGTTCATATGCTACAACAAAAATCCTTCTCTCGCTTGCTTTCATTTTTTCATGCAATTGCTGGCCTGCTCAGTATCAAATTATATTATTATTTTTAAATGTACGTTCAGTTTAAAAGGTCATTTTCTATTTACTGTTATTACAAAATATTGGCTAATATTCCTGTGCTGTACAATATATCCTTGAGCCTATCTTAACCAAAAGTTGGTACCTTCCACACTCCCCAGCCTGTATATACTGCTCCCTTCTCCCCACTGCTGTAAACTCTAGTTTGTTCCCTATAACATGAGTCTGATTCTTTTTTGTTATATGCACTTGTTTGTTGTATTTTTATACTCCACATAAAAGCGCTGCTGCTGCTGCTGCTGCTAAGTCACTTCAGTCGTGTCCGACTCTGTGTGACCCCATAGACGGCAGCCCACCAGGCTCCCCCATCCTTGGGATTCTCCAGGCAAGAACACTGGAGTGGGTTGCCATTTCCTTCTCCAATGCATGAAAGAGAAAAGTGAAAGTGAAGTCGCTCAGTCTGTCCGACTGTTAGCGACCCCATGGACTGCAGCCCACCAGGCTCTTCCGTCCATTGGATTTTCCAGGCAAGAGTACTGGGGTGGGGCACGCTATTATACAGTAAAAATAAATAAATAAAGTGATTAGGAATAATATAGTAACACTTCAGTATACAGTAAAAAGTAGAAGATATGTTTTCAGTAGAGAAGGTATGAAGAATGGAATTACAGTTTATTGAGGAAACAGAGGGAATGGTTGATTGTATTTGGATAGAAAATGAGAAACAGGCTGGATACTCAAAGTGATGAAAGTATGAAGAGGAACCCTGATGGAAAGGGTTTTATATACAGTAAAGATTGACTGAATTTGGATTGAACATGACTAGGTATATTTTGTTAAGTGAGCTAGTGAATGACCGGAGTTTGTTTTTTCTATTGAAAGTCCTCCTTTTTGATGACAAACCGTGAGTTTCTGCCCCTTTAAGAGGTCTATATACCCCATGGACTGCAGCCCACCAGGCTCTTCCGTCCATTGGATTTTCCAGGCAAGAGTACTGGGGTGGGGCACGCTATTATACAGTAAAAATAAATAAATAAAGTGATTAGGAATAATATAGTAACACTTCAGTATACAGTAAAAAGTAGAAGATATGTTTTCAGTAGAGAAGGTATGAAGAATGGAATTACAGTTTATTGAGGAAACAGAGGGAATGGTTGATTGTATTTGGATAGAAAATGAGAAACAGGCTGGATACTCAAAGTGATGAAAGTATGAAGAGGAACCCTGATGGAAAGGGTTTTATATACAGTAAAGATTGACTGAATTTGGATTGAACATGACTAGGTATATTTTGTTAAGTGAGCTAGTGAATGACCGGAGTTTGTTTTTTCTATTGAAAGTCCTCCTTTTTGATGACAAACCGTGAGTTTCTGCCCCTTTAAGAGGTCTATATTTATTTCCTTTGGTCGTTTTATGATTTTAGTTAAATGAACATTGTTTAAGTTACCTATAATCCTGTGGTGTTTTAAAGCCTTTTTGATGTTTCTAACAAACTTCCCAAATAACAAAGCCTAACTAGGCTCTTTTAGCTTCCAGCTTGGATGGATGCTTGGATAAAACAGCTCTGAGACATCTGAGAGAGGAATGTTAAACTAAGTTTATTTGGTAATTTTAATTCAGAAGCATTGCCAAATGATTGGAGGTTAATTTTAGGCTGCAATGTAAGGATAAATGTCATTAATATAGATACTACCAAACTTTATATGGAAACCTTAACATTTTATATGTCCTGATAAAATGTTATCAGTTATAATTCATGATTATGCTAAAATGTTATATGTTATAGAAATATCCAAATTTCCTCCTAATTGCATTTTAATTAAGTCTTTATTTTTTTAGGTAATTTATCTGTTTTAATTGGAAGCTAATTACTTTACAATATTGTGGTGGTTTTTGCATACATTGACATGAATAAGCCATGGGTGTACATGTGTTCCCCATCATGAACCCCCCTCCCACCTCCCTCCCCATCCCATTCCTCAGGGTCATCCCAGTGCATCACCCCTGAGCACCCTGTCTCATGTATCGAATCTGGACTGGTGATCTGTTTCACATATGATAATATACATGTTTCAGTGCTATTCTTTCAAATCATCCCACCCTCACCTTCTCCCACAGAGTCCTAAAGACTGTTCTTTATATCTGTGTCTCTTTTGCTATCTCATATATAGGGTCATCTTTCTAAATTATATATATATATATATACACACACATCAGTATACTGTATTNTATGATAATATACATGTTTCAGTGCTATTCTTTCAAATCATCCCACCCTCACCTTCTCCCACAGAGTCCTAAAGACTGTTCTTTATATCTGTGTCTCTTTTGCTATCTCATATATAGGGTCATCTTTCTAAATTATATATATATATATATACACACACATCAGTATACTGTATTAGTGTTTTTGTTTCTGACTTACTTCACTCTGTATACTAAGCTCCAGTTTCATCCACCTCATCAGAACTCATTCAAAAGCATTCTATTTAATAGCTGAGTAATATTCCACTGGGAGTAGGCAATGGCACCCCACTCCAGTACTCTTACCTGGGAAATCCCATGGATGGAGAAGCCTGGTGGGCTACAGTTCATGGGGTCGCTATGAGTCAGACACGACTGAGCGAGTCCTCTTTCACTTTTCACTTTCATGCACTGGAGAAGGAAATGGCAACCCACCTCAGTGTTATTGCCTTGAGAATCCCAGGTACCAGGGAGCCGGGTGGGCTGCCATCTATGGAGTTACAAAGAATCGGACAAGACTGAAGCGACTTCGCAGCAGCAGTAGCAGCAGCAATATTCCATTGTGTATAATTAGTACAGCCACTATGGAAAACAGTGTGGAGATTTCTTAAAAAAACTGGAAATAGAACTGCCATACTTAAGTCTTTAATAATGCTATGAAATTAAAAGATTTCTTCTCCTTGGAAGAAAAGTTATGACCAGCCTAGATAGTATGGGGATGATCTGGAGGGAAGATGTGGGG
>SJYX01010635.1:98062-110632 GCA_006410675.1 Oreotragus oreotragus
GGGTGGGAGGGGGGTTCATGTTTGGGAGTTCGTGTAAAAAAATAAATAAATACAAAAAAAAAAAAAAAAAGCAGAGACATTACTTTGTCAACTAAGGTCCGTCTAGTCAAGGCTATGGTTTTTCCAGTAGTAGATGTGAGAGTTGGACTGTGAAGAAGGCTGAGCGCTGAAGAATTGATGTGTTTGAACTGTGGTGTTGGAGAGAACTCTTGAGAGTCCCTTGGACTGCAAGGAGATCCAACCTGTCCATTCTGAAGGAGATCAACCCTGGGATTTCTTTGGAAGGAATGATGCTAAAGCTGAAACTCCAGTACTTTGGCCACCTCATGCGAAGAGTTGACTCACTGGAAAAGACTCTGATGCTGGAAGAGATTGGGGGCAGGAGGTGAAGGGGACGACAGAGGATGAGATGGCTGGATGAGATCACTGACTCGATGGACGTAAGTCTGAGTGAACTCCGGGTGTTGGTGATGGACAGGGAGGCCTGGTGTGCTGCGATTCATGGGGTCACAAAGAGTTGGACATGACTGAGTGACTGAACTGAACTGAACTGAATGCTATTTTGTTTTGTCCTTTCTAGACTATCATAATTTTACGCTGTTTTTTACAAAATGAAGGTTTACAAGAAGACTCATGAAAGGAACTTTTAAATAATCGTATTTCTGATAGCCTTTAGGTAATCCCCCTGAACTAAGTAACAAATGACAAACTGTAATGAAAAACTAACAAACAAACACCTGATTATTTCATGTGGATGAACAGGAATCAATTACTTGAGACTGGATGAACTGATAAAAATTATTTATAAATCTGATTTTAAAAAACATGCTAACTTAAGTCCATTTTCCAGTAAACTTTTTTTATGTTTTGCTGTAACCTACAAGTTGATAAAGTATGCTTTTGTAAGCAAAGATGAAGCATTTATCTTTTTCTTTCTACCTTATCCTGCCAAAATGTAGCTTTTCCAAATGGCTTTCCTTTGGACTTGAGGGTTTACTACAACTGGATTACAACTGGTTATACTAATAATTGTTTTAATTTATTGTTTCCAAATTATTTATACCTTTGTCTCTCTGGCACATTTCGACTTTGTCAGTGTTACTAGCTACATTACTTATATCTATTTTATAAGATTGTTGTCTCTTATAGTGTGTAACCAGACCTCCAGAAAACGTAATAGTGACTAGATGACTTAAAGTAATTGATCAGCTATATAGTTTTATATACAATAAATAATTGCTTAATAGTGTGATTCTAGGTATGGGAAGAAGCAACAAGGGAAATATCTTCTGGATCCTAATAGGCTAGAAAATAGAGGATTTAGAGAATCTTTTATTATCAATGATTGAATTCAACAACCTCATCTTCTGTTGTCCCAATCTTCCACTGCTCTCAATCTTTTCCAGCATCAGGGTCTTTTCCAGTGAGTTGGCTCCTAGCTTCAGGTGGCTGAAGTACTGTAGCTTCAGCTTCAGCATCAATCCTTCCAATGAATATTCAGGCTTAATTTCTTACAGGATTGACTTGTTTGTTCTCCTTACTGTCCAAAAGACTAGCAAGAGTCTTTTCCAGCACCGCAGGTTGAAAACATCAATTTTTCTGCACTCGGCATTTTTAAAAGTTCAGCTCTCACATCCATATAAGACTATTGAAAAAAAAATCACAGCTTTGACTATACATACCTTTGAAGGTGGGCTTCCCAAGTGGTGCTAGTGGTAAAGAACCCACCTGCGAATGAAGAAGATGTAAAAGACGTGGGTTTGATCCCTGGGTTGGGAAGAGCCCCTGGAGAAGGGAATGTAACCCACACCAGTGTTCTTGCCTGGATAATCCCATGGAGAGAGGAGCCTGACAGGCTATAGTCCACAGGGTTGCACAGAGATGGACATGACTGAAGTGACTTAGCATGCACACACACCTTCGAAGGCAAAGTAATGTCTCTGCTGTCTAGGTTTGTCATTGCTTTTCTTTCAAAGATCAAGCATCTTTTAATTTCATGGCTGCATTCACTGTCTTCAGTAATTTTGGAGCCCAAGAAAATAAAGTCTGTCACTGTTTCCATTGTTTCCCCAGTTCTTGGCCTGAAGTGATGGGCTGGATGTCTTCTTAATTTTTTGAATGTTGAGTTTTAAGCCAGCTTTTTGCTTCTCCTCTTTCACTTTCATCAAGGAATTATTTTATTCCTCTTCACTTTCTGCCATAAGGATGGTTGTCATCTACATATCCAAGGTTATTGATGTTTCTCCCAGCAAGCTTGATTCCACCTTGTGCTTCATCCAATCCAGAATTTCACATGATGTACCCTGCATATTGGAGATGGCAATGGCACCCCACTCCAGTACTCTTGCCTGGAAAATCCGATGGACGGAGGAGCCTGGAAGGCTGCAGTCCTTTGGGTCGCTGAGGGTTGGACACAACTGAGCAACTTCATTTTCATGCATTGGAGAAGGAAATGGCACCTCACTCCAGTGTTCTTGCCTGGAGAATCCCAGGGACGAGGAGCCTGGTGGGCTGCCGTCTATGGGTTGCACAGAGTCGGACACGACTGAAGTGACTTAGCAGTAGCACCCTGCATGTGAGTTAAAAAAGCAGGATGACAATCTACTTCTAACTGTAGTTTCTTGACCTGCATACAGAATTCTCAAGAGGCAGATAAGGTGGTTAATTACTATCTCTTTAATAATTTTCTGGTTTGTTGTGGTCTACACAGTCAAAGGCTTTCGTGTAGTCAATGAAGTATAAGTAGATATTTTTCTGGAATTCTCTAGCTTTTTCTACAATCCAACAAAGGTTTGCAATTTGTTATCTGGTTTCTGTGTCTTTTCTAAATCCAGTTTATACATCTGAAAGTTCTTGCTTCAGATACTTTTGAAGCCTAGCTTGAAGGAATACAGTATGGAGATTCCTTAAAAAATTAGTAACAAAACAACCATATGATCCAACAATCCCATTACTAGGCATATACCTTTAGAAAATCATAATTTAAAAAGACACATGTAGCCCAACGTTGATTGTAAAACTATTTACAATAATTAAGACACAGTAGCAACTTAGGTGTTTGTCAACAGATGAAAGGATACAGAAGCTGTGGTACATATATATAATGGAATGTTGCTGTTCAGTCCCTCACTTGTGTCAGAGTCTGTGACTCCATGGAGTGTAGCATGTCAACCTTTGGTGTCCTGCACTTCTTCCCTCAGTTTGCTGAAACTCATATCCATTGAGTCAATGATGCCATACAACCATCTCATCCTCTGTGACCTGCTTCTGCTCCTGCCCTCAATCTTTTCCAGCATCAGGGTCTTTTTCAAAGAGTCATCACTTCACATCAGGAGGCCAAAACATTGGCAGTTCAGTTTCAGCATGAGTCCTTCCAATGAATATTCAGGGTTGGTTTAGGATTGACTAGTTAGACATCCTTGGTCTCCAAGAGTCTTCTCCAGCATCACAGCTTGAAAGCACTAATTTTTTATTGCTTAACCTTCTTTACAGACTACTGGAAAAACAATAGTTTGACTATACAAATCTTTGTTGGCAAAGTGATGTCTCTGTTTTTTAATAACCAGTCTGCATTTGTTATTTTTTCCCCATCTATTTGCCATAAAGTGATGGGACCAGATGTCATGATCTTTGTTTTTTGAATGTTGAGATTTAAGCCTGCTTTTTCACTCTCTTATTTCACCTTCATCAAGAAGCTCTTTAGTTCCTCTTTGCTTTCTGCCATTAAGGTGGTATCATCTGCATATCTGTGGTATTGATATTTCTCCTGGAAATCTTGATTCCCGCTTGTGATTCATCCACCCTTGTAGTTTGCATGATATACTCTAAATAAAAATGAGCAGGGTGACAATATACAGCCTTAACGTGCTCCTTTCCCAATTTTTTAACCAGTCTTTCCATGTCCTGTTCTAGCTGTTGCTTCTTGACAGGCATGCAGGTTTCCCAGAAGGCAGGCAAAGTGGTCTGATATTCCCATCTCTTTAAGAATTTTCCACAGTTTGTTGTGATCCACACGATCAAAAGCTTTGGCATAGTCAATGAAGCAGAGGTAGATGTTTCTGTGGAATTCCTTTGCTTTATCTATGATCCAATGGATGTTGGAAATTTCATCTCTGGTTCCTCTGCATTTTCTATATCCAGCTTGTACATCTGGTCATTCTCAGTTCATGTCCTGTTGAAGCCTAGCTTGAATGATTTTGAGCATTACCTTGCTATCATGTGAAACGAATGCATTTGTGCATTAGTTTGAACCATCTTTAGTGTTTCTTTTCTTTGGGATTGGAAATGAAAACTCATCATTTCCAGTGTTATGGCAGTTGATGAGTTTTCCCAATTTGCTGGCATATTAACTGCAGCATTTTAACAGCATATTTTAGGATTTGAAATAATTCAGCTGGAATTCCATGAGCTTTCTTTGTAGTAATGCTTCTTAAGGCCCACTGAGTTCACACTCCAGGATATCTGGCTCTAGGTGAGTGACCATACTATGACGGTTATATTGGTCATTTGTACAGTTCTTCTGTGTACCTTGCCACCTCTTAATCTCTTCTGCTGTTGTTATGTCCTTGCTGTTTCAGCCCTTTTGTGTACCTATCTTGCATGCAATTTTCCTGTGGAATCTCTAAATTTTTTGGATATATCTTTGGTCTTTCCCATTCTGTTGTTTTTCTCTATTTGTCTGCATTTTTCACTTCAGAAGGCTTTCTTATCTCTCCTTGCTATTCTCTGGAACTTTGCATTCATTTGGGCATATCTCTCCCTATTTCCTTTGCTTTTACTGTCTCAGCTATTTGTAAGGATTTGTCAGACAACCACTTTGCCTAATGTGTGTGTGTGTGTGTGTGTGTGTGTGTGTGTGTGTGTGTGTGTTCTTGAAGGTCGTTTCACTTTGCTCTCTTGAATTTCTTTTTCTTGGGCACTGTTTTGGTCACTGGTTCCTGTAAAATGTCATGAATCTCTGTCTATAGTTATTCAGGCATTCTGTCTATCAGATCTAATCCCTTGAATCTATTCCTCACCTCCACTATAAGGGGTTTGGTTTAGGTTATACGAATGGCTTATTAGTTTTCCTTACTTTCTTTACTTTCCTTATTTTCTTTGAGCCTGAATTTTCCAATAACGAGCTGATGGTCTGAGCCACAGTCAGCTCTAGGTCTTCTTTTTGTTGTCTGTATAGAGCTTCTCCATCTTTGGCTGCCAAGAAAATAATCAATCTGCTCTCCAGATTGACCTTCTGGTGATGTCTCCATGTAAAGTCTTCTCTTGTACTTAAGAGGGTTTTGCCATGACCAGTGTGTTCTCTTGGGAAAACTCCATTAGCTTTTGCCCAGCTTAATTTTCTACTCCAAGGTCAAACTTGCCTGTTACTTCAGGTATCTCTTGATTTTCTACTTTTGTATTCCAGTTCTTTATGATGAAAAGGACATCTTTTTTGGTGTCAGTTGTAGATGGTCTTGAAGGTCTTCCTAGAATCATTCAACTTCAGCTTCTTCTGCTTTAGTGGTTGGGGCATAGATTTGGATTACTGTGATGTTGAATGATTTGCCTTGGAAACGAACTGAGATCATTCTTAATTTTTGAGACTTCACCTCAGTACTATACTTTGAACTCTTTCTTGGACTATGAAGGTTACTCCATTTCTTCTAAGAGATTCTTGCCCACAGTAGTAGATATAATGGTCATCCGAATCAAATTTGCCCATTCCTATCCATTTTAGTTCACTGATTTCTAAAATATTAATGTTCATCTTACCATTTCCTGTTTGACCACTTGCAATTTACCTTGATTCATGGATCTAACGTTACAGGTTTCTATGGAATATTGTTCTTTACGACATCAGAGTTTACTTTCACCACCAGACACATCCACAACTGGACTTCCTTTCAGCTTTGGCTCAGCCTCTTCATTCTTTATGTAGCTATTTTCTGCTCTTCCCCAGTAGCATATTGGATATCTACTGGCCTAGAGGCCTCTTATTTTAGTGTCATATCTTCTTGTCTTTCTATACTTTTCATGGGGTTTTCGAGAAAACTGAAGTGGTTTGCCATTCCGTTCTCCAGTGGACCATGTTTTGTCAGGCTCTGACTATCAGGGACATGCACTTCAGCTGCCCCACACAGCCACAGGACATGCATGAGCCTTGGCTGGTCCTCTTGAGTTTGTAAAGCTTCACTGGCCACCGGGTGCTGGCCAAGGTGCCACTCGGGGGCTGGGGCAAAGGCCCTGTTGCAGTTGTTGCCTAGAGCCAATTGATACTGGAGGATTCCCAGGAGCAGAGGGCTCCCTGGCTTCTCTGCTGTTGGTGGCTGCCCCGGGGCTGATCCACAGCCCAGGAGCTGTGGGGAATGGAGGGCTCTGCAGCATCATCACTGCTGCTGGCCACCATGGGGTCAATCTACAGTGGGGTTTTCCTTTTATAGGGACCCATCTGAGTCAGTGCTAATGAGGTGGGTGAAGCTAGAATTTATCATACAGAGTCAAGTAAGTCAGAAAGAGAAAAAAAAATCTATTTTAACACATATATATGGAATCTAGAAAGATGGTGCTGATGAACCTATTTGCAGAGAATCAGTGGAGACACAAATATAGAGAACATACTTGTGAACTCAGAGAGGGGAAGAAAAGTGTGGGATGAATGGAATGAGTAGCACAAAAACATATACACTATTATATGTAAAATAGCCAGTGAGAATTTGCTGTATGATTCAGGGAGCTCAAACCTGTGTTCTATGATAACCTAAAGGGATGGGATAGGGTGGGAGGTGAGAGGGAGTTTCAAGAGGGAGGGGGCATACATATATTTATGACATATACCTATGATTCATGCTGATGCACAGCAGAAAACAACACTATATTGTAAAGTAATTATCCTTCAATTAAAAATAAATTAATCAATTAAGGAAAAAAGACATGATGATGTGTAAGGTTGGGGTTACATGCCCCTTTGCACCATGCACAGAATGCTGGACAGGGCAGATGTAAAAATGCTGCAGTGAATGAGCTATTGGTTTCCCTCATATTGACTATCTCCCTGGACACTTACTGTCATGAAAGATCAAAGGAACAAAACTCCCACTTTCCAGATCTGAGCTAAGAAAGCCCCAGTAAGCCACTAGGTTAGGCCCCTGAGGCACCTCTCTAAGAGGGAGAAAGTGAAAGTGAAGTCGCTCAGTTGTGTCCGACTCTTTGCAACCCCATGGACTGTAGCCCCCCAGGCTCCTCCGTCCATGGGATTCTCCAGGCAAGAAAACTGGAGTGGGTTGCCATTTCCTTCTCCAGGGGAAGCTTTCCAACCCAGGGATTGAACTTGGGTCTCCTGCATTTCACAGAGGGCTCTGAAATTAGTATGCTGTCTCCATGCCTTGCTTAAAGGTAGACTGGAGTTCATGTAATGTCCTCTCCACATAACTATTCTTATTCTCCCTCCTGGCAGCTTATTTTTACTATAGTTCTCTCCTGTATACACTTTATCTGGCTTTTTCTAAGACTGGACCGTGTTTCTAGCATATCCCCAGCTACCAGGTTTCTCTGGACCTAGAGCAGAAGCAGAGTCTTAGCTCCTTCTGCACCCTGAAAATCATATGACTGGCACTCAGAATACCCCCTGGACTTTATGACTATCAGATTCTCCTTTAGAGGTAACAGGAAGACATCCTTTTTGATTCATTTATTTCCCAGCCTATATCAAACCACCTTCAGGAGGGCCAGCCAGAGAGCATGGAATTGATCCCAGAATGTCTTCTAACATAGTCACATAATCATATGTCACGTGACATATGATGTTTACTTTTTGAATTTTAGTAGAAATGTAGCCTCATTTAATGGTTTTTAAATCCCATGAATAAACACTGAAAATATGTTAATGCAAGTTAAATTATTAGTAGAACTATTAGTAGAAAAATTAAAGGGACAATTTGAAAATAATGGTAAGACACATAGTTCCTCAAATAGTTCCCTTGATTAAAAAGTTAAAACTCAGAAATACCTAGAATCCCCAACTGATGAATATGACACAATGATTTATTTCCATTTGGTTGGCAATAAAGATGACATTTCTTTGGCTTCCTTATGCTATTAGAAAAAGTCCTGTAAAACTGAGACTACTGACCATTTTGGTAAGAAATGAGTCCACGTGTCTACATAGAATGTAAGTAAACATTGATGTAAAATTGATTAGCAACTGCAATTGCAGTAAGATCCTCTCTGCTGCTGGGAATGATGATTTGTGGCATATTGAGAGTGAAAAGTATGATTTGCAGGATGATTTGCATCCCAATATTAAGGATGGATCTATAAGTACCCAAATTGAATAGCAAGTAACCTAACCTAATTATTGAATGAGATTGTAGAGTGTAATAGTTAATAGCATGGGCTTTAGAAGCAGACAAATCTGACTTCTAAGGTAAATTTTAATAAGTATTCATTTGCTGACATGTAACAAGTTCCTCAAATTCTTTGTTTGTCTCTTCTACAACAAAGTGGGAATGCTAATAGTGTTTACTTCTTTAGGTGATTGTGAGGATTAAAAGAGACAGTGCAAGTAAAGCAAAGCTTGTGTCTCTCATACTGCAGGTGCTCAAAAAGACACTCAAAATCACTATTAGAGAAATGCAAATCAAAGTTACAATGAAGAATCACCTCACATCGGTCAGAACGGACATCATGGTAAATATAAATGCTGGAGAAATGTAGGGGAAAAAAAGAGACCCTCTTACACTGTGATACAGCCATTATGGAGAGCAGCCACTATAGAGAGTAGTATGGAAATTCCTTTTAAAAACTAAAAGTAGAGCTACGGTAAGATCCTGCAATCAAATTCCTGGGTAAATACCAAGAAAAAAATCATAATTTGAAAAGATACATACATCCAATGTTCACTGTAGCACTATTTACAACAGCCAAGGCATGGAGCCAATGTACATATTCATCAACATAAAAATGAATAAAGAAGATACATACATATATATATATATATATATAATGGATATGTATATATTGTGTAGATATATATAATGGATATATATATATAATGAAATATCAGCCATAAAAAAGAAGGAAATAATGTCATTGCAATAACATGGGTGGACCTAGATATTATCAAGCTAAGTGAAGTAAGCCAGAGAGCAAAAAACAATATCATATTATACAGCTTAAATGAAGAAGCTAAAAAATAATATAAACGAATCTTTTTAAAAAACAAGCAGACACACAGACATAGAAAAGAAACTTACAGTTACCAAAGGGAAGATGGCACAGTGGAGGGGTAATTTAAGAGCTTGAAATTAACAGACAAAATTTACTATGTATAAAATAGATAAACAACAAAGACCTATCAGATAGCACAAGGGATTATTTCAATATTTTGTAACAACCTATAAAGGAAGAGAATCTGAAAAAGAATAGATATACATACACAAATATATGAAACTAATGCAACATTGTAAATCAACTACATTTCAGTAAAAAAAATAAAAATTGAGGCACTGCAAAAAAAAAAAAAAAAAACTGGGTGAAAAGGATTTGAAAACTGAGAAGGCCTGACTGTATCTGCGTAGAGCAGCATCATGTACGAGAGAAACAATGGGCATGCAAAAACTGATTTTAGTTGTGAGTTTTCTTGGCACTAAATTCTGCTCTAAGGCTTGTGTCTTAATCCAGTGNGAACCAGATGTGTATAAGAGACAGCCAGAAAATCTAGTTACTGGAAGACAACCATCTAATGGTCCACTGAAGAAAAGAGCCTATGAATGAGATTCACTTTTGTGACTGATCAGATTCAGATTTAGAGGCAACTGTCAATCTGTGGTCCCCCAGTGCATATTCTGAGGTTCTGCCCTGTGAACTCAAGCTGGAAATAGGGAAATCTTCTCAGAATGGGAAATATAAAAATAAAATGCCAAGGTTGCTTAATTATTTCCAACATATTCTTAACGCCTTTCAATGTGAATGATGTATAAGTGTTTGATGATGACCCACAGTTTCTACATTATTCAGTCTTTTAAATACAAATAAATTTGAGTTTTCCGTAAACAATTGTATCAAGATTCAAATAAAACAGGTGTAAGATGAGATATGTGAAAAAAAAGTTATGGAAAGATACTCTGTTTTTTTTATTTCTGCTGCTTCTGGGAAAGCATTCATCTTATCTGCTGCTCTTTCCCTCTTTCTTTTTTATTATACATTAATCTGCACAGATGGTGAATCTTGGTATTCTCTGCTACTAGCTGCAGAGAGGAATTTTTAATGAAATGAGAATTTAAAGGTTTTTACATGAAGCATTAGGATCTTTTCTACTTTTTATCATAATGCTCAAATTATTTTTACTGTTGTGAGTTACAAATGCATGATTGTGGTGCTGCTCCTTGAAGAAATTGACCTACCCTTTAAAAAGATGCTTATGACCTAAAGCAGCGATTTTCTGCCCCACCCAGTATGAGGGTGCCAAGTCTCCAGTAAAAGGCACTAAAGTGGCTAAGATATAAGATTCATCCCTGAACTGACCTTATTCCACACTATGAGCCCTACCCAATCTTTGTCTAACTTTTGTTGATATACCTCCTGATCATCTAGCCTCCCTATTAGTAAATTCAACAAGGTTGTGGCCTTGATTTAGCTGCATCTCTAATCGCCAACTAAAATATTTCTTTCTTTCTGTTTTTTTTTTTTTTTTTTCCTGGCCCAGCACAACTCAGCCTAACCACCTGGTATCTTGGCATATCCTGTTTGACCTTAAGACACCCCTCCCCTCCCAAACAACACTCATAAGCAGCTCTGTTGGACACAACTCAGTGTTTATATAATCACTCATCCTCCTCAAGTCTTGCCCAAGAAGATTGATATTGAACATAAATGATCATTCTCAAAGAAATCTTATAGGAAGAAATTACAAGTTAGCTATGAAGCCTAAGACCTACAGAAACACAAACATATATACATATATACAAAATTGAAAGTCAAATAATGTCTAATTTGTTCTAATCACATTTAATAGGAGCACATTACTTTATAAAAAGACTTATACCCCTCTAATGACATTCAAAATATAGTGACACAGAATGATGCTAATGCTTATAATACATTAGCTTTTAAACCAAAAATGCAATAGTGAAAAAAGTAAAAAAAGAAATTCTATAAAAAAGGAAAACTATTAATAATTAGTTAATATTAATAGTTAATAATAAGGATACCATTAATAATTAAGGCCAGGTACAAAAATTAATACAATCTTAAGGTTAAGAAGTTCATCTCTATTGAAGCTAAACTGTTAAATATCAGTACTGAACAATGAATTCTCATGTATACCCCTTTGATGACCACAAACCACTTAAAATGCACAAGCAGAATCTTTGAGGGCAAAGAAAGGAGTTCAGAGGGAGCCCACTGTCATAGGAAGACTAAGTGCTTTAAGATCAAGAAGCCTGGAATCTGGTCTTAGTCCTGCCATGAACTCTTTGTGATCTTTTTGGGCCTCAGTTTATACTTATAAACTGTATAAGTCAAACAGCATTCAAGTTTGGTTAATAAAAGAGATTATCAGGAAACAGTGAAAAAGTCACCTGGAACTTAAACAAGAGTGTCTTTTCCAGATTCTTGGTATTATTTCATATGATGACTATGTATAAGGCAGGTTTCAGGATCCTGGACAGCTGTTATGACTCAAGATGTTAAAAAGAGTGAAAGGAGTTTATCTGATAGAGTAGGGAAAAAAAAAAAAATCAAGGGATGAGAGAGTCTGGATGTCAAACCTTTGGGAAACTGGCCTCAACTACCTCAGATGAAGTTTGCCATTACACTGTTTGGGCTCCCCTATCACTTTAGAGTGATGTCTATGAGAACCCATTTAGCATCTCTGGAAAGATCAGAAGCTTCATAAAGCAAGCCCCTTGAGGTTTAGCGCCCATTTGAGCCCTCTCTCTAAAGATTCCCATATTGCATAATCACACAGATGAAGTTTGCCATTACACTGTTTGGGCTCCCCTATCACTTTAGAGTGATGTCTATGAGAACCCATTTAGCATCTCTGGAAAGATCAGAAGCTTCATAAAGCAAGCCCCTTGAGGTTTAGCGCCCATTTGAGCCCTCTCTCTAAAGATTCCCATATTGCATAATCACTCACAAGTGAGTCTGACATGCACTGGTGTTAAGAAGTTTTAGAAAGCGAGTACATGTCTTATCAAGTGTCTGGAACCTATTAGACCACTGAAAAAGAATGCAAAAACATGTACTGAATGAATTAATGTGTTTCAGTTCAGTTCAGTTCAGTTCAGTCGCTCAGTCGTGTCTGACTCTTTGCGACCCCATGAATCGCAGCACGCCAGGCCTCCCTATCCATCACCATCTCCCGGAGTTCACTAAGACTCACGTCCATCGAGTCCGTGATGCCATCCAGCCATCTCATCCTCGGTCGTCCCCTTCTCCTCCTGCCCCCAATCCCTCCCAGCATCAGAGTCTTTTCCAATGAGTCAACTCTTCGCATGAGGTGGCCAAAGTACTGGAGTTTCAGCTTTAGCATCATTCCTTCCAAAGAAATCCCAGGGTTGATCTCCTTCAGAATGGACTGGTTGGATCTCC
>SJYX01010636.1:0-10100 GCA_006410675.1 Oreotragus oreotragus
TGGGATCCTGAAAAGAGAGGTCTGGTGGGAACAGATAAAGGAAAATGTCCAGAGGAGCGTCACTAGCACACTGAGGAGCCAGCAGCACCTGAGCACGCAGGGCTGGACCTGAAGGATGATGGGGGCCAATCAGCGGCTGGTGAGCCAGGGGCTTCAAGGATTCCACAGGTGGACAGTTACCATCAGGCTCCTGTCTCATCAAACACACCATGAGTCACAGAGTCACGGACATTTACTGAACACCAGCTCTGCCCCCACATTACATCATCTCCTTGAATCCTGAGAACAGTCTCTCAAGTGGACACTGTCATCCCATTTTACAGATGATAAGCTGAGACTCCATAACTTTTCTGAAGTCTCACAGCCAACAGATGTGGGAATCAGAATTTGACCTCTACAGCAGCAGTCCCCAACACTTTAGGCACTACAGATGGTTTCGTGGAAGACAATTTTTCCATGGATGGGAGTGCGGGCTGGTTTGGGGATGATTCAAGCGCATGACATTTATTGTGCAGTTTAGTTCTATTATTATTGTTATTACATCAGCTCCACCTCAGATCATCAGGCATTAGATCCCGGAGGTTGGGAACCCCTGCTCTAAAGTGAAAGCTGTTTCTTTTTTTTGGTCTCTGAGCCAGGTTTCCACCCCCAAGAGGACACGGAGGTTCCCAACAAGAACTGGGCATTTCTGCTCCAGGTTTGGAGCAAAAGGCCAGCCCCCTTTACCCCCCTCTCCCACTTTGGGTCCCTTGATTCACTGAATCAACCTACCTAGGATTTTCCCCAAGCCAGTCATGGCTGGGCCAGTTTTGTTACCTTGTGAAAGTGAAAGTTGCTCAGTTGTGTCCAACTCTTTGCTTCCCCATGGACTATACAGTCCATGGAATTCTCCAGGTCAGACTACTGGAACAGGTAACTGTTCCCTGGTCCAGGGGATCTTCCCAACCCAGGGATCGAACCCAGGTCTCCAACATTGCAGGCAGACTCTTTACCAGCTGAGCCAGCAGGGAAGCCCAGCTGGCTCTTTTCTCTTCCACATGAGTGGGTGGGCCTGGGTGTCTGGGCCATCTGTTCCTCCAGCCTCTGCCAAACCTGGATTTCTTTCCATCACCTGTTATCCACACTGCTAGTTCCTACTTTTCCACCCTGTTTCTCTTCCAGTCCAATGGTCTTTTTTTCCCCCCATACTCTTCCTGATGGATGCTGGTTTCATCCAAATAATCTACTAACCTGCCTTCTAAAAGGATTCTGGTCAGTCTAAACATTTCAAGGCTTTAAAGAGATGTTATGTTTTGGAGTCAACACATCTACAAATTATAACTCTGCTACTTACCAGCTGAATGATCTTGAGCAAGTGGCTTTACCTCTCTGAGCCTCAGTTTTCTCATCTGCAGAAAGGATATAGTGATGATGCTCTCACAGGGTGATTGCAAGGACTCAGTGATCTTGTTTTTACAAAGAGCACAGAGCAGCGCTTGATGTCAAGACCACCGCGCTGCACAACATCAAGCTAGGATGGAATAGTGCCACCTGGATATATGCAGTTGCACAGTGCACAGACTATGCTGGATACAGGACTGTATCCAGCAGTGCTGCCTGGCAAACAGTTAATAATCAAGAAAATGTTACTATCCTTTCCTTCCCTCCTTGCTAGTAGCTGCTTTGTAATAGGTCTTTGAATTGGCCCATGTGGGCTGCTGCTGCTGCTGCTGCTGCTGCTGCTGCTGCTAAGTCGCTTCAGTCGTGTCCGACTCTGTGCCACCCCATAGACGGCAGCCCACCAGGCTCCCCCGTCCCTGGGATTCTCCAGGCAAGAATACTGGAGTGGGGTGCCACTGCCTTCTCCAGTAGGATGGAGGACCTAGTTAAAGATTTGAAGAACATAGCTGCACTGTGATCCTCATCTCTGTAAATTGTTAAGGAAGACTTTCATGTAGAAAAGCAGATGTCAAGAGTAGCTGTCTCTCTTGACAAAGGCTTAGACACAGCAGCCCCTGGGTGCTCTTCTCACAGCCTGCTGGGCAGACTAGCTACTTAACCCAACCTACTCATTTCTCCATACTGTACTTCTGCCAAGCAAGTCTTGTATATTGAATAGGTATTTGCACAATAAATGTATATTTTCCAGTAAGTGCCTCTGGCTTCACTGCCAGAGAACTTTCTATGCAAGTGGCAAGGTCTCTGTTAAAAAGGAGGTCATCTGAGTTGTTTTCCAGCCAGAGACCTTTAAATCCCCTACTTAACATTATTAGTTCCCGAGCCCATTGTTGATAATAAATATCCTCGTGATTGCTTGACCTGAACATGATTGTTTGAATTTCAGTCCTATTTTTACTTTTCCTTCATAGCCAAGTTCTGTGTGATCTCTATCTACCCTCTCTGTTGTATCTGCTTCCTACACTCCAGACTCTATAATCTGTCTTTGATCAGTTTCTCTTAAACTCTCTTCTGCCTTGTTAAGGCTTTTCCTTCTCTTTTTCTTGGCGCCCCCCCAGGTTCCCCAATTCTTTTTCTTTTGACGTCACCAATGACTTCTTCCTAGTCGAATGCTGGCCTTACCAGGCTGCAGAGAAATCACCTGGGGAAAGGAAAGTCTTTCCGCAAAAGTGGTGTCAGAACAACTGGAAATCAACATGAGGGAAAAATAAACCTTAACCCTTACTTCATAATTTCATACCCCCAAATTACAATTAGATGTAAAAGCTAAATCTACAATTCTTTGGAAGAAAACACTGAAGAGAATCGTTGTGACCTTGAAGCAAGTAAATATTTCTTAGGACCCAAAGAACATTAACTACCAAAAATAAAGTGATAAATTGGACTTCATCAAAACTAAAAACTTCTACTCAACAAGAAAGAATCATGAAGACAACAAATAGGCAAACCGTAAACTATCAGAAAACATTAGATAAATCTGACAAACGACCTATATACAGAATACATAAAGAACTCTCACAACTTAATACTAAAAAGCAAAACCAATGATAAAAGTGGCCAAAAAATCCTTGACCAAAGAAATGGTCCACAAGCACTTGAAGAAGTATTCAATATGATCAGTCATCAAGATCATGAAAATTTAAAAGACTGATAATAGGAAAGTTGATGAGATGCAGAGCGATTAATATTCTTAAACGTGTAAAATCACTTAATACTAAAAAGCAAAACCAATGATAAAAGTGGCCAAAAAATCCTTGACCAAAGAAATGGTCCACAAGCACTTGAAGAAGTATTCAATATGATCAGTCATCAAGATCATGAAAATTTAAAAGACTGACAATACGAAAGTTGATGAGATGCAGAGCGATTAATATTCTTAAACGTGTAAAATCATACAACCACTTTGAGAAACTCTTTGGCAGTTTCTTATGGCACTAAACATGTAACTATATTATACCCAGCAACTTTACTCCCAGAGTTGGCCCAAGATCAGATATCCTTTAAAAAAAATCCTTCTACAAAAATCCCACAGGTGCTTTCTGAGAGTAGCCAAAACTGGGAGGAAAACGACCATCAAAAGGAAAATGGATTTGAAAAGTGCGGTAGAGCAATCTGATGGAACACTACTCAGACTACAAAGAAGCAATCGCTGTAATAACATGGACGGCACTCAAAAGCAGCCTAGTGATAGCAGACAGACATCAAAGGGTGTGTACTCAGTGACTGCATTTATGTGAAATTTATGAGCAGGCAAAGCTCAGCTATGGAGACAGAAATCAAAACAGTGGCGTCCTCTGAGGTGGCGTAAGGGGGTTGGTGAGTGGTTGGGGACACAAGGGAACCTTCTGGGGAGGTGGGAGTGTTCTATATCATGATAGGAATGTGCATTAAGTGTGTGGGCATTTGTCAAAACTCATTGAACATGCGCACTTAAGATCTGAGAATTTAATTGAAAGCTCTAATTCAGTAAAAGCAAAATTTTAAACAAATGAAGCTCCCCCTTCTCAAGCTTTTTTGCTGTTATTTAACGTCTCTCCAAACTGTACCCTGGCTCTAAGGGTTTCCCAGTCCCCTAACTCCCCCACCTCACCCCACCCCTGTTCTGTGTGCTGCCTGCCAGAGGGTGGACCCTCACGCCCTCATCCTCTTTCCTGTGTATTACCTCATCTGCTCACTCATCCTGAGCACAGCCACTGTCAAGATACAATAAACTAAATTCACAGATTCAAGACTTTTTTCCTAACAAAGTTAGAGAACATTCCTTCTGCAACTTAAGAAATGCATCCAGGGTGATTCATGTCCCTTCCCCCCACTATTTCCCATGGAAACCAAGCAAAACCAAATCGCTTACCTGGAAATAAATAGCAGACGACCCACAAATGTCCACAGATACCCGTTTTGGCACCCCACATCCCCCCAAGTTCAGGTGATGATGTCATCCTTGCTTTTTTGGAAATTGGCTCCGTTTTTGGTTTCAGTCCTGTCACATTCAGAGGCTAAATTCACTGGAGAGTCATCACGGCTAATGCTGGTCTCCCAGTGACATCTAAGTGCATTGGTGATGTTCAATGAATATTAATAAATAATAGCAACTGTAGGCTTGAGTAAGAGAATCAAGCCTCAGGCACTATGCAACCGGGAAATCTAAATAAGAAATTTTGAAGCTTTCTACTGTCATTAATTAAGATTAGAAGGCTAGTGAACTATGTAAGAAAAATGAAGCAATCTTTTATGTTCAGGCCCAGAAATACTGAGGATGATTGCATTTTACTGGTGTCTCTTTGTTTTGCTTTATTGTGTGTGTATGTGTGTGTGTGTGTGTGGCAAAGAATCCTAGCGCAGACAACCATAAAGAAAAGTCATTAGAAAGAGCAACTGAAGAACATACAGCTGTTATTTCCTTACTAAGCTTTATTACTCAGCTGAAAACTCAGAAATGTGCAAAAAGAAAAAGGTCTGGCTATAACATTTTTTAAAAAGAACTATCCAAATGAACTTACTTATAAAACAGACTCACAGACTTAGAGAAGGAGCCTGTGGTTGCCAGGGAGAAGAAGTATTTAGGGAGTTTGGGATCGACATGTACACTCTGCTAAATTTTAAATGGATGACCAACAACGACCTACTCTGCAACCCAGGGAAATCTGCTCAGTGTTACATGGCCGCCTGGATGGGAGGGGAGTTTGGGAGGGAATGGATACATATATATGTATGGCTGAGTCCCTTCACTGTTCACCTGAAACTCTTACAACTATGTGTGCATCTGTGTGTGTGTGAGACAGTCATTTAGTTGTGTCTGATTCTTTGTGATCCCATGGACTGTAGCCTGTCGGGTTCCTCTGTCCATGGAATTCTCCAGGCCAGAATACTGGAGTGGGTAACCATTCCCTTCTCCAGGAGATCTTCCAAACCCAGGGAGTGAACCCAGGTCTCCCACATTGCAGACAGATTCTTTACCAGCTGAGCCACCAGGGAAGCCTAAGAATACTGGAGAGAGCAGCCTATCCCTTCTCCAGCAGATCTTCCCGACCCAGGAATCAGACCGGGGTCTCCTGCATTTGCAGATGGATTCTTTACCAGCTGAGTTACCCCAATACAAAATAAGAAGTTTTTGTTTTTGTGTTTTTTTAAAGACAGCTACCCAGATTAAGCAGTTTTCTTTTTTCAGCCCTTTGTACCAAAGACATTGAATGGCTTTTTCCATTGTCTAGTATTAGAAATATTTTTGCCTGATTTTCTGAAGCTGGTCCTGTCTGGTTTGAGAAGATAGTTTTGGATAGAAGTCATCACAGCTTTTACTGCTATCCCTAAAGACATATCAAAGGCTTGGACATCTTTCGATAACACACATTCTGTTTTACAAGATTGAAATCATTGAGACCTGGGGCTCATCTGCTGGGGCAAATATGTGAGCAGAGCCAGGCTTGAGAAAGAAGAAAGCAGGGCGATGTACAGGACGGCTCTGAGTTGGGAAGGAGAAGAGGATGTGAGACCAGGGGTGACCACAGCAACCACAGTGGCGACCAGGACGCCCCAAGGGCTCAGTGAGCGCCAGACCCACCATGATACCCACTCGCCCCACCTGTCACCTGTGCTTGCACAAAGTTCTTGGGCATACATGTCCAAAGGGCTGTACTAATTTTTTGTTTTAGTATGGATAATTTTTTTTTATTACAGTATAGTTGATTAACAATCTTGTGCCAACCTCTGCTGTACAGTAAAATGACTCAGCTACATACATATATACGTTCCTTTTTGAAAATAATCTTTTCCATTATGGTTTATCCCCAGAGACTGGGTATAGTTCCCTGTGCTAACTCACACTGTTACGCATGGGGCCGAGAGCCCTGGCTTCCCACATGGTAACCAGCGTTCATTTTTATCCACGTCCAGAAAATGGTCTTGTGCCCTCCCCTCTTCATCTGTCACATCCTTGGTAACTGCCGAATGCGGAGCTTGTGAGCGAGCTTTGTGTGACGCTCTGGAGTCCCTGCTTGGGGCCAAGGTCTCTGCAAGGTCGCCTCTGCAGGGCTGGCGGGCCCAGACCAGTAGCATCTCAGGTGGGTCCCCGGAGGTTTGGGACCCTGTGTTGTCTGCTGTCCAAGTCCCAGTGGGTAGTCTGGTGCACAGTAGGCGCTCAAAGAATATTTATGGCTTTGCTGAATTAGCCATGAGAGATTCAGTAACTCACTGTTTCAGGACCTCCTAAATTATGTGGCCAGAAAGACAGGATGAAATAGTTCTACTTGTCCCTACGAGAATTCTCTTCAAAAGGAGTATAATGAACCAGGCATTTTAATTATTCCAAGGACACTGCCCGGTCAGTGTCTCACTGAACCACACACATGCTGGAAGTCTGGATGCTCTGGATTCTGTTTGGTTTTGGGGCCTGGGGGTCCACCCAATTCCCATTTCCTTGTTTCTGCTTTTGTTCCTCAGGAAACTTGGACCAAAACACCTCCTGCACTTAACCAACTAGAAATGAGTAAACCGAGCACCTCAGATTGTAATGAAACAAAGGGCCATCTCAGAAACCACACAGCTAACCCCTGAGGAGCAAAATCTCAGACTGGACTCCCCGGAGGATGTGCTGGCAGCGGGGTGAATGGGCAGCTTCCTCTGTGGCCTCCTCCACGACAAGGAAAGCATTTCTGATGACTTTCTGCAAAGAAATGTGAGCACACCTTTCCCAGCGTAAAAGAGATAGTGCAAATAAGTAAATAATTCTGAGAGGGTAACTGGTACTGCATCTGGCTTCTCCCATCCAGGTGGCACCAGTGGTAAAGAATCGGCCGGCCAACACAGGAGACGTAAGAGGCTCAGTTTCAATCCCTGGGTCGGGAAGATCCTCTGGAGGAGGGCACGGCAACCCACTCCGGTATTCTTGCCTGGAGAATCCCACAGGCATAGGAGCCCAGCGGGCTACCGTCCATGGGGCCACGAAGAGTCTGGCACAACTGAGCAACTGAACGCGCATATCTGCCCCTCCACGCTGATAGGTAGGACCATTGGCTCCCGGGCCCGGGTCTGCTCAGTTCACAGCCTGTCTCAGCCTTTTCTTCTCTATTTGTTGTGCCATCAGAATGATGCTTTTGATTTAAAGAAGAAAAACAAATAAAACCAGAAAGTCTGGGGACACAGCAGAACCCTGATTAAGAGAAATGTTTGGGCAATGGGATAGTTGGNGGCCCGGGTCTGCTCAGTTCACAGCCTGTCTCAGCCTTTTCTTCTCTATTTGTTGTGCCATCAGAATGATGCTTTTGATTTAAAGAAGAAAAACAAATAAAACCAGAAAGTCTGGGGACACAGCAGAACCCTGATTAAGAGAAATGTTTGGGCAATGGGATAGTTGGATTAATTCTATGTTCTATGAAACCAAGAGTTATGTATAAGAGATCCTTTCAGCTTCGATCCTTGTGATTGAAACCATTTCTCAAATGAGCTACTCCATTCCTCTATCTTTGTAAACATAGTAGAATCTTCCTCTGAGGACGGACAGTTGGGTAGTCAATCTTGGCCACCCTTCCTGAATGCTGATGGTGAGGTGATTCATGGAGATTTGGAAAGTATAGAAACCAGATGTGGGCAAATTCTTATACATTCTAGGAGTTCAGATTTAGAAATAAGTCTTTTCAGGGACTTTTCTAGCAGTCCAGTGGTTAAGACTCAGCCTTCCCCTGCAGAGAGTGCGGGTTCCATCCCTGATCAGGGAGCTAAGACCCCACATGCCCTGGGGCCAAAAAACCAAGACATAAAACAGAAGCAATATTGTAACAAATTCAATGAAGACTTCAAAAATGGTGCACGTCAAAAAAAATATTTTAAAAAATGCCTTTCCATTTTCATTTTGCAATTTGCTGTTGAGGGATAAAGGGGGGTCTCATTCATTGGTCTTGAGTTGGAGGCCAGACCATTGGAGATTTTGTTTTTCACTTAGAATCTTAGTGAACAGCTATTTGATTTATTTTCTAATTAAACTAATACTGTATTCCAGGTTTTTGAGTCTATGGACTCATGCTCTTCTGTAGATGAAAATACCTCGTAAAATAATGAATATGGTCGAGAGAGTACTGAGTATAAGTTTTTACAACATTGATTCATATTGTCCATTAGAGGAAATTTTGGTTTTTAAAAGACTTATTTTTAAAAACAAATAACAATCTATCTAAATGTGTTATAGAAATATCTCTTTTGGAGAGATGGCATAGTATAATAGACTGAGTTCTGGTTTTGAAGTGAAGCACATCTGAGTGAAACAGCTGCTCTGCCCTTGCTGTGTGACCCTGGGAAATCCACTTAACCTCTCTGAGGCTTGACTTCGTCATCTGAAAAAAATGAAGACAAAACCCCTCCCATCAGGGCCAGAGTAAAGATTAAATGAGAGGCTATGTATAAGAATCTGGTGCCTAGAGGCTGATGAAGAAAAGTCAGATCATCTCCTGCCCTGTCCCAGCTTAGAAAGGAATGGTATCATATGTTTTATTGATCAAACACAAATATTCTTCCTATTTGCCCTAGAACGGTAACATTGCCTGCTCGGGTCATAGCTGCTGCAGATTCTATTTGTGATGGTTAATTTTTGTGTCAAATTCACTGGGCCGAGCGATGTCCAGGTGTCTGCTTCTATTTCTGTTTCTGGGTGTGTCTGTGGGGTGTCTCTGGAGGACGTTAGCAGTTGAATCAGTAGATTCTGGAGAGCAGATGTGGCTTCTGGAAGCACATCTGGCTTCCTTGATGTGGGGGGGAGGTTATATCCTATCCCTGAAATAAACAAAGATGGAGGAAGCGAGAGTTGGCCCCTTCTCGGCAGGCCTACATGACCTGGGACATCGGTCTTCTCCTACCCTTGGACAGGGATTCACTCCATCGCCCCCTGGTCCTCAGGCCTCCAGATGCAGCCTTGAACTCCACCGCTGGTTTTCCCAGGCTCCAATCACAGATGGCAAACTATCCACCTGCATCATCTTGTGAGCCAATTCCTTATAATAATCTCCATGTATCTCCTGTGTTGGTTCTCTTTCTCTGGAGAACCCTGACTAACATACCATTTTCAGGACGTGAGCCCTACTACCCAACCTGGACTAGAGCTCTTGATTTAGGAAAACCCTAGCCTTCCTCACCCACCAGCCCACAGCCCTCAGCCCGGCTCTTGTCAGCAGTCGGGGAAAACCAGAGCTGCAGAATCACCAGGCTGGGAATTCTCCAGGGGTTTTTACATAAAGTCATCTCACTTTTTTTGTTAGTTATCTCCCACAGTGGCAACACTCATTTCCACGTGATCTTAGAAACTGAAATCTGTGTTCACACAGGTTAAAAAGAATAAGCGATGTAAGTGATGTAAGAATTGTATCATAGTCAGGTTACCTCTTTGATATTTGACTCCAGAGTGAAATGAGGCCAACCACTTTAGAAACAGGTTTTAAATGAGTCCTCATGCCATAGCCCCAGCCCCAGAACAGAAAGTTTAGGAGGAAGGTACAGGGTGCTTTGGGGCTTCCCTGGTGGCTCAGATGATAAAAAAAAATACACCTATGAATGCAGAAGCCATGGGTTCAATCCTTGAATTGGGAAGATCCCTTGGAGAAGGGAGTGGCAACCCGCTCCAGTATTCTTGCCTGGGAAATCCCATGGACAGAGGAGCCTGGTGGGCTGCAGTCCATGGG